>VZSV01000121.1:1789227-1863515 GCA_013398735.1 Nothocercus julius
GCAAAACCCTTGTAAAAACATTTGCCCATCTATCATCACCATGGTTCCTCTTTACTAGGATTTTATTCTATTTCAGTAAAACCACCAACAACTACGTTAGCACCAGAAGTTGTTAACCAAAGAACAGCCTTTTCTGCTAAGCCTGAAGAAAAAAAATAGGAAAATGCAGGCTTTCATCACTAGAACATGGTTATTTTGCATAAGGCACTTCAACATTTGAGAGACTTGTTTTACTTGCTGGGATATTATATTGAATACCCTGTGTAGAGCAAATTCTCTGCAACTATGTAAATTAATAACATGTTGAAAATAGGAACACACTGAACTCCTATTAAGGAAATATCAGTGCAGAAAGCACTGATTTAAGAACTATAATAATTTCAGAACTCAAAATAATCTTTTCAAGTCCCTTTAGGAGACTAATAAGCATCAAGCTTCCACTGAATCTTTTCAGCCTCTGTATTATATAACTGGTTTTCACATCCTGTGAAAAGAAAATTTCTGCTGTACTTCAAGCTATTCCATTCATTAAAATACAATTTGCTATCAAGTAATAGGATCTAAACAGCTATATGATAGCTATGAGTTTTGTGCAGACACAAATTGTATGAGCGATACAACCAATGACACACTACACTGTGTAATGCTGGTACTACAGGGCTCAAGAATTTTGTTATCTTATCTCCTTTTCTCCTGAAAACAGGAGGTTACCAAGAAAGGAAATACTGCCTCAAAATAAACAAAAAATAATGTACTGCTCATCTTGTGAACAAAACCAAGGTTATTCTAGGTCAGCATTAGGAACGAGACACCCACTAGCACTGAGTGTGCACACTACTCCATGCTCTATCTGAACATTAGAGGAACTGCTATCAGACTAAGCATGGTCAGCACCATGCCCAACAAATCTCTAGCACCTCCTCCAAAAACAGGCAAAAGCACCAGCTTCTAGCCCAGAGGACTAGCATTGTCAATACAACACTGCCCTACAAGTCTGATCAAGAAAGGGACTGTAAGGAATCTTCTCTACTTTTCCAGAAGAAAAATAAAAGTGCAAGGATCTTTGTTTGGCATTTCATTCACCAGCTGAGGGATTTCACAGGAATGCTGGTGTTCAGTTGGCAAGAAAAGTATTTCCCTAAATGAAAATATTAGGGGGTCAATGTTCTAATATCATAGTGTATTGGTCAATCTGACAGGATAGCCGGTTTCCTGAAAATCAGGACAGCACGGATTTTTCCTTAAATCATGTGGGTCTAAAATTACTAACAGATGCCAAATTTCAGTCTCTCCTTTCTTTTGCTGTTTCACTTTTTAACCTTGCACACTCATGTGCTGGATTCACACTGCTTCCCAGCTAACACAGATCCTTGTCTGTGACAGATCTCCAGGTGCCCTGCAGCTTGTATTAATGAGTAGCATGAGTTTCAAACTAAGGCATCAAAAGAAAAATTCTCAGAACATCATCCTCTAAGGGGTCTCTAAAGCAGCCTTCTCCCTCTGGGTTTCAATAATCTCTACTAAAGTAAAATTCCTACAGTTCAAACTTGTGATAGGAGAAATATCACTCTTTTGGACAAGTATTTTAGATGACAACAGGCAAATGAACCTCAATGACTCTCAGTCAGGACTTTTCTATTGACCAAGAGCTCAGTTCCATAGCATCCAAATTCCACCATCCCTAGACAGATTTAAAGGGCCTCTGTGCCTTAATCCTCAAGTCTGACTCGGAAGCCAAGAATTTCTCTTTTTAATTTCGCAGGACAATATAGAGTCCCTACAGAACACGGTCCATATAGATCATATACTGCTATGCAGACCACTTCTCTCTTTCCTTCATGGTTCTCCTTCCCTCTCTTCAGAGTAAATTCTGCTCAACAATCAAATGGATCAGATAGAAAGGAATTGTTTTAGAAAAGCCATTCAAAGCAAAGGACTAAGCTCATGAATCAGCTAGAAAAGTTACAGTAAATTCTGGTGTTATGGTTCCGATTTAGTGGCATAACTATCCCACAGCTCACCTCCCTTTGAAGAGCCAATTTAACACTGCTAAAGTGGTTTAGAAAGAGAGAAGTATTCTGAGTTTTCATTTACTTCCGGAACTTTCTGACAAGGCAAAGCATTGGTCAGTGCCGATTTCATGCCTTAGCTGACCTTTCACAAAAAGCAAACAAATAAAAAAGAAAAAAGAGAAAACAAACACACACACAAGCTACTTCTGGGCTCAACCAGAAAGCAAGTCATTAGTGTCTCTTAAATGCAAATGTTTTGACAGTCTCCCACCACAGAAACAAAGACAGAGGATTGACTGGTTTGCACCTGAAGTTTTAGCTAGTTATCACCAAGCCTATTTCAGTAGCGTAAAGTTTTTAAGCCTCTCCAGTACCCAGACAAGAAAAACCACCCCTGAATAGAAGGGGAGTTGCAGCACTTCCCAGGAGCAGCTATTACTCAAGTGTCAACAATGACACATAACTGCCATCCTTCCATTTCTATGTCCGAAGAACAGCAGTATGCACCTAGCCTGTTTTGTCCCCCATCCTAGTTGCTTGTAGACGAACACTCCCCATGGATTTAAAACATCAGAATCCCAGAAAAGTCAAAGAGATTTTTCCTGCTTATTGTGTTAGCCAAATTTGAGTCTTATATAATGTTCACCAAGCCTCTCAGCTTAAGGCCAGAGGTCGTCCAAATAGCTCTGTTCCTACCAAACATACTTTGATGGTACTATTTTAAAGCTGCATACATACATTGAGAGCTTAAAGTGCTATAGGAGTCACTTAGGAAATTCCCTACACACTTAGAAAACGTCCACTGTGAACATCTTGGATTCTGGTTCCTGTGGGAGTTACAAATAGCCAACATGCAATGCAAATACAGTATGAAGTATTTGGGAACCACATAACAAGTATCTCCCAATTCAGGAAGCTACTGTGAACAAGTAAAAATGCTTTCTTCATAGTGCAATCACTACATGAC
Source organism: Nothocercus julius (assembly GCA_013398735.1). NCBI lineage: Eukaryota > Metazoa > Chordata > Aves > Tinamiformes > Tinamidae > Nothocercus > Nothocercus julius. The sequence goes on from VZSV01000121.1 coordinate 1,792,207, forward strand.
TTATCTACTAAAAGCAAAGTTTAAGAGGCGTCTCTTGCTCCAATGAGCAGTGAATGAGACAGCCCACATAATAAACATGTACTGTCATGTCAAATTAATGAGCATATCAGTCCAAGGTCCCCACATCCACACTGCATATCAGCCAAAAAGACATACCAAGATATACATAGACACATACAAAGGCTATTACAAAATCAACCACAGCCTTTAAACCTATTTGTTTCCTTCTAACACAGGCTTCTAACACAGAGTCTCAGGAGATGCAGCCTCTTTTGAGAGCTCACCTTTGACTATGATCACAAAGCTAGAAGTGTTGCCATTTCTGAACCCACACGTGCAAACTGTTACTTTTCACTTACTTACAAAGGGCTCATGAGAACATTTTTCAGAGTCTGTCCCTTTGAAGTTTCCCTCTTGCCAAGAGTGCAAGAAGTGTCACGCAGTTCTCACAGAAACATGACTTTGAGGTTGATACTTTAGAGCAATAGTTTTGCTCCAACCTTCCTCCATAAAATTGCATGGTATTCTCAATCAGTTAAAATTACAATCAGTTGGATGCTCCAAATGGTTTCTATGGCTTTGAAAAACACTTCCAACTGATGCTACAGCCTTGGTTTATGGGTCACAATTAAAGGATGTGTTCCAGCTTGGAGTTAAATTCTTATTTTCTTTCTATTTAAATGTAGATTAATACAGTATGTGTCTTGCGCTGATGCTAACTGTCTTAACCAGGGCAGCGTATAAAAAGCATCGATAGTCTCAAAGACTTCCTATTAAAGGATTCCATGCAGCAGATAGAAAATTCACAGCCCACCTAGCATTGGAATAAATTCAGAGGGAGGTTTACAACCTCGTGTCATAAGCTGTTTTAGACTAGAGAGGCATCACAGTTTATCTAGTAACTAGCAGTGTTACCATGTGTGTGTCATTACTCAAAAACAAGAAAATATATTTGATGGCCATTGGTTACATTAACATGACTTCAAATTCTGCTTAAGATGAGCCTTTTCACACTGGCATAAAAAACAAGGTCAAAATGCAATTACCTATGCAGGCAAAGTCCTTATCTTTTTTCTTATTTAAAGAAAAAAATAAATAAATTCATCTGGGCTACCACATAACTTACAAAATTTGACCACATCTCCTATCTCACAACATTTCCAAGCACACTAGCCTCATCTTCAGATGACAGGTTTTTTTGTGATCTTTGGTGATGTTCTTAAGCTTTCCCTATTTTACAAGGGGGAAATTAGATCACTGCACAGAATAATCCAGTTGCTCAGGTACATCTTGCTGCAGATCCACAGAAAAGCTTGGGAATAAAGCATTTGACCCACCAATCTCCCATCTAATTCATGATACAAAAATAATCATGAATTAATAGAAATCTGTAGACTTAAGTATTATTTCACTTGCTGACTTAGGACATGATTGTACTCCTAAAGAAATGAATAGTAAACTTCTGTAGACTTCAATGGGAGCAAGACAAAGTCCCTGGTTTCTGTCTTCCTCTCAGCTTCCCTAGAGGAACTACCAACTCACATAAATTTAACGGCTATCTTTCTTTTAGAAAGAATGAGGGGAAAAAAAATGCATCAACTGTAACCACATTTCTTTTTCCATTCTTAGACCTGACTTCTAATTTTCACTTGGAAAACTCAGCAGGAAGAAAAAGAAGCAAAAAGAGCAAGACATAATGAAAGTATGACCAACCCACAAAGCCTTTCCCAAACTTAATTTCGCAAAATGGACATTTTTGTGTTTAGAGTACTTTTAAAATCACATTAAATGAGCTGGTTTCCTCCTCCATCTATCCTCCCCTCTCCCCCCCTCTTTGAGGCTAATCTATGCAAGCACTATGGGGACTGCCAATTTGGAACATCCCACTGACCTTGACAATTGGCAGCTGTGATCAATCACTTCATAAAATTCTATGTGTCAGCTAGAAACCAGTTATGTTTCTTAAGCAACTCAATCTGTTAAACAGTTTAGAGTCATGAATCCATTCAAAACATTTGAAAAACAAACTCATTTAGATGAAGTCTTACATCACAAGCAATTTTATTTATGGTTAAAACCAGAGTAGAAATTCTTTACCCTCATTAAACTACTTCTGCACACTTCAAGTACGACATTTTGCTTGCTGGTGAAGTTTGCCATAGGAATCTCCAGTCAATACACCCTCAGTAGCAACTTATATCAATTACAGTTCTTTTCTCAGACAACTAATCTGACCTAAATCTGAATTGAACAACCAGAGACCTGGTTACCCTCACTTAACTATCCACATTAATATCTGCGGTCAAGCAAACTTCTCTAAATCAGTCTTGCAAACAGACCAGACCCCACTACAGTGCATAAAATTGAGCACTGAATTGAGACATCAGGATGCCAGATCTTTTACAGATATTGTAATTGCACCAAGAGATGATCAGCACATGCACTGTACAGTAAAAAATCAGAGCTACCATACAGAATGGAGGCAAACATTGCTTTCTTGAGACAAAATATCAGACTAAGCTGATATTACCAAATACCACTAAAGGAGACATGATTTTTAACCCTAGGCTGAACTTTGGCATAATGAGATCAGCATGGAAGTTCATCTTCTCTACAATTATTTTCTCTTTAAAAGATAACATGATAATTAATTTCTTTGCCCAATTTGCTTCTTACTGAGAATGCATATTCCATTCTCCCTCCCCAGGTAAACTTATGAACACATAATTTAAATGATTTGTGAATCTACTGCTTACTTCATCTGTCCCATAAAAGTAAGAATTTCTCCATTCCACACTTCAGATAAACCATGATGAAAATATTTGTGTAGATTAATCAAAAAACAGGAAAAAATACGGAAAAGGAGTAAGAAATACATGAAAAAGGTATATAGAAGGGAAAAATAAAGAAGCCACCTGAGAATAAGTGAGGATAAATACATGACTCAGTCATGAGAGTCTTCAATGAGTACAGAGGCCTTTATAGACAATTGACAAAAAAATCTGATCAGAACGAGGACCGTTTTTTTCTAAGCCAAATGCCTTGTACCATCTTTTAGAAGATCTCAAATGCAGCCTGCCTCTTCTAAAACTTCACTCAGCTCCCAAAACAATCAGGGAAAATTAGCTCAGTCTCAAAGGACATGATTGTCAAGAAGGAAAATAAAATCAATTTCCATTCTTAGATGAGGAAGGTATGATATTTCGCCCAACTTTACTGTAAAATGCAAATATCATGAAGGCTCATTTTAAGATACAATGTGTTTCAGTTCTCGCTTAGACTAATAAAAGCATGTGATGCAAGTGAGGTATTATACTTGACAGGTGTTTGTGATAGCTACTCTGAAGCAATGTGAGAAACTGGGGTAATTTCCCTTTAGTATTATAATGTTAGATTTCTTCTAAACTTGCTATCTAGTTAGTTTTTGGTCAATATTTTATTTTGGAGGTCATAGGCTGAGCAAGTAGTAAGTGTAATACTCATTTTCAACTTTTATTTGACAGAAATCTTTAATTTTCCCTGAATAAACAGGAGAAAACAGAATTGGCAACAGATATCTACAAGATCAAATAGTAGGGGAAGGGGGGCATATGTGTCCTCAGTGCATTCCTGAGGAAGAAGGCAGCAGATACAAAATTGTTGGGGCCCAAGAGGATTTCACCACTGTGATTGTCTTTGAAGAAAATTTTCAAGTGAGAAGGGCTTGCTAAATCAATCATCACTTAAATTTAACTGCTTATATTTCCTTTCATCAAACATCTTACTGTATTTCAAATGAGTTCTTTACTAACAACAAAAGAAAATTTCTTCTGGAATATGAAAATAGTAACTTTTAAGTGCAACTGGATGACAAATTTTCCTGAGTATCTTCATGTTTTGAGCTGAGAAAGGGAGTTGATTTTTGGCTTGAACAGGAAATTTGTGATAAGTAGAATGGGGGGAAAGGGGAGAAGCACTTGCTCAGAGCTTACATTTATCTGCAAAATCATGACTAATTGAGCTTTCTCATAACTGGATGCCTGCAGACAGTTTCAAACATCAAACTTTAAAAGCTTGCAGGGAAGAGAAGGGGAAGCCAACTGACTTGCAAAACAAAATACCTAACATCTCTCACTGCCTCCACAAAAAGTACTGTTACATCAACTCAGGACTGAAGCTCAGAGTAGAGCTCAGCAACAGACACCAATATGCACACCATATATAGGTTTACAATCTGACTCCAGGCTCAAGCGCATACAACTCAAGGCTGTTACATGTTACAAACATTAACTTATTATCAATTTGTGCAGAATAGCTCAGGTGTATGGTTTCACAAAAATTAAGCCTAAACTAGAGGCTAGGCAAGCATCTTTGACAGAGGCTCAGCTGAGCTCTGGTAGATCCCGGGTGAGCCATTACTTGCAATGAGAGTGAAAGTTCCTTGATGCTTGGCTCATTTGCTACAGTGAAAAAAAGCCATTTCCTACACAGAGGACAAGGCCAGTCTCTAGGCATCTAGAATAAAGATGCTTTCGAAGAAATATACAACTTGTTAAACACATGCACCGGGGACCATTTTCTAGCATGGAGAGCAGATATACTGCTATACAGAGCAGGGCCTGCAGGGTGCAGTAAAGCTCCCCTTCAGGCCTTACTGCCAATCTCATTCAAACTTGGCAAAGAGACCAGAGCCTGGTGCCCCAGCACACATTATCCTGATGAGCCAGAGCTACAGTATAAAGCCAACATGAGGGGAAGGAGGGGGAAGGAGAAAAAACTCTTTCGATAAGATACTACAATGGAAAGGAATACTAATGAAAGTGCGTGGCATACTTCATATGATAATCTTTCCATCCGTAATTGGTGGATGGATGCATAATCAAAGTTGTGAGGCTGATCATGCTCTGGAGGGACAGTGAGATATTCTAGATGATTTCAAAACAATTCACCCTTTCCCACACACCTATACCAAAGAATAAGTGCCTGATTCTCATTATGAAAATAAAAAGATGAAAACCCTCATTAAATTCATGTTCTGTGAAGTTTTAACATAAATGTAGTATTAATGTTGACACATTTTTAATATAAAAACTCATCGTTTTCTTTGTTGATAGAAAACTTTCTCCACAGAGAAGGTTTTTATGTATTCCTATGGTAAAAGAGAAATAGACAACAGAAAAATTTCATGGTAAATAAAAGACAAAAAACTTTTTATTTTTCCCCTCCAAAGGGCTATCATTTATACTCATCCCCCCCCCTTTTTTTTTCCCCAGTATCATTTTGATTTTGTTCCTTGCTTTAATTTTTCCCACAGATAAAAGCTATGTATATTCTGAAATTAAAAATACCTTTATCATATATACATATTTAATACAATTTTAAATTTTTATATATATATATACACATACATACACACACACCCTACAGTTTACGAAAACACACAGGAATACTTGCTTTCAAAGCCTACCCTATTCCAAATTATTCTTGCCTATCCATACTTAAGGGAAGTCTTTATTCATCTCACTCTACTGCACTGATCTGTACTTCTAGCATTCTTATGCTCACATACACAAAAAATAGTCCTAAAAATAGCAAATAGATAACAGGCACAGTTCTCAGACATAGCTTAGCACTACAGCCAGACCCCCGTGGACTGAATTTGAGGTGAATCCATAGAAGAAAACAACTAAATAACTAAATATTTACTGACATTTCCAAAACATCTACAGGAGCCAAAAATTGAGCTCAATCTAAGTATTGACAGTTTCTGTGTATCAGTATCCTCTGCATTTTATAACTTTCTTTCTCCCAATTCAAAAAACATACATCATTTCCATTCTATCAGAACCACAAATCAGTATCTATCAAATAGAATGCAAACAGTGACAACCATGGTTTTTACTATAACTGAGATCTGTGTCTCTATACCATTTTACATTACATAGCTACAGAAAGTAAATAAAAACATTTATCCCCCATTATCTCTTAAAAGTTGAAGTTACCAATAATTAGTGTGCACATTAAGTCCCTCCCCTTGTTATCATCAGTTTCTCACAATTTTCTTACCAGCCAGGTCACACAGGACATACACTCCTTCATGTCAAACAAAGTCAGACTGCGTGCCCTCCCATATCTACACAAGGGCTGTCTAGATCAGGACATAAATAGTCAGTATGGTTTTATTAAATTCATTGTGTTTAAACAACATTCAGTTGATCCATTGCCACATTAAAGCCACTGCAGCTGCAGTCCCTGATCTATTACGTACTACTCAAACCTAAGCATCTAGCTAATATAAGCTTATCTCAACACACTAATATTTCTGTTCCTGCAGTGGATCTCCAGCTACTATGTACATGAATATGAACATATCCAGCTTAAGTATGTTTACATTTAAGGTCTTCAAAATACATGATACATGTATTTTGGATACAGGATACATGACTGTACCCTATGGGGTACAAAAATTACATCAGCAGAGAAACATGGCCCACATCCAAAAAGCTATGACAGTCTACATAATGAACAGCATATTTTTCATTCTAAAACATGCCATCCTTTTATTTCAATATCCAGGCTGGAGAGGCCAATAATTAAAAAAAAAAAAAAAAAACCACACCCACACACATACCTGCCACTGCTACATAACTCTTGGATTAACAAATGACAACACAGGAGTTTTCAAAAACATTTCTACCTCTATCCAGTCATCTCAGAGAAAATTTATGTTTTGAATTCATTATAAATTTACCACATATACTTCTACAGAGGAAAATAAAGACCAATATGACAAGGCTGTGGCATAAAAACAACAAAAACAACAAAAGAAAAATAGTTGATGTTATCTGGCTCAGCCTCTAGGAAGTTCCAAAGCAAAAGAGATGTCCTGTGGATAGGCAAAACCTTCGAAAAAAAATCCTGACATTCACAAAACTATGCTTTAGCTAAGGGTAACATAACCGTTTGAGAGATGGATCTGAACTGCTATTTTGCAGAGAAACAGTTCTCAGAACATATCTCGGTCTGTTGCCAGACTCTAGGAAAACTAGAAAATTGTCAATTAGAGATGACCTCAACCTATTACCTGCTCTGTGTTTTTAGCATATCACCACCACTTTGCAGTCTCTTACCAGCAACTTTCCAGAATACTTTCTTTATATTCAAGACCGGGTTCACACTTAAAGATGCTATACTCCCACATAACAATAACACAATGGAGGGGAAAAATGTCACATTTAAAGAAAGTGACATTCTACTAATTCAGATCTGTCTAATGAAGCAGAAAAATTTACAGCATGATGACCCAAAAGATATCCGTAAATATCTGGGTACAGTTACTTGCCTCTTTCCTGTGTTCAAAACTCCACTCATGAGATCAGCCTCTGGAGCTGCTATAGCAGCCTGAGGTTTGGACAGGACTCCCTTCTTCCAGTTGCTATTTCATTAACACATCATTTTGCAGTGACTTGTTCAGCACTTTAAACATGCACAAGGAAGAGGAAGTCTGAGAAAAATACACGAAAAAATATCAGTACCCTTTGGCCTATTAGGCCATGCATCTATAAACTGGGGCTTAAAAAAAAAAAAAAAAAAGCTACAAAAACTTCAGCAATGACCTCCCCTACTACTGAACAGGACTGACTATAGGCCTAATTTAAAGCTTGGGAAGTTACAAGGAGCCTTCTGTTAAACTAAAGTGATTTCTTCAATATAAAAAGGCTTTGAAAATGACAATCAGAGATGATACAGCCAAAAATGGCATTCTTAACTCAGTTTTGCAACATAAATAGCTTCACAGAGTAGTGCAATATCAGCATTTAAAGAAAAAAAATCAGTGCAATAAGACCGAAGAGCTATACTGAGAACTACAGAAATCCTATGGAAGTGAGTAATTTTACACTTGTGGAAGTGAGTAAAGTCCAAGGCTGTATTTGTATGAAGGGCAGCAGGGAAACTCTACAGCAGATTTGCCTAGAGTGACCCTGAGGGTGTCCCTGTGGAACACAGCAAAGAGTTGGTTTGGAAACCACTGCCACATCCTCTCTTCCTCACTAACAGTGAGGCCTGGAATCCTACTGAACACAGCATTTTTTGCTAGTGACTTTTCAAATTTTGTATGATATCCTGTAACGGTTCCGGGCATTCTTTCTACCATTCCAAGCAGTTCATAATATGAACATCTTGGATTTAGTCACTCTGATTATGCAACATGTGCTCAGACTGAGGGGAAAACATCACAAAGCAAGAGACATTGTCCTTACCATGCACTCTCTTCTTAGTATGACATTTCTCTGCTTTTAGCATGCATGACTTAGACCACGGTCCAAGTCTAGGCTGAGTTTGAGACAACCATTCCCATACACCGCAGAGAATGAAAACACCAAAGGCATTGGAAATACACAGTTAAATTAAACCAAAAACAAAAACAAATAGGCTCATTCCAAATAAACATAAATGATTTCCAAGTTTTGTCTTACTATGCTCCCACCCTGCAATAGCAGAATCCAAATCTGCAACAGATCAAGATGAGAAAGGGCTAGAGTACCCTTCATCCCCACAGATGACTTCATAGCCTAAAGATTAAGACACCATAGAGAGAACACCTCAGAATTGCCCTACAGTTCCCATCCAACTCAGTCTGATCCATTATTAAATTTGAGGAAAACAAAATCATCTAGCTATTAGAGTTGAAGCATGAGAGTTTCATTTGTGAAATGTAAGAATATTTGCGACTTCAGAAGCACTTGCATTATTGAATTTACATGGAAGTCCTAGACTTTACCAGCTTGTTCTCATGGTTTAAAGGGGGAGGGGGGGAAAAAAAAAAAAAAAAAAAACAGTTTCAAGTAATTGATTCTTTTTCACTGTCATTATCAATGTCAATAAAAAGGTCTAAAGAACAAACAGAAACATTAGCAAAAGAATAAGGTACTCCATGGTTTCTCTTTGTTCTCTCTAAATTGATGCAGGTTGCAGCTGTAGTTGCTCATGCAACCTAGTAGCTAGGCAACACCCTACTCCATCTTTATTGCATTTAAAACCTATCTGAGAAGGTGCTTCCCTCAAGCACTGCTGAAGTGGGGAACTTACATGCTGTGCTGCCAGTGGCAGCTTAATGCTCCTTTCTCTGCAGGACGGGCTCAGCAAGGCATAAGGCGAATGAGAGTCACCCCAACAGCAATATCAGCTGACGGCAGCATCACTCCCACTCCGCTAGCAGGCACTAAACAGAGCGGCTCTGAGGTGACACTGGAGCATGTGCAAGTCATGTGCAAGATCTACATGTTATGTATCATTTATTGTTCCTTCTTACTCTGTGATAAGGCAGAGAATGGCATTCAAAACTTAGAAAGTAACACAAAAGATCCAGCTTTTCGTGATCATCATGGCACAGAGGCGAAAGGTTTGTAGGCTACATAGGAAGTTCCTCCTTAGTTAAACAGACAGGCAAGGGACAAAATGGCTGGCAGCTATCAGCAGTTACTATTTCTATTAGAATCATCCAGCACACAAATGTTTCTGATTTTAGAGGTCTAATGAATATCTACATAAAATGAGCCTAAAAAATAAGTTGTAATGCTAAAATTGTTTATGGACTGTGTATAATGAAGATCAGGTCAAACTTTTTTTTTTTCTTTTAAATCATAGTGTAATAGATGCCTTCCTTATCCAGCAGATTTCTCTCTCCCATCCCTTCCCCACTCCCCCCCCCAAAAAAAAAAATTCTTACTCTCTCTGCAGCACACACACACAAAAAAATACATCAGTGTTTTAATAGCACTGAAGTGATTGACCTCAGACTCTCTAGTTACTGGCCCAAAAATTAAAATTATCTGAACTGCTTAATCTGAACCCCAGATTAGCTCTATAGATCCACTGTCATTCGCACCAGCTGTTCTTAATTTACACTTGAACATCACTTGAACTCCACACATTCAAGGGCTGTACAACCTGCCCAGAAGGCAATGGAGACTAACATTCATAACCATAATGAATAAAAATAAATAACCATAAAGAATAAAAAAATAAAATTAATCTGGCCCCATGAATGCTCACATGCCATCATCATTAAAACTCTGACCTTGAGCAGGTACTGTTACTTGACTTTTCACAGGCTTTTCCTAATTAGAGGAAATTTTACAACAGAGTTTTAGTCCTTGTTGGCAATGTAGCCATTCTAACAGCAGTGGCAGAGATCCAGACATAAATTACTTCAGAGGGCTACGCAGCTCGCTGGATCACCACAATATGCTAAGTTCCTTTAAAGCTGAAGTTTGGTCAAGAAGTTTTGCTTAGCAAACAACATGTACCTCCAGCTGCATAATCATCCTTTTTTAGACAGTTCACAAACTATTTAGCTCCTACTGCATTGCGCTTTGAGAGTGTTTTTTACAGCTACCACTATTTTATACCACATAAATCAATGCACTGCATTGCCATTATACATGCCCTTCTCCTCTCATGCCACAGAAAACTGTGAAAGTTCTCACCATAGAGCCCAGAAGATTTAAGCAGGAGTTACAGACTTGAAATGTACAAATACAAAATGACAGCCATCTGCTTTATTGTTGCCGATTAATTTGCCTTATTCTATGTAACCGTTTTCAGCTCTTCCTATGAGCTAAAGTCCTTCCCCACTATTCTTCTATTCGTTAATCAAATTATCTCCTTTTTCCTTCTGAAGCAGATCAGAAGATCTTCCCCTCCCCCACCCCCAATTATTTCAAGTGTTGTTACAACTAAGAGATTTGTACACCACTTAAAGGTATTATTTATAACTCAGGTAGTGCATCAGGGCCAAGCTTCAAGCATAAGGAGAATTTGGAAAGTAAGAAGGCAAACCATTTGCCATTCTAGGCTTCACCATAGAACAAGTATGGCAAGGAAGACACGAGTAACAGCCAAATACAAACCAAAAAGGTAGAGCTCGTGCCCTACCAAGCAGGTGTGCCAAACGCAGTTGAGTAGAAAACCATTTGCGTCATTGGAATTGCTCCTCACACGTACAAACTTGGCATAGTCCAAACAACATTTTCAACATCACAGACACCATCACTATTACAGTAGAAATCCAGTAATTTAGCCTAATTAAAGCTGAAACTGGTTCTCACTAGAAAATTAGGAATCACATTCTGTAGAGAGAGATGTGTACTTTACATCATCTGACAAACACAGAAAGAAGAAAAATCTTCAGGTACAGATGAAAAGTTTCTGACCTCACAAGCCTGTCTGCTTTGTCCAGCTGTACCAGTAGGTCTAACAAAATTCACCCAAGTATTACCTTCTCCTGCAAACCTGGCTTACTCACCTAGGTATACTGCACATTCATTTATGTCAACATAAACTGAAAAGACTTATACCAGAATAGACTCACATGATAAAAGAGGATTTGGGCAACTGCATAAATTAATGAATAATTTTGTCATTGGTCAAGTTAGCCCTGGTTTAACTTAAAACTTAAAAAACAACAGATACACTATATTACTTAATAAGTAATGTTTGTGTTATGTTTTTCAGCATAAAAAAAATAAACAGCCATAACAAGGCTAACAAGGTTTTATTGATGATACTAGGCACTAACAAACTTAGGAGCTGGCTAAAAGGAGAACCTGTAGTTTAGACTTACTTGTATCATACAACTGCCTTGCATTTTTTGTCCCTTTGTGAGTCACTTTAATAATACTCAAACTTGAACTTCGATGCTGTAAATACTCACACACACACTTCATGCAATGTGCATCTTGTAGAAAACAGTCTGGTTACATTTAGAAAGCTAAGTGTGTTGCAGGCCTAAAAAGATTCAATTTCTTCAAGTAAATACATCTAAAGATAACAATATAAGAGCTGCATGGTAAAACAAAGTTGAATTCCAGAATGCAATAGCCAGTGAGAGAAAACACCCCACATCACTAGCTAATATAAAACCTGTATCACAAGGAAAACTATGACAGTATTTATTATCATTTATTTTATAGAACTGATTTACTATACGTGCATTATACAAACAATTTATTTAAACTGCTATAACTTTGCTTTTGTTTCAAGTTTCAGCTGTTGCAGTTTAGATGCTGGTTCTCGGTTCTTCTTTAAACTGTCATATGTTCTTTATCAGAGATAATTGTTAGCAAAGTAGAATTGTAATCTGAAAGCTAGATAGCAAAAACATTGTTTCCTGTAATACGAGACATGACTTAACCATTAACACACACACGTAAAAATACCTTATTCATTTGGATGCTGTGTCATGAAAGGAAGATTTTTGCACTAGGCTCTTCAACTGAGTCCTAGTAACTTGACTGGTAAATGAGCACTGATCACTTCGGCAAAATTAGTCATTTCCAGAAATGCAGAAACACTAACTACATTATCTCGCTGTGGCTGGGATTGACACTTTGAACATGAAAGCAAACCTTGCAGCAGACTCAAAAAGCGTAATCCTCCTAGGAAAATACACTTCAAACCCCTGCTGTTGGATCGTATGGCCATCGATGGGCCAAGCTCCTCACCTTGCTTTCTTCCAGAGGTGGGGTTAGAAGGCCAGTAGAAAGCAACACAAGCACTTCCATGGAATTGTTTCAAGTTCCCATTTCCCAGGAACAGCCATTACAGGAAATGTACAACAGAGTGGTCCAGCAGAATACTCCAGCTAGTCATAGCATATTAATTACTCCTGTACTAAATTAAGCCTATGCTCAGCAAACTGGACATGCTCTTAAGGACTGGGATGCTGAATTACTACCAAAGTGCACAACTGGCACTACCCTTGGCTGGCAGCAGTTGCAGTTCCCAAGGCAATTTTAGGAGTAGTTATGGGCAAAGCTGGTAACCCACTGTAAATATTACTGTATTAAAAGCTAGCAGCCTATAAATCCCTTCTTAGTGGCATATCCCTTTGGGAAGGGGTAGACCAAGTTCCATATGGTGATGATATATCATGTGATTTTCTTAAAAGGCATACTGTAATTTGGACTTATTTACTGTTCTCTGTCTTCCTATCTGTAAACAAAGAAAAGCTTAAAAGGTTACATTCTTTCCTCTTCCTTGCTATGTTATTTAAGCCAAACTGAAAGTTTAGCCACACAGACCTCTGTCATCTGTACTTTATTCTTGGTACTTTCTCTTTCTTCTTCTCCGGAAAATTAAATCCCCAGATGTGCCTGACTAAATAAAAGAGGAGCTGAATCAACTCATTTTTCTGCTAAAGTAGTAGAAATAACAATTGCTAAGAGTAAGAGGAGAATTTTAAAAACCAAAACAACTACAGAAAAATTAGGCATGCTGAGCTCTAACCATATCCTAAATATTTTTGCATCTGCTATCAGGCATAACAAAGAAAAATAATATATCCCAAAGATGCTATTTACTTTTAGCTTAATTTATAAATGTTTTAATTCATAGAAGAATTATACTGTTTGAACAAAGTAATCTGATTTGTAGAAAACATCTAGGAAAAGACATATAAAAAGTCTTTTAACATGCGCTTAGGAACATAAGCGAATTCTTCAAACTTGTTTTTACTCTTTTCCCCAATTAAATCCAATCACAAAGTTTCGCAACAGAAGTCTCAAACTCCATCAGGCTTTAGGAAACAAAATCAAATCAAGGCAGATATTCAATCACCCCTTCCTGTCATTTCTCTTTATTAAACTATTCTTTCCTCACTTTGTCATTCCCTTTTTGGTCTACATGGTGAGTAATACTGCAACAGTAGACCAGAACAATAGAACACCCACGAGTACTATGAAAATTCAGAGTAGAAGGAACCTCAAGAGCTCTATTAGTCCAACCTCCTGCTCAACACATGGTCAGCCAAGAAGTCAAACCAGTTTCCTCACACACTTACTCAGCCAAGTCTTGCAAACCTCCAAGAATAGAGGCTACACATCCTTTCTTGACAACTTATTCCACTGCTCATCTATACTCCAGCTGAAGAAGGTGGCCCTTACACCCAATCCAAAGAGTTCTTCTTCCAGTTATGTCCATTGTCTCTTATCCTCCCACCACACTCCACTGAACAGCCTAGCTCCATCTCCTCAGTAACATCCTTGTAGTATGCAAAGGTCCTCCCAAAACCACCAGTATGAAAAAGAAAAGCAAAAACAAAAAACAACAACACCACCCCACTTTTTCAGCCTTTCCTCACAGGGCAACTGTTCCAACCACTTGACAATACTGATGGTCCTCCGCTCAACTCATTCCGCTTTATTAATGAGTTTCACACACTGCCCACAACTAACCACAGCCTGAAGCTGCCCCTAGCGCCCCCAGAGAGAGGCAACCCTTCCCTCCACCTGGAGAAGGCTTCTCACATCCACCCAAACAACGGCCGAGCAGCCTTCAACGACACACGGCACCCCTTCCATCTGCAGGAGCCCTCCTTCCCTGACCACAAGTCCGCCTACCGTGCAAATAACGGTCACACAGCAACGGTCGTCTGCCCTGGGCGAGTAATAGTCACTGGGCTCGTGCGAGTAACGGTCATAAGGCACGTGCGAGCAACAAGCACTCAGCACGCACGCGCCGCATGAGTCACCCGGCTCGCGCTACCAATAGCGCCTCAGCTCGCACGCGCCGCGGCCGCCCGCACGCAGCGGCAGCCCCGCTCGGCAAGGCTGGGGGCGCCGCTGCGGGGGGAGGCGGGAGCCGCCTCTGCAAACGCCGGCATTTCGTCCTCGTGGACTTCGAAGCCCTGGCTGATATTTTTCAGGACACTTTGGAAACTCCGTGGGCTTTTAATAGTAATAAGGCTGCAAGTTTTAACTTCATAGCAGACTTCCTTGTTCTTACTCAGTTCCCAGAAAGTCTTTATCCCACTGACATGGTGCCTTATAGATATGCTGTAAGAATTTTTTTTTTTTTTTTTTTCACTTAAAAAGTCCTCCATTTGAAGCCAGCTGAGAGTAATAAGAAGGGTACAAGCTACAGAAGATAATTAATGTATCACCACTGCTGTCAGACCAAAGCCTAACTGGTCTAAGGAGGGAGCACAGAATGAAGTTTTTGATGTTGCCCATGGAGTGCTCAGTTTCCTCCAGATGGGAGGAAAGAGCGGAACTGGACCCAGTCCTGTTGCGATGTGCAGAACCCATTATCCACCCAGCTTCTCCTCTGAAAGGAAATAGGGCTTGCAGCGAGCAGGGCAGCACTGCGGCAAAGCATCTTCCTGTGCGCAGCGTGAGCCACAAATCATGGATGTCATGTCCGTACAGACAGGGAAAATCCTCCCCTGACAGCAGTAGTTCCCTTGGCACATCCAGACCTGAGGGGTAAAACAAAGGCCCTTAATGAGCTTCAGATAGCGAATTTGCTCATCTTTTCCACCCCTGGAGGCACAAGACGTCTCTGCCTTGTGCCAATTGTGCCAATTAATTTATCTTTTAACAATTAACTGACCTAATTACTTTATATTTCTGGCACTCAGATAATGGTGGGTTGATATGAGACTGGACATTTTAAGTTAGTGGTCTTGAACTGTTAGATTTTGTGAGGGGCGATAAATTTGAAGAAGCCAAAGAAGGAATTTGTGCAGACTGGAACGAATGGGAGGCTGAAGCAGCCTGCCCGCTCAAGCAGTTAGCGACTCACGGAGGCTGTGGAGGTCAACATGGTGCCATCTACCCCGAGCTCTGCCCCTACGCGGAGGTGGCAGGGCAGGGGGTACGTTCAGTCCCTCACATTAATGCCCTTGCCATCAACTGCAGCTTACATTACTATGTCAGGCTGAGCTGCAGCAGCTGATTGATGCTCCCTGTTGGAGTTTGCTGCAGTGGCTAAAGAGCTGCCTCCCCCACATCTCTTCAGCCAGTGCAGCCACATCTGACAGGGAGAATGAATCAGAGTCCTGAGGAGGACAGATTAGGAAAAAAAGATGTGAGACAGGAAATAAGGAAGAAGGAGAAAAAAGAAGTGAGGGCAGGAAAGGAAAGAGCATTAGTGGACAGAAGGAGAGGTTGTGAAAGTGCTAAGAGGAAACAAAAAAGGGATAGGAATTTCTTAGGGTATTTCTCAAAAGCCTAAACACAGGGGATCTGGGGAGCCAAGGGTCCTCACAACTATTAGCACTTCAAAGTTATATGTTACCATTAAGCTTCATCTCAACAAAGCCAGTTAAAAAGCTGTATGAATCAATGCCAGTTATGGAACTGTGTAAAATACAACCTGTGAGCTGACTGAAGAAGCATCACTGTGAGATTTGAATATCCAAGCTCTAAGATGAAGCAAGTTACATTCATAAAGAGTTAACAAAGCATGGAAAGGATCAGTGTGGGCAAGTAAAAATGTCAAAGTGAGGCACAAGAGAAATCAACACCTTGAAAGCACAAGGTAGCAAGCAATAGTTTGGTAGGAGGAAAGGCAAAATCCCTTCTTGCTTGAATTAATCAATGATAAATTAGCAGTGGAGAAAAATCTTTGAATGACTCAGAAGGTACGTAGGGACCAACGAGGGTGAAGGAATCCCACTTCAGACACTACTTACTGAATGTACCTGAAGACATAAAGACTTAGTGAGAACAAGAGACCTTGGTTATAAATGCTGCCAGGCATTTGCCAGCTTGTCAATTTAGTCATATAGAGTAACAGAAACCATCAGAATCCAATTAAGTGCTCCTCAGGGAATGTGCATTTTTTTTTCTTTCATTTTATTTTATCTCTATGTATATGTGGTATCCATTTAGGATTTTGTAAATAAATAAGTTATTTTTAAGTCTAACTTGGCTTTTGTTAGGAGTTATATCAAGGAAGCTACCTAAACCCTCAGCCATTCCATTCTTTTCCAGTGACCATCCCAAGAAACTGTGTCTTACAGGTTCGCAAGGTGACCCGCTCTCCACGCATGCGCATGGCTCTGTGTTTCTGCATGCAACAGGCCGCATTCGAGAGCCAGCAGAGGAGCTTACAAGGAAAACACGTCTCTGGATGACCACTGGTGGCCAGGAAAGCCCCAGGCATGCGGCAAGACAATGAGCCTTATTCCAGAGGGCTTGGGGGAGACCTAACAGTGGTAAAAATTGAACAATGTGGTGAGTAGGGGAGAGACTTGTGCAATGTGCTGCAGTAGAATGTACAAAAATATTAATAAAAAAAACCCTCTGCTTAGTCAGAGTCTTAGATGGTGCCATGAAAGATGCCAGAAAACTTAAGAGTGCTCCATATTCAGAAGGTGGCTTTGGGGAGACAGACTGTTCTAGAAGTCAGCCTCAAACTGAAATAGTGAGAAGAAATAAAACTATGCTTTCTGCATTGCATCAGGCTAAATTGAAATTAAAGGCCAAAAACACGGAAACTGGAGGCAGCTAAAAAGGGTGATAATGAGAAAGCCAAATAGGCATCACAAGAATCAGCACAGAAAGTGAATGGAACTGACAGTCAAAAGAGCATGAGAGCAAAGTGACTTAGAGGAAAGAAGTAGGAGAGGCAGAGCAGGAGCCATTTTCCAGCTCGTACAACCTGTGTTCACACCACAAAGAAGGATCTTGTGTCAAAAACTGTCTCAATGCACCCACATTATATGTGCAGCATCCACAGAGCAGCAGAAACCTGATACGTATCTGTTTTATTGTTCTAGCTAGAAGCAGCAGCCCTGTCCACTTTCTACAATATAGACCCTAGACACATAGTGATGCCCAGAATCAGCAGAACCAGCAAGTGCTTCATAGCTTAGCTGGTTTAGCTGGACGCAGACAGATTCTCTGAACTACATTCTTCGACTTTTCTGACAACGATAATATGCTAGTAAAGCATATTGCTTGTACTTGGAAAGTGCAGGTCTCCCGACTCTGTGCAGCAGGAAAGCAACTAAATTCCTTCCAGGTGACCCAGATGTCACTCTGCTTAAGATAACTTGCCAGCCCCATGCTTTTATGTCTCTGAATCTATTATAAAGTTAATCTGCAATCTGGATAAATCACAAGAGTCAAGTGCAGTTAAGAACTGAACACTCACCTATACTCCTGCCACCTCCTGCATTCATCTTAAGAGTATGAAAGTTGGAAAGAAGTGGCTATTCTCTTTCTTCTGTTAGTTGCTGAATAACATAATGCAGTCTAGTTTCTGTTCCAGAAAGTACCCATTGTCCTGACAGTGCATTTATATAGACCGAGCAGTGGCGCTTTTAACAGACGAGTCTTACATTCAGATAGTTCAGGAACATGGCTGGAAAAAACACAATTCCTCTTCAGTAAGTATTAGACCATGTCCACTTCTTCCCTTCGTAAAATTTACAGCCACTTCTATCCACCTTTCATCTGCTCAGGAAAAAAAAAAAAAAAGTGAAGGAAAGGCAGCCTTTTCTTATGTTCTTCACTTAAAACCAGGCTTTCACATTCAAAGAGATTCATACCCTACTACTAAGATAATAGTTGAGTTGTGAGTCCAAAACTCCCCCTGCTGTGTGCTTAGCGTTCATGGGTGGTCCAGTTTGTAACTAAGCTACCTCACCCTGGTGCAGCAGGAATGCAGGGATTTATTTTATGCCATTGGCATTCTGCATCTACTTTTGGTGCACTGCATCACAATGTACATTACAGACTATTTAATCACAATATACTGTACCTACACCACTGTCCCACTGCAATCCCTGAATACGGGAGGAAGGATAGACTAAAGACAGGAGAAAAAAGAAAAAGGGGTGGTTTGGCCTCGTAGAAGTTTATTTTCACATGATTAAAAAATAGTTAACTATTCTGATCTTTGTTCTCCTCCAATTCTTATCTAAGTCTTCTCATGCTATATCCCTTCTCAGGATCTCAGTTTATTTTGTCATGACTTTCTGAAGATGCTCTTTTAGTACCCAAGTACCCATGGCACAAAATATCTTCCTTTCTGCAATAGTCTTGCTTTCTCTTGGCTACTTAAGTGGTTCATAACTGCCCTCTCTCAATTTCAAACTGCTCCAGTCCCAACTAGCTTCTTCACTCACAGGTTATATCGTTGCAGCTTCTTCTGAATGTGTGGTGAGTTTGCCCTTGCCCATCAAATATATTTTTTTTCTTTTTACCTTCCATGTTGTGTACAAGTCAGTACAAGTCAGACTTAGCTTTTGCAATATCCTAATCTTTTCCCATTCTCTCTAGTAATGCCACTCACTTCAGTCCTCTCTCTTCTTGTTTGCTCTGTGGCTAGCCTTGTCCTGGTACACAAAGATGTGTTATCTCTTCATACAAACCTTAAACTCTCTCCAAAAAGCACTAAATTAAGGGATTAGAAGTATTCATAGTGGCTCCTTCTGCACCTAGTTTTTCAGTCTGTAAGCTAAAGTGCAGCTCTCTGGAACCAAGACAGCTTTCCTGTCCATGCCTCACACCCAGCCAAGGACACTGTCAGCGCTTGACAAATAATTGTTGCCTCCCCAGAACCATCTTCCCACCCACTGGCCGATCACTGAGAGCTGCCCAGCCCCAGGAATTCAGGCCAGCAGCTTGACCAGCTAAGTCTGAAAAGCTCAAGTATTTTGAAAAGAGCTCATCTTTGTCAGCTGCATCTGGAACCAGAAGCAAAGACAAGCACAAAGGGGAGAGAGAGAGAGAGGAAAAAAAAAAAAAAAGGAAAAGAAGTGCAACCAGCCTAAATACTTCATTCCTTCCACTCCTCATCCTGGCAAGTAAGAACGCTGATAGCTTGGCCTCTCCTCCAGGCCATGGGTGTTACTAGAGGTGAAGCAATATGTAAACCCTCATTAGGCATTTGATCTGTTATTTACTTAGTGAACTCCCATAAAGGTACTTCAGCTTTTCTCCTCTTTCCTATGTGAATGTTTGTCATTCTGTAGTGGCAAACATAACAGCACATAAATGGCTAATCAGGCACATAAAAACTTGTAAAAGCCAAAATTAGGAGGGTAAAAAGCCAAGTATGATTTGCACACAACAGATCTATGAACAAAGTCCAGCATTGCTATTTATGTGGTACAAGTACACATTTACAGTGGTATTTATATACTTGTCCTCTTGTAGAGCAGGGCAGAGTTGTCTTCATAAAAGAGAAAAGCGATGTGCTATGTTCTTTGTTCTAAATGCTGATTTGCCCCTATAAAAGAGAAATGCATATTCTCAACTTTCAAGATTAAATGGTTTGCCTTTGAGCTTGGACTAGGGCTTGAACAAGAAGAAAATAAACACTTTTATTGTTCTAAAATTGTTTCACTCACATACAGATAGCAGAAAAAAAAAAAAAAAAAAAAAACACAATTTGAAAACAAACTTTCTTCTGTAAATCCATGCTCAGAAAACTGAGTACAGCAACTCTTCCTACACTCTAAGGTTGATGCAGCTGCCCTGTGCTCCTGCTGTCATTAATAATCCCTACCAGAGTCTTTCAAAAGTCTGCCCATCTGCCCAGAGAGGAGAAGGATGATGGTTCCAGTAGCATATTTAAAACACCAAGACTTTTCAATGCATTGGCACATCTGATTCCCCTTAATACGGTCAGATTTCAGAGCACAACACTTCTAGACCTGTCTTACTCTTCTGCTGAATCTGACAGATGAAAAAGAGCAGACCGTGCTAGCGCAAAGGCAGCCGGCCCAGCAGTGAGCTGCGGAAGAAAGCAGAGCTGTGAGAGCGTGTCGAGGAGCAGACACGGAGAAAGCGTATTCATCAGCAGGCTGTTTCTTTTAAAACAATGTATTATGTGATAGAAGGGTGTACTGCTTCCTTTGAATCAACGGTCAGCATCCAATCGTTGTACAGAGCTGCCCTCTTTTCAGTCCTATCACAAAGTACTTTCTGAAACACTACAGAAAGCCGACTGGATTTCAGCAGCACGTGTGGTTCCCGCTGTGAGAAGACCCCACATGTCAGGAGCTGTGCCATAGCCTGGTGTTTGGCCACACTGTGGCCAGTTCCAACAGGTTTAAAAAGTACATGTGCTGCAGCCTTCTTGCTTCCTTTTCTGCTTGACTTGCATGTTGTTTGTAGTGCACATCAATGTTTTTTTCTCACTCAGTCTATTCTCCATCATTCTCACTGTTATCAGATTTATATCCTCCTAAAATCACCAAAAAACATTGCTTTTCCAGGCAGGAAGACGCATCCATAGCATCTGAATTCATCAGCACCTTGGTTAAATTATTACTACGTATCATTGGGGTATGAAGGTATTTGAAATGATAATTTTATGGAGTTCAAAAAAAAAAAAAGAGAGATTGTCTACTGGAAGCATCCCAATAGAACATTGTACACTGTCTACAGCCTGCTGGGTGCTCAGTATGGAATACATATGAGAGCTCTCACAAGTGCTTATGGTTTACAGAATAAGGAGCAGTCAAGTAAACCATTAAATCTTCCTTTTCAACTTGTTTACCCTGAAAAGAAAATCCAATATAGAGCTGTGTTCTGTTCATTTCATTTGCTAACAAACAAGGAGCCGATACACTGACTCTGTAAGTCTGGAGAAAGGAGCATGCATTATTTCAAATTCAACGAAGCTTGAGAAATTTCGTTTGGTGGAGATTGCTCCATACCACTGTATGTGGCTGAATTTTCCAAAAAGTAACAAACAGCCAGTGAAAAGTGTTTGTGTTCAGATACACTTGGCTCAGCAGGCTGTGGTTTAGCCCCATAGGTAAGCTCAGATTTGACGTGGGTTAAAATAAAATAGTCCTTGGCGATTGGTCATGGTAACTGAAATCTTACTTTCAGAGGACTGGTTAAGAGGGTCCAGATCCAATTCTTCCACAGTCATTGCAGCTGGAACAGACTCGCTCTGTCAGTGCCCAACTCCATCAATCCAATGTGTCTGATGTGTCTGAGTTTCCCTAAGAAAACAAAGTAAGGGAGCTCTGAGACACACAGACATAACATAAATAAAAAAACACGTTCACATTTCTAACTGTCCACACATTCTCAAGAAAGTTGCACCTATGTTATATTACTCAGCATGTGGTTTCAATTGTAACAACAATGCACGTTTGTTCGACTACACTACTGGCTGTGTTTAAATACGGCATGGCCTACAACTGCCTTTCAGGGGTCAAGTGTCTGGCATGGGCCTGCAATGTTATGGTCGGTATAATCTTATAGATTACCCAAGCAACAGATCCACACTCTTTGATGTCACGAAGGCTTATGTATCGACAGTATGCATATGATGTGTATTTTTTATAAGGTGGGAGGTCAAAGAAAGAGGGCGCTAGGAAGAAAACAGGAAAAAAAGAGAACAAGTAAAAGTTAGCATCTGTATAGGTCTTTCCAGCACTTTTCATTCTCCTTGCATTAGATTTTCTAAAAATTTTCTACTCATGACAGTTTGTCTTTCCCTACAGAACTGGCTCATATCAGCAGTCACTAAGGGATATTTCAGAAATATCACTGAGTTTTCTGATAAAGCATTAATGTTTATGGTTGCCAGCTTTTCAACTTCATGGATTTAGGATATTACCAACATTTTTCATTAATAGCTGTGGATATTTACAGGGGGAAACAAAGAGTAGAAGTCAAACCTCATTTATAAGGTACTTAAAACTTTGGTGTAAAATGTAGCTAAAAACAGTGGATGGTATCTCAAAATTGCTGCGAAAAGAATTTGAGCTGCGTTTTCTGATGTGCTTTACTCACGTAGTAACCCATTACAGACCTTTCTAACCCAGAAAAGCTTTCCTGGAGCACCTCCTCAGGCATAGTCTTGTAAATATCCGTTTCACTTATATTCACTAAGTTTATACAACTTCTCATTTGAATGAAAACTTGGTGTTACATATTTGTCTTTGAAAATCTCCTGTCCTCACATTTTGGAAACGGGACAGGAAATTAAACAACGGGATGACCAACATATGAGACAGTTCAATTAAAAGTAGCAGTATAATGCCTGCTTAGAAAAGGACTATGTAAAGTTGTGCCATCTACGAGGATAGCACATTATTACAAGGATGATCCGGGGCCTGGAACATCTGCCCTGTGAGGAAAGGCTGAGAGAGCTGGGCCTGTTCAGCCTGCAGAAGAGAAGGCTGAGAGGAGACCTGAGCAGTGTCTATAAGGACCTCAAGGGAGGCAGTGAGGAGGATGGGGCGGCCTCTTCTCAGGGGTGGCCACTGATAGGACTAGAGGAAACGGCCACAAACTGAAGCACCAAAAGTTCCACAGGAACTTAAGGAAAAATTTCTTGACCACGAGGGTGCCAGAGCCCTGGCACAGGCTGCCCAGAGAGGCTGTGGAGTCTCCTTCTCTGGAGATCTTCCCAACCTGCTTGGCCGCAGTCCTGAGCCACCTGCTGTAGGTGACCCTGCGTGTGCAGGGGGGTTGGACTAGATGATCTCTAGAGGTCCCTTCCAACCTTAAGCATTCTATGATCTACCTCCAGTTTGACATTTCCTAACTAAATTCTCAATGTTGCAATCCTAATAACACTGTCTTCTTGAAGGGGGAGGAAGTGGGGTTTTTAATTAACTATAATGTGTGAGCTACTAGTTCAGGACGCTTGTTTTCTTTTTTTTTTTTTCCCCCCCTCAAAACAACATTTTTGTCTTTTTGAGGTTGATGCATTACAAAATCAGCAGCATGCAAAAAGTTTGCATACATGACTAGAATTTTACTGAATGAGACCATTAAAAGTCACACAAAAAGAAAAAAGGCAACAAAACAAAAGCTCTTTAAAGACTGTCCTCTCCATTCTAAAATACTCCATCCTGCCCTTTCTACCCCACAGGCTTTCAGGTATCTTATGGCTGCTGCAATAGAGCAGCACGTTACAACCCCAGCCCTGGCTTTCCTGGTGCCACTTAAGTCAAAGAACAGAGATGGTCACACACATGATGAGATGGGGGGGGGGGGGGGGTCTCTGCTTATATTTAAACTTAAACATCAAATGTTTACAGTGAAAGCCCAGAAGAGAGGAACAGGCTTAAAGGTTTATTTGTCTCTGAAGAATGTTCTCATGTTCTCTCAGTAACAAAAAGTGGGGTTTTATTTATTTATTTTTATTTCAGAGCCCAGCATGCAAAACCTGAATAGACAGTGAATTCCTAATTTACCATCACTTCTGTTCTCTTGATATGAAAGAGTATAAACTTTTATTGTTAAGTTTCTTAGGGTAGCCCCCTAGTTTTACTGCTCCTACTTCTCAATCTCCACTTATTTTCTAGAAAGAACCTCTTCCATCTTTGAAAGTTTACAAATCTCCTAGGGAGATGGATAGGTTAGAAAAAAATTAAAAACAAGGATAAAAATGAAAATTCATTTACTAATTCAAACATGCCCTAGTTGATGTTCTGTACTACAGATAAACCCTTTGAGAGTAGGACACTTAGTCCCTGCATATGGTGGTTTTGGTCATCTGCCCAGATAACTGATGACAGCAGGGCACTCGCATTGCTCGTCCTGAAAGAAGTGATTGCTGGAGGGTTAGTAGCCACCAGAGTGAAAAATTAATTAATAGCTAATAGAGGAACCTACCTCCTTCTGTTACTCCTCTTACTTTAAAAGATGAAAAAAGTAGTTATAAATGAACAGATCTTGGCATGTCCAGCATTTATTCCAACAGACAGTTTTAAATAGCTGAACCCCCTCTCTCTCCATCCCTCCCCCCTTTTTTTTCTTTTCCTCCTTTCTAGACAGCACATCATGCACTACAGCCAGATACAGCTTTATCCGAGTTTAAACAGGAGTTGTGGCACACTCAGCACTTCTGAAAGTCAGGCATGTTTTTAAGGGCCCAAGAAAAAGATTCTGAAGCTGCAGTTGGGGCCAGTATGTTTTTACATCTTAGCACAAATATCCATACAGGCAAAAAAAAGGGAAAGAATGGAAATTCTTCTTCCAGAGGAACATTATTGCTTTTGAAGTTTGAAGGGAAACGGATGGCTCAGACACCTAAGGATGTGGTTCTGCATTACAAATCCTTCCTGTGGCCAAGCCATTTCAAGGTACTTCCACTTTCAGATATGCCAAGACACTCAGATTACTGTTTCCATAGTTGTGGCAATTCAAATGGATTTATGATCAGCTGAGCTGCCAGGTAATCTGCTTTTGTCTTCATTCTTCATAAAAAGCTTTTTCTGTCCTTTAAACCAGATTAATTCAAAGATGAGGGGTATGGCTGTGGATTCATAATTAGCTTAACCCAAAATGAGAGAGTGCTGCTTTCCCAGTGGATAATTTGCCCCTGCTTCTCCTATCATATTCCCACACGTCCACTCCTACCCTTGCATTTTCACTAGCATCAGTAACCCCGCAGAAAAGGCTCACGGGCTACAAGGAGCAGTTTTCAGTCAGCAAGTCACTCCTGGCACGGTCACTGGGGCAAACACAGGGCTGGGGAGGCACTGGGCAGGCAGACGACAGCAAGGGCCATGGAAACAGTGAAAACACTCCTACAGGCAGCACGACAGCTTTCGATGGGTTTAGACTGACTTTAAATCTTTATAGGACTGAAGTTAATTTGGCACAACTGAGGGGGCAGCTACTACCAAGCAGGGGACAGAAATGTGTGTATAGAGGCAGGAACTCTGAAACCAGCTCTACCCTCAATTAATTTTTCATGTGGAATCACAGCCTACTCGAGGAAACCCCATATATGGGTGACATTTCCCAGCAAATAACCCAGGCCAATAACAAAGGTTCCTGAACCTTTGGGAGGCCATCATCTGAGAGGATTGTCCTCAACATCTCAAAGAGCATCCATGGGAAGAGTCATGAAGTGACTCGAGAGTGACTCAAAGTGACAAAGTACCTAAGATGTGTCTATATGTCATGCAAATACTACAGTCCTGTCAACGTGTAATGAGATTGAAGAAGGGGCTCTGAAGACAAAGGAGGAGGGAGAAGTACAGAAGAAAACTGGCAGAATACCAAGGATCAGAATCTCAAATTCTCAAGGCACTCCAGGAGCCAAAGTGAAACCCCTGCTACATCAGGGTAACACACGCAGTTTTACATGGGTCTAACAGTTGGCAGACTTGGCTCACAGAGCCTGCAAAGCTGACATCTGTCTCCTTACTGGGAGGATTTTAGATCTTCTCTTCTCTCTCATACAAAGAAAAAAAAAATCAACCATGTGAGAAAAACAAATACGGTGATATGTCTATTTACTTATTATTATTGACTGTACGCCTATATGCCTTTCTGTGTGTGTGTGTAGAATTCTTTTCATGTGCATATCAGCACCACCACCAAAAAAAATACATATTCTCTAGCAAAGCTGACTCAAAGCAACAGGACAGTATCCTATTCCTTCAGCAGTATGATGACACAGAAAATAATTTCAAGTTAACCTTGATCTTTTTTCCATACTATTCCCAAAAGACAAAAAGATGAATTTTTATCCTCCTTCAGCCTCAAAAATAAATCAACACTTAAATTCAGCCATGTTCACCCCAACCAAAATCCAAAACGTCTCTAAGGAACCAATAGGCCTCCAGAGACCAAACTTGTTTCCAAAGTAGAAGTGCTTATTTTACTTTTTGTATACATACAGTGTATAGCTGAGCACCTCCTCAAAGAATTGGCCATTAAAGCTTGAACTGGGTTTTATACTCATGCTGAGTAACAGCTCTTATTTTCCATGGTCCAGCAGTTAGAGGATTGCATGGTTCTGTTCATTGTCTTTTCACTTCCTTAGGAGTAAATTAGGAGCAAACATTCTCAACAAATAGAAGGTGCAGGAAAATTAAATCCCTCCACTTTTACCAAAAATAAAGAAATAAGAGAACAGCTACAATGGAGTATTTCATTTGCTAAATACCATTTATGCACAGCACCAGTAACCTTCCAGTGAGACTCTGTTCAGAGGAATGGCTCAAAGCAAAGCAACTGCCTTCCTGCTACGAAATCCCCATGACCTGGCTAGCTGGCCAGATGATCAGTTTTCCTTGGTCAGGTGCCAGGTGACCAGCTTCAGTTTGCACCATATGCTTTCAGTTTGCATGTGTCACAATTCACCGTTCAGTGAAGAACACCACCAGATTATAAATGCATTGATTCAAGCCAAACTGCATTTCTCTAAACTTCAAATTTACTACAATTTCGCTTTTAAAAAGTAGCACTGCTATAGATACAAGTGATACTTCATCAACTCATTTAAAACTGAACCTGCTTTAACAATTTCCCAGTGCAGCACACACAGCCATCTTTTAGTCTGGACTTTTCTCGCACACATTCTCTGCTGTGAAAAATCTTTTGTGGCTGCACAGAGCATGATGTGTTTGTTCAATGCCCTCAGCTGATGGTGCAGCATTCTTCATTTATGTTAATACAGTATCTTACTTTCACAAGTAATAAAGACAAATCCTCTCACTTTTAGGGTCTCTGCTATTGAATTTCAACTGCATTTACAAGGTCATTTTTAAATTAACATTGACAAGGCAGGTAAACAGTCTGCCTCCTTGGTGCAGCTGGAAGAATCACTGCCTCCGTTTCCTTTAGTAAGGTAAGAATAATATCTTCTCAAGAAGATTTGAACAACTATAAAAATGCTTTTGCTAAGACACTCAAGGCAACATTCTACAATAATTTTCCCATCCTTGGCTCTGTGGCTCTCTAAATTAGATAAAGCCTTCCCAATAATTTAATCAAGTGCCTTAGCTACCTGCACTTTGTGGACCAGAGCTATTCCCACACACCATCTCTGCTGTGGCATCCTGGGCTTTATTCTATAAAGATAATCTGAATTAGCTCATAAATTTAAGGTTAATGGACCTGCAGAGCATACAAAACACGTAAACATTACATTTTTCATTCATGATCATTTGAAGTGTGATTGATTTTCATCTTGAAAAACTAGAAGACAACTGTTTCCTTTTATCTTCTGGGGAAAAATATTTTAACTAGCTTTTTTAAACTTAAAGCCTATCCGATGAGATATGAGGTAATTTTGAGCACCCTTCCTCTGAAAGGAAGTGATGGTAATTAACCTATGTGAGCAAAAGTATTTTATTTGCATAGAACTTGGCAATAAAAGTTCACTTACATCACAGTGTGCTATTCCAGAAAGGATGCCTGATCTGTTTAGGTTCTAAACTAAGGACTCACCTCAGATGAGAGCTGAAACAACTTCACCAAGAGCTGAATGAGAACAAGCATCCTCAATATCCATATATTTCTAATAATGCAGTACTTTATGCTAAATATTATGCTATTGTAACTCAAACTGTGTCCTGGAATTAGAAAACATTCTTAATTCTCTGTTATTACTGACAGGCATCATTTTACAATATTTGAGTGTTTTTACCCCATATTTATCTCTATACAAATGGCAGTTCAACTACTAGAAATGTTTAAAACAGTGTTTTTGTTGATATTCATAAGGAAATAAAAGCAAACTTTTCACACGTGCAATTCTTTTAGTGAGGGATATGTTTTGCATATTCTAGGTGCTAGAATACTTTAAGTTACATCTCTGTTGTATTTTGTTTTGCATATAGCTTATAGAAATTGCATCTCAAATGTATTTTCAGAGATTAAATTGGTTTTCAGTGTAAAATTATAAGCCAACAGAACAATGCAATACTGAATTTTGACATTAAACTTCTGTTCACATATATTATTTTCACTGACTTGCATTTGAGTAAATTTTTTTTTTTTTTTTTTTTTTTTTAAACTTTCAGATTTGTCTTCTGATTTCCCAAATCAGGGTTGTATTTTCTGTATTTTCTAGACTGGGTGAAAGCGATCATGTGGAAATTCCTGTATGGTAACTCACCTCACTTGCTCTCCCTGCCTCTCATCAAATTCAAGTCATAAATGAGCTATTACCGATTAATCTCTCAGACAAATATCTAATACTTTGCACTGTCTTACTACCAGCGTGAACAAGAGACTTTGAGAGACTTCTGTCAAGTAGGTCTGAAAAGATTTCAAACTTTATTGCTTTATAATTTTCTAGGCATATCGTATAAGGTTGAAATTTGGCAGTCAGAGTTGCAATTCCTAAATTTGGCATTTATGTCACTTATAAGCACTTGTACATGAAGCTATCTGTTCTGGATAAGTGAAAACCTAGCAAGTCTTTTTATGTCCACAGATAGAAAATGTGCAAATGTATGCACAGTCTTCTGCTGCCAGAAGTCCAGATGCAGAGACTTCTACCCATCTTTGGGGACAGGCTAGCACTGCTCAGAAAGAACATAGTAGCACCCAAGCAGGTTTTCGTACATTGCGTAGTCTTAAGGAAGAGACAAGCAGGTTTGTCTTTGAAAATATATGAAAAATAAGTCTGACAAAACCCTTACTAGCAAAATCTTTTTTTCTCTTAGCAGAAGTTATGGGTGGTCTTGCAAAAAAAAAAAGAATAAAATAAAATAAAAAACTTTGGCTGCTGCTTGCTCACTGGCAAATGCAAAACCAAATATCTGACACCAGGTGTGAAAGCAGTGCAGCACCCCAATCTCAGAGTTATTAGGGTTCTGCAAGATTTCCAATACAAGTAAGATTTCCCCACTCACACCTCCTCCATCAGCCCCATCACACTGGCTGAGATTATCTTGGCAGCCAGGCTAATTATTCGTGGGTTACAACAAGCGTTGCAGACGGATCTGCATCAGGGCAGGGTGCAGGCAGAGACTCAGCCTCGGGAACTCTCCCGTCTTCTGTGGGGGCAGCCGGGGAGGCCCAGGGGGAAAAAAAAAAAAAAAACACAAACACAAGAAAGCAGTTCCTGGCTCTCCTCTTTAACCCGACTGCCATGTGATATATCACCAACTTGAAATCTTCTAGATACTCAGTGAGATAAACTCATGCTAATGCTCCATTTCACACTAATGCTCCTTTATCCAATATTGCTCTTTCTTGAGAGAGGATCCAAATGACAACTGAGTAGCCTCTCACTAGTCCCCAGCCAGAAGACACCAGGTTGATCTCTGGCTGCCCTGTCAGTACCAATGTATCTGCTTGTCCAGCGAGGCTTTTTCATTCCTATTCCTCCTTCTAGCCAGCATCCTGACAGCCCTTTGCCTCCATCCCTGACCCTCCTGTCAATAGCACATTGTTGGGAACTGCTTGCTTTGCCATTCGCCATTAGGATTCTGGGATGAAGTATCAAATGACAAGCTTTCATCTGGATATAATTTATTCATTATATCACTACCTGATATTAAAGAAAATGCACCAGTGTGAAAGTATGAACGGAAAACACATTTTGGTTATTGAATAACCTGGAAATTATTAAAGTTAAAAGCTCTTGGGTCAGACAGAGCAGCATCATGTTATTAGAATAATATGTTAATGTTTTGGTCATGCAACCTCTGTGGGTCTTTTGAAACACCTGTGGAAATAAGTTTTGCACTATTACAATGCTAACAAATACACAGAACCTAGTGAGTTTAATTGCTTGAATTATGCATGTGATTGAGTTTTATGAAATAATAAAACTTACCCTGGTATAAATATAATAAAGACTTTGTACATAATATTACATCAAGTCTTCCTCTTGAGTAACTTTTTTTTTTTTTTTTGCCTTCTCTATTTTTCTGTTCCTCAGATTGCATTTTAATAATCAGAACTCCTGAGGTCACTGCTTCCGGATGGAAATTTTGAGGACACACCACCTGCTGTTCAATAGAGGGTCTATCTTTAAAAAAGGGAAGATCCTGCAGAATAGATGTAACTCTTTCCAGGGAATTTACAAAGACCCCCTCTCCCTCTCCCAGCATAGCAGGAGCAGCACCATTTCACACTGTCTCCCTCTGCCTTTTTTAGGCCAGAGCATCAGCACCACCTCAAATTGACCTACTCCCTCTTCACTTTTACTGCCTCCTCTCAGTGTTTTGCCATTGATAACAGAGTCTGGCAAACCATTTGCCTTAGCTAGCTTTACATCTCTGTTTTTATATTCATAATCACGTCACAAAATTAAAAGACGGGAAAATTATGAGGGCTAAAGATGGGCCTGTGTGGTGAACTCTGCAGGCTAAGTGAAAATTTTCCCAGCTTAGGAGGTGGGGGGCGGGCAATAGTGTTAGAAATTCTTCCTTTTCTAAAGGAATGACTTCTTCCACTGCTTTCTTTTGGGGAAGTGATGTGATCTCATTGAGGGATTCGCACAAAACACAAGAACAAAACAAAACAAAACAAAAACTTCCTTCTTACTCATAGAATCAACTTGGCAGCTACATGAGTCTTTGCATGTTAAAGTAGAGGAGTACCAGATCTATGAAGTTTAAAAATCTGTCCAAAATTTTCATTCTGGTTACCAAAGCAAAACAGCATCTTCCTGTTTACTCTCCCAATCCTATGTTTTTGCGCAGCTTTGCAACACCAAAGTCATTCAGCAATAGCCTACCCTGATTTCGGTCCAAAGCAAAAACTCAGACTCCCAAAGACGTTATCACACAAGCCTTTTTGTGGTGGCTCAGGATGTGACCAGCTCCAGCTGCCTGGCTCAGCCGCTTGGCAGGCAGGCCTCCTTCAGAGGAGTTAGGGCATGGGGCAGCCCATTTCCTCACTTACATTAGTTCACAGTCAAAACGTTGGCTTAGGGAGCTGACTGTACATTCGTTTCACATTAACTCTCACCTGTCTGTGAGATGGAGCAGCCGACTGCTCCGGCTCCATGCACATGGGTCCCCGTCAGCAGGGAAGCGGGGCAGTCAGCTGGAGACTATTCTATAGCACTGCAGCTACATCTACCAGATATTTCCTCTCTGAACACTTCCAAAATAAACAAAATTTGGCAACATGGTAATGCCAACAAAAACAGAAATGCAAAATAAAGCAAGCACTCAATGAGTGATCCAGGGTACGTTCCCCAACAGTAAGTTAGCAAATATACTATAAGATACAAATAACAAGCAGGAAAACTAAGAGGAAAACATAAAGGATCAACACCTGTTATGTAAGATGATCATCAATATATGAGAAAATGGTAAGCCTGAATTACAAAAAGAAAAATATCTGCTCATTAGTATGGTCTCAGCAGTGAATAAAAAGGTATACAACACACTGCTAGGTTGCTAAGGCTGCAGCTAGGACCAAGAAAGTAATTGCAAGAAAGACAGTGCTGTTCAGTCAAAGAAGTCAATTCAAATAAAAGATAATGGAATTTTACAGTTGTCATTCTGGAAGCATGCTTTCTAGGTTCTCTTCATAGGCATTCATCTTCAAAAAGAAAGAAGTAAAAGTAAATATCACTTACAGTAGAAATTCTAAAATTATTTTACAGATAGTATCTGTATCATAACTGAGTCCTACTTCACTAAAAAAAAATTCCTGGGC
The DNA here is from genome assembly GCA_013398735.1 of Nothocercus julius. Taxonomy (NCBI): domain Eukaryota; kingdom Metazoa; phylum Chordata; class Aves; order Tinamiformes; family Tinamidae; genus Nothocercus; species Nothocercus julius. The sequence continues at coordinate 1,824,324 of VZSV01000121.1, forward strand.
TTTTCAGCAATGCTTACCAAGATGCCCAAGCTGAATTGGTGACATTTTATAGCTACACTGCACTTTGAAAGAGACCCCAGCAATAACGACTAGCATACACATGCAACTGCCCAAACTATTTTGAAGACTGCATGACAGATGGACAAGGGACACAGCAGCACACACAAACTTTAATTGGTCAAGATTGTGAACTTACTTGCAGACTGAAAGCAGTGACGCTATAATCTCTGCAGGAACATAGTTCATAATGAAAAGCAGAAACCACAACTTTCTAAACAAAAGACCGAGGCAACCTTGGCAGCAACTTTATGCTAACAAGAAGGTGCACGGTGCTTGTAGAACGGGACAACTCTCACCTCTTTCAATTTCCATTTCAAAGAACAACTGCAGGAACAGATCATACCTGCAGGGACAACGATGTTGGAGCCCTTAACTCAGCCATTATCCAGTCCCAGTGAAATCATTTATGTCTCCTGCTTGTGTCTACCAGATAGAAACTTCTAAGGAGATATTATTAAATCATTTTACCAGACATTAATATTACAAAATGTAACAGAATAAAATGGCACAAGAGGGATGTATATACTTATACACAGGCATACTTATACATACATATGCATATAAAGATACTACACCTTGTTGTTTTTTTCCCCTGATGAGGAAAGCAGGCTATCCATATAGCCAACTTGGGAATAACATCTTTTTGAGAAAGCTGTAAAATGGAGGTGATCCCTCTTTGAAAAAAAATCACCTCCCTTGCCCCCATTACACTGTCTAATTAACAATTACGTTTTTGAACATCTTTCAGCCATTAGCCAATTCAGTCTCTTCTGAAAAAGATTTAAATGTAAACACGTTATTGATCTAACAGAAATTTCTTGTCTATGGCTCCAGTATAATGTTAGTTTTCCTTCCTTTTATACATATGCTAAAATAATCATGTAAAAGGATTCCCGTACTGTGTCTTCCAATCTTTCAGAGGATGATTCACTCTACTCATTTTCACTAGGCACAGTGCTGCTTGAATTTAACTGAACATACCTTTTATATATTTAATGTGGATTCAGACCAACATGCAGGAACTAAATGACTCTCTGCTAATAATGCCAACAGACTGAAACAAAATACACATGTAGGAAAGTAAGCATGGGTGAGAGGGAAGTGCTTGGCAGTGCGAAAGAAGCTTTTGGTTATTTGGTGGTATGTGAAAAACTGGGCAGTCTCCCACTGAATTACATCTTTCCATCCACCCGGTCCCCACTCATCACCGTCAGGGGTTTATACACTCTTCCCCTGAGTAAATCATCTGGAGAGCAATAGGAAAAATGCAGTAGCTCAGTGCTATTCAGGGATCAGGAACCAGGGAATTGGTCTACAAAACCATGAATCCAACTACACGAAGAATGCCTATATTTTATATATATAAAAAATATGTATTTATGTGTGTGTATATATATACACACACACATGTACATGTGTGTGTACAAGTATGTATATATGCAAGGGATCTCCTTGCCCCAGAGCAAATCCTCACTGCTGAAATGAGCATGATTTAAGCAGGACATGTCACAAGCTCCCCCTAACTATACTATTAAAATCCACACAGTCTTTCAGTGGAAGTAAACCCCTCCTCAGAGAGCATTCACTTCTTACCAGTCTTGCCTAAGGGTTGATTTCGTATCACTTCCACGTTTAAGAAGCTTACACACAACACAAATATTTGCAATAAAAAATCAGAGCTTTGCATTGCTTTAGTACCCCAATCAGTCTTTTCCCTCCTCTGAAGCTGTTTTACAGATGTCAGCAGGCCTGCACCATAAATGAAATGTACTAATATGAAGTGGGTGTAGAATTATATTATTTATTATATATTAATATAAAACATAATTAATATAATATTATATAATTAGTATATATTATATATTTCAAACTTACATATATCTGTCTTTGGGGCTATTTCAGTTTATCTACACTAATTACATATGATGAGGGCACAGCAAATCTTGTTTCTCATGCAACTTGAAACACCAGGATTACATGCAAGACTCCCACAGGAATTAAAGGAGATGCAGCAACAAGGTTGGTGGAGGTACAGATGAGTGCATAAAGAACACCCCAAACCATTTTTGCCAGCTGCCAATCTACCTTTTTTTTTTTTTTTCTTCAAGGTCACTTGAAGCACTTCAGCCCCCTGTTCTATGACAACCATCTCAAACTATTGATATCACATCTTAGAAAAACTCAGACTAGTAGTGAGTTCTGACACTATCCAACTCATCAAGCTGACCAAGTGTCATCAAGCTTTTGAACAACACCCCTGTTCCTCATGCTCACACTTCCTGGGGTCTACAGTCAGCCCAGCACAGGTTTTGGCTTTGCAATGTACAGAACAGAACTGACAGCAGGTCCTCAGCTTCTTGCCAGCAAGGCCCTGTGCACCATTTCAGACTAAAGATCAAATTCAAATCCTCTTCTAGAAAGCTTTTCTTCAGAACCAGAGTTTTCAATAAAAATCTCATAACCAGAGAAACTCAGGGAGGGCAATAGAGAAGCTTCTCTGCTCTGAATATAGTCTTGCCTTTCATTTTACCTAACAGCAAGGCTCCAGGCACTACGCAAGACTAGAAAATAAAGAGAATATATATTTGAAGTTTTTTTCCAGTTCACATCCTAAAGAATGAAGGAAAATTTATATCAGAAATACCAAAATACTTTCCTCTTGCTTCTTAGATTGTACAAACTTCAATGAGAAATGGGAGAAGAAAAGGAGGATCTTTGCTTCAGAGACATCATGGAAGGAAAGATCTCAAAGCGTTCACTGATTTGCTTCTGCAGTTCTCCCAAGTCTCTTCACACCTTTATTTGTGATCCAGATATTTATGTAACACTCTGGAATTCAAAAGGGACTAGTGTGAAATATTGTCACAAGGCAGCCAAGCTTCCTCAAGATGCCTCAGTACACCTCTAACATACACACTACACAGGAACTTCATTTTAGCAGATTTTACAGAAGGGACCGGACAGAGCTGCCAAAAAAAAAGGGATTTAACAGCCAAAAGTATGTGAAAATAACCCCCAGAACTGCACAATTTATCTCTATTGGGGAAATGTTTTCTTTTTCTTTCCTTCTTAATTCAATTTACATTTATTTCTACTGTACTTTGGAAAGTCATTTTGCACCAAATCATTGTTATTTCTATCAAGGTTTAGATGGACTTATTTTTACTTTATTAAAACATGTTACAAGAGCACTAACTTGAATCAAGGGATTTCAGCAATTTCACCTCTTAGGCCAAACTGGCAATGTCTCGCCTCTTACCGAATGCTCCATCTTCTCCTGGTCTGTAGGTTTCTATAATTGCTGCAGTCACACATACAGTTTACACCATATAAAATATTCCAGTACTAGTGGATTGCTAGTATTCTTTACCTGAAAGTAGACTACTTTAAAATAGGTTTTCTATGTGCACCCCTACGTAGAACCCAATTGCTTGAACAGTTAGGGGAAATCCAAAACAAGGGGAACTGGAGCACTGCTGGAAACAAGCATGCTCTTTGCAAGCCTGCAAAGAAAGTATACCGACAAGTTTTCATATTTCCCAGAATGGGTGCGCATTTTAATTTTTCTTCCCTTTATTCTCTGTTTGGATTTGAAGAGGGGAAGAGTCAGTATAGTTCAATAAGGCACAGTGGCTCCACTGTCTCCAGGTATCTCTGTCCCCAGATTTAATTGTACTGGATAATTTTGGGGACAGGTGAGTACAGCTGCTACTGAACAGTCACATTTAGGAAGTGTTGCATGTTTTTCCACCTTCTCACTCAGTCAGCATCTAGAAACACTATTCTCATTTTGACAGGCACCCTGAAGATGAGAACAGCATTTACAGACCTGCTTCCTTTCTCCAGTCCTGTCATATTCTTCTCCCTCTATCACAGCGGGCCTCTACTGCCTGTAGCAGTTCAGTGAAGAACCAGTATAGCCTAATTTCCTTCCTGCATTTGCATCAATATCTAAACCCTCCTGCTTTCATCTGTAGCTTTTCCCCCCTCCCTAATCCTCAAATAGGCAGCTGCCATCCACTAATTCCTTACCCACAATGTGGTCTTGAAATTCTTTCCCCTCATCAGTCAGTGGAAAGATTCACAGCGGACTCTGCTTGCGGGTTCAGTTGGGCACCGCTTCTCTGTATTTGTTATGGACTCAAACCAACAGAGACCAGCTGCTCAGCCCAGCAGGAAAGCTTTGGGAGAATGACAAAAAATTTCCCATACATGTATGGTTGTATCATATTAGTTCTCGTAATCATGCCCAGATGACTGGTAATTGTGAACAAGGTTGCACAGTCTGTCAGAAGTACCTGATGTAAGCTATTTAGTATAATCCTCTGCCTACTTGGTCAGCGGTGAGGCCTCTTGCCCCTCGCCATGAGGGTTTTTATGCTTTTGAGCCCTGCATCCTAACATCAACCCCTCTTTGCTAGTAATACCTGCAAGCAAGCTAAGAATTAATTAATTAAACTTCATTTCTCCAGGGACATTCTCCTAATCGACTAGAGAACTTTATCAAACTCCCTGCCACTTCGGACAATCATCTGCACTTATCATTAACCCTTTGAACGCTGTCGTCCATGAGCTTCCAGCTCTCGTGACAGCCAGGCACTGGCTCGCTGATGCACAGGCCTTACTCCCAACCTCTGATTAGCTCTCGGAGACATAATCAAGATTTATAATGGAAACCACTGCATCAAACAGACAGCCAAAAATCTCCCTTTGCATTAAAAAAAGTCCCCAAAATGGCTATCCCTGGCTCCTGAAAATTAACCACAGCTGTTGCTAAAAACTAGTCCAGTTCCACAGGAAACCCACAGAACTGGCAACTTGAAAACAGTAACAAGCTTCCCCAAGCTTTTAATCATGATCCTTCAAGCAGTGCTGAGCCAAAGCGGATGCATCATCCATCCTGCAAAAAACCCTCATCACCGCCCTCTCCGCTGGCCTTTCCCACTGTCACTCACAGGTCTTGCCAGCATGCAATGGTCAAACAGGGAACCATCGAAACTTTCCACCAGGATTTACAAGAAAAGTACATTTTGACATATTTCAGGTACACAGCCCAAGAACAAATGCACAACAGTTTCTATGAAAATACTGTTTTCCCAAAAACTCTGGGCCAAATCTGAACTAATTGGAACCTTATGGAACTGTTGACTCCAGTGAAAGCAAGCAGGTGTTATGTCAATTATCACTGTGAAATAGCCCAGGTTTGGGGTTGTGCTATGACAACTTTGCACTACTGACATAAAAGACCTCAAAATCAACATAACCAGGCACAAGAGGCTCATCAGTATTGCAGGGAGGAGTAGCATATAGTCAAAGGAGAAAAAAAATGGCCAAGTTCTCCTCCAAACCAGAATATCCCAACGACTGTTATCTCCAAGGAGTATTTAACAACTTGCACAAGTTAGAGAAGACATAAGACTGCTCTAACACATGCCAAGTAGGTGGTTGGCTCTGTGCATGGCTGTGATAAAAGTTGCCTAGTATAAAGCTCTGCAATCCAAGATATTCTTTTGCTTTCAAAAGGTTTTCTTATCTTTTGCAAAAATAAGAGAAGTTTTTGCCTTATGCTCAAATAAAAGCAATTGAAATTACCTCCTCTCTACAGAATTGCACTGTGCCCTCCTCTGCCACCGAGCAAGATTTCTAAGTTTCTAAGATTTCTACCCCCCATTTGTTTTTGTCAAGGAAAAAATTACCTTCAGCAACTCTCTTTGACCTGTCAAATAATGTAAAGTGTGTAATTTCCCATTTTTGGTGTGTGTATATATATATATATATATGTATGCTGTCTCATTGCTTTGGGAGTCAAAAGGCAGGTTCACTCTCCCAATTGCAATGGAAGCATCAAGCAGTGACGGATCCCGCAGGGACACAGCCAGTCAGTCAAGCCGCACTGGGTTCTTCGCATTCTAAGTGTCCGTGCAGGAATCACAACAGATGATGTCTAGGACTGACCAGTTGTGTTGATTAAAGATGATGGAAAATAGCCAAAAAACCTGTGCGACAAAGTAGCAAATATAATTTACACTACTTATGTGAATTTATGGGTGATTTCTACAGTTAACTTCATACCATGAATCTTCAAAGGACAGAGGCAGTGGGAATTCAGCTTGATATCTTTATGTGTGCTCAGGAAATGGGGTGTTTTTAGTATTGTTTTGCCTATTTATCAGTTTTCTGAAGACATTTTAAAGCATTTAACTTAAACATAATTCAGAACAAGAAGCAAAAAAGAAAAGCTCCCTAATTATATCTGAACACACATCAACTCTTGAAAATATTGGAAGAAAATTTCACATAGACAGCATCAAAGTTGACATCAGCTACAGTCGTACCAGCTCAGAAGCTTCACATATGAAAGGGTTTCATAGTAATATGGGCACAGATCTGTTCGCTTTCTGTGTCACTTCAGCAGGTAAGTGAATATTGAACAAACAATTTAGGATTGGCAGGTGCCCCAGATGCTTTCAGTGAGGCTGACAGTACAGATGTATACTCACATGCATATGACAATCAGTCTGGGACAATATTTAAAACACAATCTTTACTTGTTCTTAAAGCCAGATGCTACAACATACAGTTGTATTAGCAGCCTGTGGACTCTGGCATGTGCATTGGATGGACTTCCTGAATCCAGACAAGTGCTGGAAATGTTGCCTCATTAGGAGAAACTCTTCCCACATGCTCTGGGACTGTTTGGAATTCCAGTGCTTGAGAAATTACCTCACTCCTAGGCATCACCTAATTTGAAACACAATCACGGCAGACATCTTTGCATTATCACTTGAAAAAAGTTTGCCAGTTCTTTATGGGATTAAGGAACAATAAAGAGGGTGGTTGCATCATGCCTCTCAAAGCCAAAAATATTAATCCCAAAGTAGAATCCTCCTATGTTCCATTACTCAGTCCTTGAGGCACCTGTGGAAATGGTTACCTTATATTTAAGAGCAAAAATGAGTTTAATTTTTTAAACAAAAATACTTATTTTCCCTAGACTTCTGTTTTCTTTAGAATAGTACTTGGCTTTAGAAAGTTTTTAAACGGCCACAAACTGAAGCACCAAAAGTTCCACAGGAACTTTAGGAAAAATTTCTTGACAGTGAGGGTGACAGAGCCCTGGCACAGGCTGCTCAGAGAGGTTGTGGAGTCTCCTTCTCTGGAGATCTTCAAGACCTGCCAGGACGCACTCCTGAGCCACCTGCTGTAGGTGACCCTGTGTGTGCAGGGGGGTTGGACTAGGTCATCTGTAGAGGTCCCTTCCAACCTTAAACATTCTACGATTCTATGATTTAGAATAGAAACTTCACCTCACCATCAAAAAATTTTTTATAGGGCCATTAATACTAATTCCAATTAAGCTTTTCAAAAACATGGAAACATTTAAATTAAGAGAAAAAATCATCCATAGTGCAATTACAGTAAACATCCTGAAGAATTAAAATAGTGTCCAATTTACTCCACTGAGTAAAGACAGAAAATAGATGTACATACATTTAACGAATGTGTATACCGAGTAATTGTATTTTAAGAATATGCATTACACTCCTGGAATCTTTTCAAAGCAGACAAGAAATTAATCCTTGAAGCACTTCTGGTTAACCTAATGGAGCTACACCTCCATGGTCTTGGTCCTGTATTTTTACTAGAATTGCTTGACTTTACTATGAACATTGTTGTTGTGCAGTCATCCACAGAGCTCTTTCCAGGTGGCTTAAAATAAATCAGGCTCAAATACGGAATATCTGGTGTAACAATGATGTCCATTCTCCTGTGATTTTGTTCATGAAATTACATGCAAGAAGTTTATAGCAGAAAAGACGTTTGGGGAGAAAAGTTAAGGCAAATTAAAACAGTTATCCTTTATCTTACGCTTTCTCCTACCACTGCATTAACCTCATATAACCAAAACCTAAATTAGAAGTCAGGACAATGCTCACAAGAATTTTGTCTTACACACTAAATATTTCCACATCACCGACAACTCAAGTCAATAAAAAGATCAGACTTGGAGAGCTCCATTAAACCAACTCAAAAGTTTTCACTGCTTTTAACCGCTCAAAATGAGATTCATCACTGCCAACTTCTGAAATACCAACTAACAGATCAAAAATAGTTTTATATACACACACATATATAATACAGATGTCCACTAAAATAGTGGTTACATATAAGTAGATAGGCATTCTAGGTGAATTATTATGCAACAATAAAACACTCACTCTTGGAGGAGGTTTAGAAACCAGTCCAAATGCAGCTGAACTAAACAAGAGTCTTTCTATTAATTTCAGTAGACTTTGGATCAGCCCCTGATTTATTTACCTGCATCTACTGATGAAGACTCTCAGGGTGCCCATTGACTCATTAGATCAGATATAAATCACCAAAAAATATCTTTGGGATTCTCATTTCCTCCATGTTAAGGAAACATGCTAAGGAAATCTTGGGCTAGGTAATTAGCTGAAGCAAAATTATTGATTTCTAAAGAATAACTCTTCTTTTTGAACATTTTTCTGCTTCTCCTGCCAAGCTCCATGGAGATATTTTACAAGAGATATTATTCAAAAGCTGGTTAAATTAAACACGGGGCTCTGGGGTCTTTGGAAATTAAGTGTGGAGACAGATTTTTACCTACACAACATAGTGAAAACAAGCAGCAGAGCACACTGTACTTCATTGTTTTGAGTTCTTCAGCCCATTACTAAAATTTAAAGCCAGCACTTGGGTTTATATCTTCTTTCTCCAGATTTCAAATTTCTCATCTTATTTTCGATGCTGGAATTGGAATTTTTTTTCTATTTCTTTTTCAGATGAGAGCTAAGAGTAGATTTCTTCCTAGCCTGTTATTAATGCTCCTGTTTGGGTGAATATTTGTCTTTATTTTCTTACAGCCCTCTGAAGTTATATTATTCTGTTCACTGTTTTTTGACATCCACTTTGTTGCTACGCTTTCACATCAGAGAAAATCTGACACTTGAAAAGCTATTTGAGATATCCAAGTGAATCATTTGTTCACCTTCCTACTCTTTTTAACACAGAGAGCTCTAGAATTAGATCTGTCCAGAGCTCAGCTCAGTCAACTCCTGGAAACAGCTCAGCCAGCTTCTACACTGACTTCGTGGCCTGTTACAGTGACACGTTTCCTAGCAAATATGTCAGTCGCCCCCTTCCCAACTAGGTGATACTTCATTTCGATTTCTCTTTCAAGTTTTCCCCTGATAAACTATTACGTTGTTTACTAAGAGAGCTACCATACAACAGTCATCAGATGTTCACTGTCATGAAAAGACACTTTCTCTGGGCATTTAAAATGATGCTAATACACTGTTCCACCTTCCCTCTTTCCCTTTCTCTCACTGAACCAGTGGCAAGACATCTTGACCAGCAGATTCAAACAACTCAGAGATGACGATGTCTAAAGTACGTTCAGTGTTACCAAATGAGGTTTCAAAGCACTTTCGCTATCAAACAGGCTTGATAACGGAGTCTTTTATATTTCTCAGCACACATTTTTCATGTAAGCAGCCCGTATTTTCAATATCATGCCTTTTTGCAAATGTTTGTGTTTAATAAAATGCAAAGAAAACAATGCATTCAGGTATTTTCTTCTTATTTTGCAAAGAACAGCAATATAAATTAAGAAATTGTTTCCTGATAGCTTAAAAAGTGTTAGTAATTAAAGGCAAATACACCTTTTTCCATGTTTTTCTATCAGATCAGATGAAAATCCATGTGTGACAAAAGAAACATCTAAGTGCTGAATATAAGCTTATCCTATACTTAACAGATACAACTTCATTTAGTTAGGCAATACATGATAATACTAGAAAAGGATATACTATAACATCAGGCACTGGCATGCCAATTGTTTTAAAACCAAGCAACAGAGCTAATGAAAAGTGTTTCCCCTTATTTGACCATCTCATAAATACTTATAAGAAACATTAATAGCAGTGGGACAAGATTTGGATATAACTTAATATATGATGTATATCATCCATTTACCTCTGATTATACTAAGTACATGCATGTTATTTATGAACAGTGAAGTTGTAGGTTTGAAGACCCATTTTGGGGCACGAAGTTAGAAGAGGCACACTGAGTATAGGTCACATTGTTTTTCATCAAGTCTCGTAACTCAGAAGTACAGTACAGTGACTCGTGTCACGCAAAGCCACATTTCAGCACTGTTTACTGCACTCTGTGGCTCCTCCACGTCAAAGGGGAGCAACATGGTACCAAATTTACATGGGCTTTCAACCAGCTTTCAGACTCAAGTTTCAAAACATGTGGAACTAATTTGGAAGCAAAAGTCAACCTTTAAATCAAGCGACAAGAAATAATGAATCATTTTAAACAAGATTTTTAACCATCACAATGGGAGAAGTCATCAAACAACCCACGTTCAGTTCCTGGAGTAGTGTTTAGGCACATGGTGGGCTAATAAAACCTGAAACAGCTTTGTGATTAAATATGCTCCATGTGGCAAAGCATAAGCTTTACTTAAACTCACTAACTTTCTCCACCCATCCCACACATCCCACCTATCCTAACCCCACTGAATCATTATAAATAAAAACCTCACAAATGTCTGACTCTGATAATATCTACCCGGCAGCATCCTGGTCTGATTTACTGATAGAAATTTACTAGTATATAGACCTATAGGATACATGTCCTCAAAAAGCAAGTATGTTACACCCACCCTCACCCATTTTTTTTTTTTTTCAACTATTAGACTGCACCAACAAGAACGCTTGTTATCTCAGGGCAAACTTCCTGAATGTTTAAGCCTCTTGCCCTAAAACTATTTAGTACAGATAAAATATATCATTGCATGAGACAAAATCTCTCTTGGAAGAGCAAGATATATGATCCAAAGCTCCTTTGCTGCACATCTGCATCCTGACGCCATGTGAAATGAAATGCCCACCACTCCTGCTTTGCTGAGGCTAAAGCAGGTAGTGCCACCTCTGAGCTAAAAGTCAGATCTTTGTGTTGGACATCATGTGAAGTAACGAAATACATTACGTTCACTAGGCATTGCAGGAAAGTGTCCCTTTACTTAAAATACACTGCCCACAACCAGACCCTACAGTGATCTATGTAAGGTGAAAATTAGCAGTTTTTGACAACATATCAAGAACCGACTTGGTTTGCCCTCTTGCCAAGCTTAAGGCTTATTTCCTCTTTTAGGTCTAGGTAAGAGTCCAGTTTAAGTTCTCTTTTTGAAAGCTTTTCATCCTGAACTTTCAACATCTACTCAGTTAAAAACAATATATGCAATAGGACTATAACCAAGTGTATTCCTATCCATTTCTCCAATACAAAATAAAAATTTAAAGTGATATTTAATATTTTGATCAACACATATTTCAGCACCAGCTTCAAGAGGAGGATGGGGAAGCTCTAAATTATCAAGCACAAGTCTACCATATTTTATAAAAAAAGAAAGGCAGTTTTGAAAAGAATAAACATTAAAAAAAGGAAAGAGAAAATGTATCTTAAATGCTTTTGACATACATTAGAAATCCACAGAGCACAAGCGTGTAGAAAAATATCGTAATACTTCCAGCCCCAAAGAACATTTTAAATGGACAGATAGGGGAAAATTAAAAGCAGAATATTCATAATACTGAAGAATTCTGACAATACTGAAGGATCATGGTAAACAAAAGGATCCATTTCACATCTGCTAAATTCTGCTCTCTCTGCTCTAATTATCATTACACTACTGGACAGAGCTCACTAACATGCTCTTCTCTGAGCTGCCTGTGGCAAAAATACCCTTCAGAAATCAGACTGGGGACAGTTTCTTCATAAATTCTGTACTAACCCCTCCTACTAGAAGGGAAAATAAAAGTAGGACTAAGCCATAGCAATAAAACACACCCCATCAGCGACTGCCTTGTGCCCCAAGCACAAGGATGTAATTAATAAGTTGCTACATAAATTTTTCCTTCTATGATATTCCTATTGATTACATATGTGACTTCAATCATTTTCTGAATCCTTGGCTTGACAAGCATGTAACAAGGAGCTTTATGGATTATGTACACATTTCATATTATTTAGTGTAGCTACAGATAATTGTTAAGCATGGAAATACCTTGAGCAGTAGTCTCAAAAAAGCAAAACCATATTAAGAAAATCAATTGCGAAAAATTATTTCTTTTAAATGCCCTGAAATGCCAAGTTAACAGGATACAAGGAAGTCATGATGAACAGCAAAAAAGAGTCTTCTACAGTAATTAACAGATGCATTCTTGAAGTATCAAGAGTAATACTTGTTTGTTTTCTGCAAATAAAGCAAAATAAATCTCTACTATAATTTTTACTGCACATACTGTTTTCCCAGGTAAAGAATCTGTCTATTGCAGAGAATCAGCCAACAGGCAAAGTGATTTGGAGGAAAACGTCCACACTACCTACCAGTCCTTTCAATTAAACCATGATTATTTTCTTTGGCAACTTGTAAAATGTTACTGACTGCAAAGAGTTTGGTGGCTCCAGGATTGGTGCTGTCATGCCCTGCTCACAATCCTGTTCTTACAAAAAATACCCTCTGCCAAGCCAAACAAAGACTGGAATTTGGTGAATTTTTCTTAGCAAAGATAATGAGGTGTGTTTGACTCCCATCACACTCAACCAGGCAAGTGCCACTGGGTTATTGCAGAGGCAGTGAGAAAGGCTGGCTGAAAACCAAAAACAAAAACCGCTTTTGGGGCAAGAAGGAAAAAAAAAAAAAAAAAAAAANAAAAAAAAAAAAAAAAAAAAAAATCCAAAGAAGTCTGGAGAAATCTCTGAATACTCACTCCAGTTGAGAAACCAACAAAACTCATGGGGTTTATGAACTATGATGGTCTTCCAGAAGTCTTCTGAATCTCACATCCTCCTCCACAAGCTCTTAGAGACAACTGCTAGTGGTGCTGAGGCTTCTCACCCAGTTATTTGAGAACTCAGGAACTCAACCACTCCCAGATGATCTGAAAACAGCCATTTTATCAGTCACCTTCAGCTTTCTGCCCTTCTACTCTAGCTGCAGTACTCTTCCCTGTTGCTGATATTGTGCTGGTATTCCTATCCTTTCAATGAGGACTGAAACAAAAAAGTCATTAGATACCTTAGTCTTGGTGGTGGTATCCGTTATTAGCTTTCCTTCCTCTTTGAGCACCTCTCTCCTTAGTAGCCTTCTTTACATATCTGCAGAATGCCCTCCTGTTATCGACTGTGTGCCTTCTTGATGCAGTATATCATGCCTTAGACTTTCTGATTGTGCCCTTGTGTATTCATCTGATCTCCTCTTATACCAATCCTTATTTTTCTTCAGCACTAGTATTTTCACTGTCCCTTTCACTATTGTCCTGTGGAACAACTTCTCATTCATTGATTCAGATGATTTCAAAATAAAATTAGTTCTGATATTTTATGAAAATAAATTCCGTGCTATTCATTATAACATTTTATTTATTCTCATAAATTACACTATCCAAGACTGTTGCTGTACTTACAGGTTTGCTCTTTTTTCTTCTTTGAAGGTATTTTAGATATGCAGAAGCATTTCCAATATGGCCCATTACCTAAGAATGTGGATTGCAGCAACCACCAAGAATATAATTTGGACTAATAATACAAGCAATTGAACTTTACCTTTGAAGGCTGTGTTCACTTCCCTGAAGGACTATGAAATATATCTTTGCACTGATAAGTGTTTTGTCTGGAGGGTGTCCTATCTAATTAGCAGTAACTTTTTACCCATCTGTTCTGTTCAATTCCAAGAGGCTCTTAATATTCACATAGCAAATGCTTTTGCAAACCAGTGAATAATGAACAAGTTAAAATGATGATTATTAAAGATTATTAATAAAAATAATTATAATACAAAGTCCATATCATTTTACATATGTGTATATTTTTTAAAAAAATCCAGTTCTTCATTAATAATTCTGGCAAAAACCCTTCTTCAGGGCAGAAGCTTCCTATGTCTGAGTGAAAAAAAATCTTTGCCAGATATCTTTAGATATATTTGTCTGTTATTTTCTATGTTACCAGATCACAACATATAAAATAGTTTAAGATGCTTTTTACTCAGATAACATAAACGTGTCTAGGCTTTTTTCAACCCTACATTTGGTAGGTCATGCTATTTTGTGTAAAGTAGAATAATTCATGTTAATATCTGTTATTTACCTAACGTTGCCATTGACATCAAAACCTTGTATCAATATTCACATCAAAATGACCCCCACATTATATCAAAAGACATTCTTCTCTGCATCTAAAAGAAAAGCTTCCTAATGTAAATGACAAACATTTCCTCAACACTTTAAAGGCACAACCAATTTTAGTACTGGAACCAAGAGGGTAATTAAGTATGCAATTGATAAAAAATATATATCTCTACAGCTTTCTGTTTCTTTACATCAAACTTGGAGGTCTTGTTTTTTTTCCCTTTTCCTCGCTCAATATATTTGCATTGGATATCCATCTGGGAACTCAGAAATACAGTTTGTCTTAGGATGCAAAACACAAGTGTATATATAAACCACTTTGCTGTATTCTTCTCTAAATAATCGTTTCCATATTTTTGGCTTCCTTTGGAAGTAATGTCAAATTGTTTTGATTATTAGCTGATGAAAATGAGGAGACTCTTTCCATTATGCTGCCATCCAGATCTCACCTAATCCAAATTTTTTCCCTTCGTATAGTGACTCAAAGTGCTGTTTAGCCACTTCATTCAAGAAATATATGCTGTTTCCTTTCTTTATTCACTAGCTTTGCAGGTTTGGAAAGAACCTCAGGACTTACAAACACACTGCTCACATGTGCATCCAGGATCTTACAGGCATAGATGAGTGGAAACGGTCTCAAGAGATGGAAACGTAAAGGAGCAGATGCTCTTTGTACTTCAAAACTTTATCTGTAAACCAAATCCCCATTCCAATCAGAACGGCTACGGTCTGGGATCAGCGCCTTTCCCAGGAGCTGGGATTTGGTTTGCTTTGAAAGCATGCTTTCCAATTCTTCTAAGTATTTTGCTTTGGGTTTAGTCTAGGCAACTGTCTCAAAGCAGTCACAATGGGTTCATAATAAATAGTTCAGCTACGATATATAGTTCAGAGCCTTCTCTCAAGAATGTCAGTATTCAACTTTGTCCTGCATTTCTCAGACATCTTGTGCAGAAGCAGCTCTTCTCTGAAGTGAAGGCAGCTATATTCACCACAGTAGGGAAACTGGCTCTAATTTCTTTATTGCTTTATTAAAGGATTTCTGACAAGAAAAATGAGTTGAACAGACTTTCATAGAACTGGCTTGCCCTTTATTCTCCTTCTCCAAGGGTTGAAGGGGTTGGTTTTCTCTGAAAAGCTGAAGAGGGTTATGGCTCTCTACTTGGGGAGTTACTGGTATGTTCCTGAAAATCTCATTTCTGAATAGTTAGTGTTTTGTGAGCACTGCTTAATGAGTATGCTCTGAATCCTAACCCAAAATACAAAACCTTAATGATTTTATTCTACAGTAGCTAGAGAACAAAGTCTCTTTGACTTTATGTTTGAATCCAAAGAGCGGTAAGAGCTCACAATTTCTGCTCACCTCAGGTAACTCACCTTCCTTCCTTGTGTTGCTCTCCAGTTACACAAGTCTTGACTTCCAGTGTTTTAGGTTGCAACAGAGTAAAGCCCATTGCCAATTCTTAGAAATATACAGATTATATGAAGAAAGTATATAAGAAATGATAAATTACATAACAGTTAATGTTTTATTTTCTATTTGGCATATGCATGTCCTAACAAATGATTCTGAAAAATATAGGTATATTTAGGTAGATCAGGCACAAAAGCTTTAAGGCGAGAGTACAAACTCCAGAAACCTTATGTAACTGTATACAGCTAAGCTATTAAACTCTAGAGCAGAAAAGCAGCTGAATAATTGAGATGGGAATCCAAATCCCAAAGATTCAAAGTGATTTTAATCACTCCATGTACTGGACTGGTCAACTATCCAAAACTGCAAAGCTTTTCAGTGCTCAAAACCCACATACAAGTCTACCACATTCAATTCAATCTTCTTCAAGTTTAAATTTGAGCTGCACATACAGCATCTTATCAACAACTGACAATGACAAAATGTCATCATTACAGAAAGCAATGGAGTTTTGACATTGACTTCACTAGAGAAAAGATACAATCCTACTAATGCCTCTCACTCATGGTTATAACTAGTTTGGAAGCTCAAATTTGAGATGAAGAGATGAGTCTAGGAAATCGGCTAGAAAATTGCTTCAAGTTTTAGTTGCCAAACAGGAAATTCTGCAGTGATTTTCTGCAATGTATAGATTTCTGTGGGTTTCTATACAACTGAGAAACACTCTGCATTTCAGGTTGGGCAGATGTACTCAAAATCCCTACCTCTATTTTGGGCTCCTCCTTTTGCGGTTTTGTAATCCACAAATCACTGTAATACCTCATACAAATCACTTCAAGAGACACATGGTTTATGGAGATCTACAGCCAAAATGAGAAGACATTATTTTCATTTCATTTTTCCTTTTTACATTGCTGGTAGCATGGTTTAGATTCTGTACTCCATTGACGTCAATTGGAGTTACATATGTAACACTAAAGAACAGGATTTACGTTCCAGCATATTACATCTGATTTTGAAAGGTTATATACACTGTAGTCAGACCATGGTATGAATCAGTGAACATATGTTAATCTACAAATTCTAAGGTATTATATATGAGTGCAATTGAAGCTACGCATGCACACACATAATATGTGTATATATATATATATACACACACACACACTTTTAAGAATTCATCTGTTTTTGTTCCTTTATCTAAGCATGAAACAGCCTGCTATATTTCCAGCATTCTTCAAACTTATCCAAAATATTCCACATTTAGAAGAAACCAAATACTATATTTGCACTTAAAGAAATTCCAAACTATAAACCATCGTGACTGTGTAGAAAACTTAGACAAAAGATATACCCTGCCATCCCATGGCCTAGCCACCTGAATATTTCAGAGTATATCAAAATATATTCATAGTTCACTGCTACTAAACAAGATAATACAGTCTCCTTATGTAATAATAAAAATAACAATTTCTTTTATCTAGTGTTCAAAGCAGTAACAGACTCCAGGTCTTGTCTACCATTTTGGCCTTTAGTGGATCCTTTCTAATCTTCAGGTTTTGCAATAGTAACCCCAGTAGTTCATAGGCCTATGAAAGGGAAGAGGAGCAGACCAGTCATTTTTCTAGCCAAACACAGAAGACTGAGCCATGTAAAGAATCTAACCAAATTTGTCTCCTAATTTTTCCTGCATAGTCATTCACACTCCCTGCCCCACTGACTGACAAATGAGACACATCTGCTCTTGTAGATAATATGAGCAAAGAAAGGTGGCAGCTCTTTGCCAGCAGCAGAACCATGCACCCGAGGCCAAAATTTTACCGCATTTTCTAAGGGCTTGTTAGACCGCAGATATGATAGAGTCTCTTGAAGTCTAAGTACGTAAGTGAATGGAGCAGTAGAGAAAGCAAAGCAAATATGCTCTAATACTGTTGTAAAACCATTTCCTTAGCAACAGGACGATAAAATGAAGGCTAGCATAATACTCTCCAATTCTTCTCCCTCACTCTCCTTGGGATTTAGATGCAACTACCATATGTTACTGATAGGGAGGGATTCATGCTCTAAACTTGCTATACCCAAATGACAGTTTCGCACAAAAACTTTGCTACTCCTATTTCTTGGTACATCAGTGTGTGAAACCACTTAGCTATTGAGAATTTCTTAGTAACTTCTTGAATTTCCTAGTGGGAAAATATGACATTTCTATCACCAAATTAACCTATTCACCAAATAATATGGTCAGACAGACTCCTTTGGTTGCTTCGGGTAAACAAATGGTACACAGTTACTTCCGATGGATCTATCTCTTAAAGTGAATGAATTAATAAGTCTTAAAAGAGTAAAGGAGAGATTTAAAACAGACACAAAGGATTTTTATTTTCATCCTCCGTTTTAGTAGCTTTTCTTCTCTCCACCCTCTGCAGTGCAATTCTTAGGTGAACTGAATCCCTTTCACTTCCACAGGTTTCAATGGACTGTCAGGAGGAATGACTTTTGCCTTTTCATCTCTATGTAAATATTTAGGTCTAAATAGATACACCAGTCCAAGTCTGGGCTGTGTTCCAACCCTCCTACTCCGTAGAAACTAGCTGGATGTTCCCAGCGGATAATCAATCCCTTCTTTGGGGTGGAACCCCAGGTGACACAAGCATTGTGGAATGACTGTGGACTCTTCCTTCAGGTTTTTTTTATGGGAAGGGTAGAAGGGTGAAAGAGAAGAATATTTTTATTTCTTTGACCATCTAGAGTCCTGGACGTTTCCACTGATAGCATAGCTGTCCCTAAGATCAGTGCAATTTAGGAGAGAGCTAAAGCAGCTGCACTGCCCTTCTCAGCAGCAGAACCCCATGCCTGTAACAGAAGTGAATATGACACACAGACACCCAAGCAAACTTTTCATTAGCTATTTCAGGTTCTAGTTTCAGGTTCCAAACTTATTAAAACAGTAAAGTTATACTTCAACTATCAAGTGTTGCGTAGTGAAAACACTTTCCCCTTTTCCCCCTGCAATAGTCAGTTTGGACCACAGCCACTCTGAGGACTCAGTCTCAAAGACGTTTGCAAAGATGGGCTAGCAGGGACCAAATACACCTGATAGCCACAAAAAATTCTCTCAATCAAATGGCCCAGAGAACAAGTTGTTTTCATTCATTTCCTTCTTTGATTCCTTTTTTTTTTTTCCTCCAGACTTATGCATGCACACATTATACATATGTGTATATATATATATACACACATATATGTATACAAACATACATTATATATATATGTATACATATGTACACAGACATATTTCAATCCCTCCTCACAGCAGCCCCATAATGGAGTGAGGAATTTGGCTTATCATTCGCTTTTATAAAAGAGGGAATTTTACAGGGCAGCTCCTACTACTTAAGTTGTTAGCCTGTGAAAATGTCAATGTTTGTTAATACAAGGCCCTTAACCTTGAAAATCCTTAAATCAGTTTCTTCCTCATTTTAGGATAATGGTTTACTTCAATGAACCTACTTCCAAAACTGGAATCAGCAAGACCTACACAGACACAGATACCTATACAAGAATGCTGTACAGAAGGGTAGGGCAGATTTATCCTAAGTGCATATGAAGAGTTAAGAGTATCAAGAGCTCCTGGAAACACACTGCTACAAAACCATAACTTAGCCTTATTCCATCTTCTACCCCCGACTCCCACCCAGCACATACACTACACAACTATTTCTCATAATAGTTTAAGCCCTGGGAATTCGCAGCAAGAAGAAAGGCTAAGATATCACTAGCCCTCTTAAGAAAAAGCTATATACTCAAAGTGACAAATTTTAAGAGCTGTTTAAATATACAGCCATTTCACTAGGACTGAAAAGAGGCCTTGTTGTGGAGCTAGAATAGCTTAAAAATAATCACCTCCTCCAGCTCTGCAACACAACATGGAGTGCCCAGCAAACCACAGTGGAAGTTGCTCTGAACACCAGATGATCCAAACTTTGGCCACATGTTCTGTTACACCAAGAGATGACCAAGGACTGCTGAGTGTTGATCTGCATGGGAGCAAACACTACAGGATTTGGCAACATGGATGAAAAATAGTCAGTTTTGCACCAGAAAAGCCTAAAGGAATTAAAAAACCACTACTTTCTTATTCGACCCGCTTGGACGCAGTCCTGAGCCACATGCTGTAGGAGACCCTGCGTGTGCAGGGGGGTTGGACTAGATGATCTCTAGAGGTCCCTTCCAACCTTAAGCATTCTACGATTCATTCTATGATTCTACGATTCATTCTATGATTCTACGATTCATTCTATGATTCTACGATTCATTCTATGATTCTACGATTCATTCTATGATTCTACGATTCATTCTATGATTCTACGATTCATTCTATGATTCCTAAATCTTTCAGGGAAAACTGTTGGACAGGCATCCCACCAACTTGGGAAATTCAGAGATATAGACCATGACGTGTTAAGAACTGAAGAGCTCCGTTCTAACTGGTTTGTGTTTTAGCAGGAAGCCGGGAAAGAATCTACGGCCTTGGAGGGTAACTGTTAGACTTTTCAGCCACTATTCAGAACACCCTTTACATTGTTTACATGTAAAGAATATTTTTGAGACAAATAATGTGTTTCATTTTTTCTCTTTATCATGTTTTGTGGCTTTTCCCTTTTGTTTCATTCCCAAGGGTGTGTGTCCAGAGCTGTCTTGATTACAGAGAGGTTAACTAAATTGTGCAGTTTAACCTCCACAAAAAGTCTTGACCTGGGTTGATTCTGAAGGAAGGGAAAGAGGGAGGTTATGCTCCCTGTAGAGGCTCTGAGCCAAATAGATCTGAGATGGAGAAATGCCCAGATTTCTTGCAGCAGTTATTCAATAAGCCACACTAACTCCTTGTGTGCTGCAACCCCACAGAACCGGTCAGGTGCCTGGAGAATATTGCTCTCCAGTTGCAAAGCACCCTGCTTCCATACACAGCAGCCCTGCTCTGCACAATGGGGCTCTGTGTCCCCATGGCTGCACACACTGGGTGAGCTGCTTTTGGTTGCCCAGGGCAAAATGACATTCTGACTCTAACAAAATATTTGGAGAGCAGAAGAGAGGAATCATGTTATATTTGATAATGGCTATAATGGTGACCAGTTATTCCATAGTCATATGTCAGATATTCATATAACAAACAAGCAAAAGGCCCCAAAAACTGTTCAGAATGAAGCTTTTAAATCCAAAACTCAAACAAAAACTCACCAAAGTTATGCTGACACCTCACTGCAGAAGTTTTATGATAACTCATGTACCTACATTTCAACATTCACATTCTTTGATGCATTCCAGAATCTTTTGCTCCAGAAAATCCCTTAGAGGGACTTTTCCTTCTCTGTAAAATCAGTCAATTTCTTGATCTACAAAATACAGTTCTCTCTTACTGGGTCATTCGGAGAGTGAATTACAACCTGAAAAGAATTTTGATTGTGTGAACTTATGACACGTAATAGCAATTCAGCCTTTTTAGCTATTAATCAAAAGCAGTAACAGAATCCAAAAGTTCAGTAAGAGCAAGTATTGCACTATATTAAGGGTGATTTTTATCCAATTGAGAATTTTAACATAACATCTAAAGAGGTACTCTGGCATCCTAATTTACAGTCCAAATAAATATATGTATGTCTCAGCTGTAGCTATGTGACCTCTTTAACTGTCTATATTGATTCTCAACAACAACATACAACATCATGCTGATCTTACATTCCAGTGGGTTCTTTGATAGCATCTTCTCATTTATGAGAATCAAAAATTCTTTTTAGTTGATGGAATAAAAACAATAAGAATCCTAAAAAAAATGATAAAGAATTCATGTTCAATAGGGATTTAAAGAAACACTGACTAGCCAAACAAATAAAAGCATTTTTAAAAGATTAAACGTGTGTGCAGCAGCTCAGAAAAGTAATACCATGCCTGGGAGAAGGGGAGCTTGCCCGCCTCAGGCAAAGCTCTCTTTTTCAGTACCTGCTTTTCCTCCTTATAGGCGGATTCTGTAAGAGTCAGTTCAAAGCCTTTATCACACATTAACTAGCTCTGGTTCATAAGCACGATCTCCTTGGCCTCGTCTCTATCCTGAAATATATATCGAAAACTTATTAAAAGGAAATATGTACATGATTATTCTGCAATGGTGAACTAGCCAATAAGTGGGTGGGGAGAACATTTCTTTCAGTATCTCAAAGCAATGTTTACAGATGATTTCACATTATTAAGATAAACTGCCCTAAAAAAGTTTAGGGGTACAGAAATAGAGAGCTCAAAGCCCGTAACACTGAAGTTAATAGCAGCAGTGTTACTACTTGTCTACCAAAAAGAAAAAAAAAAAAAAAAAATATGAAGTAGTAACAGGAGAGAGGAAGAGAGAAACCTCATATGTATTTGTTGGGAGCTCTAAAACCTTCAGGTGATGGATATGGCTAATTAAAACTGATCAGAAGCAGAGGCAGGATTGGGTGGTCAAGCACGGATATAGGAACAGCAGCAGACTGAACTGGGACACTCAGGAAGAAGCAGCCCTGTTAAATTCCTAATACAAGTTAATCCAGGGATTCAGTAAGATACAAAAGCCCCAAAATATTCAGATTTTAGTTGCAATGACAACCATACCAATATTTGTCAACCTTGTGACCAAAATACAGTGTTTCTTCAATAGCCCTTGCTTCTGAAACTAAGTCTTTTGACTAAATCTTTTGAGATTTTTGAAGTTTCTAGACCTTGGTAGGCTTGGTAAGGAGAAAAACATAACTATAGAAGAAAGCACTTAAATTAAGACACAAACTTATTGTTACTTAGCCCAATTATTTGGGAATTGGTGGGATGTTTCTTTAAAGTGTCTGGAGAGGAATAAATCGCCTAACAGCCAGTTTCAGCTCTACAGCTGCAAGAGGACAATAGGGAGCGGGAGAGAGAAGGGAGCTGAAGATGCTTTCTGTATCAGTGCACATGCAGAGAACAATGTCAAAAAAAATCTTAAACCTCAGAAAAAAAAAGTTATATGAAAAAAAAATCAAGAAAGAAATACAGCTTGAAAAAGCTGCTCTTAAGACTTTCAGTGCATCTTTTTTCCCTTTATGGTTTGGATTCTCCAGACAGATCACATCTCATCACACACTGTAGTCTGGGACCTCCAGGATGCATTCATGCTGAGCACCTCTTCTTCCTAAAGACAGCTGAAGTTGTACAAATTTAATATAATTTCTCCTGTCAATAAGAAAAACTGCATGAAATAGTTGGAGAGGATGAGCAGTGCTAGGAAAACTGAGCAGCAGTCACAGAGTCACCTTAACACAACTGTTTATAATACATATGGACTTGGAGATGGTAGGTTATCATAACCCACTCGCATCTTGCTCACCCTCCTCTTTCAAATTCCCTTGCTCTAAAGTCTACTTGCCTTGTTTTTGTTTCACTAGTGTGCAGATTACATATTTTATTATGTTTAATTTGCTGTTTCCTATATACACACACACTATATATACATATATATATATATACACACATACATACACAGTCACTTTCAAATTTGGGAAAACATGAAGAAATGCATACCTGGAGCCTGTACACACATTAATAGAAGATGCAGTATTTGGCAGTGTCTGGACCACTATAAAATAACAGCATTTTAGAGAGTATTTAGATCCAGCCATCTGTAAGGGAACAAAAAAAAAGAATGCTTAAGTTCAACCCAGTTAATAGATGAGTTTTTAAACTTCACTAATGAGTTACAGATAAATCTAGGAATCAGAAATATCAGAACATTTGATTAGGTTTCACTAAAAAGAGTTTCAGGAATGGGAACCTCTTGAGGGAGTTGAGGGAGAAAAGGACTTCAGGAGGACTTTACATATTTCTGATTCAAATGATTGTGCTAATGATAATCAGCTACCTACTGTGAATGTAAATCCACAAAAAGGGCAAAATTTCCTAGTAACGAGAAGAGGAAAAAACAATACTTATGTAAATGAAGCGTGATCCTGCCTTTTGTTTTCAATATGTAATGCAACCAATTAGAATTATGAAATGAAAGATGGATTACAGACATAAAGACAGAAATAAACCAAATTGCCTTGAGAATAAGAAGCTTAAAGGCAGACTGAGAAATGGAAAACAAATGCTCTATGTATTACCATACTTCTGCTTTCACTGACTTTAGATTTGGAAAAGTACATCTACCCTCAGCTGCATGTCCTTGCTAGCATATTATACAGCTAGAGTTCAACCAGATCTTTTCATTACATGAAATAATATATGAGTTGCAGCACCAGTCACAGAACCAACTTTTTGGTCTCTAGTAGTAGCTTTCTCTGTATACCATAGGTTTCTTCTTACTAGTTTTCTTTCCTCAGAAATCCAGGTCCTGATAATTGGTATTCTAACTCAACCATAGACCCAAGCATAAAACCCAGTCTGGTTTTCTGATGAGGTGCAAAAACTACATGGGCTTCACTGCAAAACTAAGGCAGACACAGTGACCTGCTTATGTAGAGCAGGAGCCCTGAAATAGGCTAAGATGGTAGAAAGACAGTCCAGCCAGAATCCCCAGGGCATCCAGACTACCATAATTAGTAGGTGGTCTCTGTTAAGCCAGACGTTTTCTGCTAGCACCTCTTTTTCAACAGCAGGTTTAAAAATTATGCAAACTGAGTATTTGGTCAAGCTCTTTAATAAAAATCCTAATTTATTAAACAGTAGTTCTTTTTAACTTTCTTTAAATAAGCAGCAGCATTGGTTGGGGCCCTTCACTTGCTTGTGTGAATAAAATTTTTCAAAATGTATTTCCAAAAATTGAAAAAGGGGGTTGTTTTTATTAAAAGTGACTAATGCTCAGTGAATAATTCAAAGGCTTGAACAGAAAACTGTTCATGATGTTAGCTACAGGAAGAGTCTTTTCTTTATATATAACTGACCCTCAGAATAGGTAAGCAGCTGGAAAATCAACTACATTTATATGTTTTAAATAACACAATTTGCTTAATAAAGACTAAGCTTTTGCTTCTAATTCTACTAAATAGCTTTATCATCTTGGGAATAAAAGAGAAGAGATTAAAATATTTGCTATAAGAAGAGTTCAAAACCCCCACAGCACTGCTGAAAGTGTCTGATTTTTAAAGTCAAGATGGGAAGGATCCTAAGGAAGTGTTCAGCAGAGTAAGTTTTCTCTGAAGCAAAGGAGGACCACCATTTGTGCACACTTAAGTTGTAAGTGCACGCTTTTGACAAGTTGAAGTACTTGTCAGACATTTCATCGAAGTTTTGCATTCTTTTAGGACCTTACCCTGGCACCTCTGGAAAGCCTATATTAACACAGCCGTGCTTCAGGAAACACCATATGAGCACTAATATATTTTGTGTTACCAGGGAACTGAGCAATTACTACATTTAATTTTGTTAGAAAAAACTTTCTCCAGTGTAATATGTAATTTAAAGGGGATTCGGGAATCTATGAGGGGTATCAGTTCGCAGGAAGAGGCCAACCTGTGGTATACACAGTGCAAGACATAACAAGCAAAGTAAGAAGGAAAGCTTAAATTCTCAATGACTCTTAAATAAGAGTTTGAGGGATCATTTTTCTACTGATACTCAAATGCCAAGTAGTCAACTTCTTGATTATTTACTTAGACTTGTAATAAAATATCACAAATTATAAAATAAAGCAAGGCTACCTATATCAGATAACATTAAGACCTGTGTAAATACACTGCTACATAGTAAAAGCTCATTTTCTGGGTAATATACGTGCTAAGGAAGACATGAAGCAGACTAATCTGAATTAGAAGGAAATAAAGACTATGTTCAAGTATGGTAATATTGTCCTGAACACCATATACCTTGTTTTCAGTACTTATATTACAGCAACATCAGCTGCTCAGAAAAATGTGCATTTTCTGCAACCATTTCATTTCAAAAGCAGGGCTTGCTGAGGTTGAGAGCAAGGATGCCCGGGCACACAGAGCCAGGACAGGGATCTCGAACTTCAGGAGAGTCAGTTGAGGCTGCCCCTCGTCCACCTGCAGCTCAGCAGCTCCGGCCCCCGCAGCAGCACCCATGGCAGATGAAGACCTCAGCACTCCAGCTACTGGAGGGTGGATAGCAAAAATGAATCCAATTAGATGGTTTTAAAGCCCCAACAGCTTAACCATATAACTGGGAAGCAAAGAACGTTGTTGGCTAAATTTAGATTCATCTTGGAAAATAATACTGGAGCTCTAAAACAGATCTGAAGCTTTTAGGTCCTGGTTCTGTTTTGCTCTAATAAGATGAGAAATCTTTTAAAAGTAATTCCTTCACTAATGCCAGAAGCAGACAAGTACTGGTTTCAGAAAACCTCCACTATTTTTGTAGCAAAGGCCTCCATTTAGTTAGAAATACATGTTTTTTAATTAAATTTCCCATGAAAAACAGTGGTTTAAGTTGAGGGAAACTATGTCTCACCAAATTCAGTAATACTGTTGCAACCAAGAACTTATTTAAGAAGACAGGAGTTTTCATACAAATCATAAATGCATTCATTCCTCTATTGCTGAAGGTAAATAAGTCATCCTTAAACCCTTCATTAACTCTTCCTCAGGGTTACACACTTGGATTTTACTAGATGAAAAATCAGGAATGACAAATGATACAATACAGAGCTTCATGCAAAATCCTGGGAAGTTAGGGACAAAGTACGAGAAAAGCAACATGCTTCCCCATTAGCCTAATCCGTAGCGAGAGCTTGGCCTGAGTGAACACCTTCAGCGTCACAGAGGGCAGCCCTAGCTGAGAAGGGACTATATCACAAATGGGCTGCAGATTTCGGTGCATTTCCTGACATGAGGCCTCGGACTAACACAGGAACCAAATCACCTCACAGGGGCTTTGGAATTCCAGCTATCCACAGCTGTTGGGAGCAAATGTGTCCAGTGAGGTTTCTCTTGGGAGCAAACAATGGTGTCCTCCTCGGGCTCTAAACAATCACTACATGTAATTCCTCGCACTTCCTTAACGTAGCTCCCCAGGTAGCTCACACATCCGCACCACAGCCCAACTTTTACCTACTGCTCATATGTACATTCTCAGCCTTGTTATATACACTGCACTACAACTCCACTCATTCACTATAAATAGCAGTCAGTTTTACTTGACTGCTTTTCAGTCAATAAAGATGTTATTTTTTGCAAGCACATTGCAGATACACTATATGCTATGCCTTGATCACTGATAAACAGTCAGTCCTGTTTGAAACTTCCTGTAACAAAATAATCATCTTGCATTAACACCACTGCATCTTACTTTGCTTATCTTGCTGGCTCTCAGATTTCTGCCCAACTTTTTTTTGTTACAGAAATAACACACCAAAAAAAGATAAGCCTGAGAGCTTATGATTGAGGGATTTGGTGGCACTAGATTCCACAGGAATCGTTCCCCTATATTCCAAGGCACAAAGGTAAGTGGCATTTAAACACAAAGCCAAAAGGCATTTCCCTTCTATCTTCCACACACTTTGAAGGGTACACATTGCTTTCACACAGCGGGTTTCCCAAGGCACTGGCTGTTTGGAGTCCTCCTGATCTTCTTTCACTTCTAGCATTCATGAAGGTATTACCTATCTTACCAGCACAGGGAATTTTGCCCAGGAGCCAATACAATCATGACTGTCGTGGGCATTTTAATCCTCGTGAAGTTAACTGGCAAAGAAAAACATTTCTTTCTGTATCCAGCTTGATGATACCTTCAGTTTCAAGATGAATACAAGAATGATACATAACTGTAAATAAAAGAATAGCACATCTGCATCGGAGTAGTACAACACATCAGAAAACGCATTTCCTAAAGACATGTAAGTTGACCAATTTATTTTCTGTTGAATGCAGATTTAAAAAATCTTATTCTAATGTATATCTTGCTATGTGTTTTCTGTCTCTGAGCTGAAATTGCCATAAAACAGTTCTATGGCACAGCTATTCATCTCCTGTGAAAACCCTGCCAAGCAAGGGCTGTGTCTATGCTTTTTGTTTGTAGCAGTGCAAAATTGTCTATTAGCTCCTTCAGAGGTTCAAGACCTAACCCTGAAGAACAAGTCTAAGCAAAACTCCTCATCCATAGTTCCATGAGCATTTTAATCACCATGAACTGGATCTGCTGCAGAAAAAGGCAATCTTTGCTTCTGTAGTGCTCCCTCCTTCAAATCAGCACAAATCTTTCATCTGCAGCATGAGTAACTGCATTCATCAATACAGTTACCATCCAGGTTACATCCACACAGGTTTTTGCTGGATCTAGTTTAACTCAGATCAGAACAATGCTAGATCAAAGCTGACATAGAAGTACAAGCCACCTGCGGACACAAAATGCAGATATCCTCTGGACTCTCTGCTAGCACAGTCTAAATGCACAAATACCTTGGCAAGCGAACGGATTAGACCCTGCACGGCCAGTTCCCTCAGGTAGCCACATCTAGTATAGTTCCAGATTAGACTCCCATTCTTCACAGTACAGACATTCATTCCTCCACTTTTGGGGGCACCTGTTGCCTAAGATAAATACTTAGTAACGGCTCATAAGGGATGAAAAACAAAACTGCTTTCCAAGTTGCCTCTTTTTATTTGTATTTATCTCTAAGTTGCAGTAGCAGTTGCAGAATTCATGTTTGGAATTAGGGGTAGAGATATCAGGATTTACTACAGTACAAGGCAGCTTATATTTTTATTAGTCTGAAGTCCAAGAGGCAGCAAGGCCAAAACTGCCAATTCATGGTCCAGACTAGTAAAAGTATCATCAGATATGGGAATGGCAAGGTTGAAAACAGAGAGAGGGGGGAAAAAGATTGTTTACTCCCTCATGGCTTTAATTAAATAACAAAAAAACCCTCTAGTTATAGCAAGAATAAAAAAAAAAAAAAAACTTGGCTAACTTCTGCAACAGCCAGGGTTTTGGACAGAAGCAATGTTATAATGTATAATTATATAACTTGAACAGTTGCTTTCCATATGGGAAGTAACAGATTTGCCCAGCTGCACTTTGGCAAAGCCTGAATCTACCATTATTCAGGGTACAACATTTTTGCTGAAATTTGGAAGTCCTACAAAGGTATCTACACATTTCACTGATAGTCCTTGACACTGCTTCTCTTCCTTAGAATAATATATATCTTCACCCCTTTTACAAAGGCTCCTGAGCTCTATTTATCTCACGGAATTGTCAGCATATTTATGCTCTGAGTACAGATGTCCAAGATCTGCATTCCTTTCTTCCTCCAAGGAAAGGAAGGACAGCACTTCAGGAAGCATGGAAAGGATGCCTTTGAAAAGCTCATTTAAACATTTTGATCATGTATAATCCTCTGAACACAGATTTAGTTCAGCTGCTCTGTGACCTTCATCCCAGGTCATCCCATGTCTTCTACATCAGTAAGACAAGTAGTAAAGCTGTCTCCAGTTGCCTCAAAGCAGCAGGTAAGACTTGCCATCATATAGTTGTAGGAAAGATACTGAAGCAAGCAGTGTAAGGTTAATTACCTCTCAAAGTTTTTAAAAATTAATTCTTCATTTTCAATATTTATGAACCTAAATTAGCAGTGGTCAAGACTTTTTATATAGAGAGCCCTTATCCAGCAACTAAAATGCTAATGAATCTCAAATTCCCTGCTGCCATGCTGGTCTCAAGGAACAGGAGACTTTCAAAATAACACAAACAAAAGTAGTAGGCACAGATGTTCAGCGTGTATATACAGGATATAAGCTGTTGAGTGCGAGATGAACAGCGAAGCCACAAAGACCGTCACAGTTTCAGAAGACTAATGACAAAGTGACTTAGTTACCACAATATCTGAGTCTTCAAGTACAAATCAAACACATACCAACTGGAACTTCTTGCACAGCCAACCTTTCAGATATTATACATGACATACCTCTTCCAAAAACACTCTAAAACACAAGTTTATTTCACCTAGTGTTGGAAGAAAAGGAAAAGGGTCCAACACCAAAAGACAAACAACCCACTATGAACCGAGAGCACGAAAAAGTGGTTCCACAAATGCCACCGTGGTCTCATGTGGAAAGCTGCAGCCATGTAGGCCACAACCTTTTCAGTACCCCAAAGGGAAATTACCTCAGATTTCCCGTGTTCTTGTTTGTCTGACATATTATTACATTTTATACCTTTAAGTATTTTGTATTCCATGAAAACACTCCAAAAAGCAATTTACCGTTTACGTTATATTACTTTCTACTATCTTTATGCATCATCCCAGTTTGGAGAAGTAAAACTACTGTGGTTTGGAGAATCCATGGAAGGCATCTGACGCAATTAACAAAGCTGAAGAAAAGTCTGCATGTGCTGCCAGATGGTCTCTGTATTTTTCATAAATCAGTCCCTGGATAAAGCAGGGCAGGGAAAAGAACTGAGGCATGTAGGTGAGAAGTTTGAATCCCTGCATGCAGACAGAACTGAACCAGTCCTCAAACACCCTGGCCAAGTACTTAAGTCACAAAGCAGAAATGGCACAGAAGTCAACCTTGACGACAGCAATCCAGACAGAAGATCCCAAATGGACAGAGGAAACTCAGTGAAACTCAGACTGAACCATACAATGGTCCAAATTTAGGACTTACCTTCTCTTGATCATTTTTCCTATTATGTACTTAGCAGAGAAGCTCTTTTGAATCCTAGCAACTTACTGAGGGCTCTGGATGCTGATTTAGATACCAGGTATTAGGCTGGCTCTGCTCTTTAATTTGAAGCAGAGTTTTGAATCCAGCTCTCCACTGTGACTCCTGGCCATCAGTGACTACTGAGGAGGAGGCAGTGTTTGGGAAGGTGTGATTTTCTCCAAATGATAAAAACACAACAACATGTTGTGCAATAACAAGCTTCCACAGACAGCATATGGATCAGGAGTGGCAAAGAAAGCAGCTGAGAACACTGGCTCTTCAC
This sequence comes from Nothocercus julius, assembly GCA_013398735.1. Classification (NCBI taxonomy): domain Eukaryota; kingdom Metazoa; phylum Chordata; class Aves; order Tinamiformes; family Tinamidae; genus Nothocercus; species Nothocercus julius. Next base: position 1,854,966 of record VZSV01000121.1, read on the forward strand.
TGAGGAAGGAATCATGAAGGAGAGACGGAAAGCAAGGCAATCCAGGCCTCTACAGTCACCACCCAAAGCTACTAAAGTCGCTCAGCAGATCACCTTATTGATGCACAAAATACTTCCTGAAGTGATGCCACTGTACAATCATTTTCTACAGCGTAAACTCAGTAAAATTCTCCATTCCTATAAGTGATCTGGAGTAGTTTAGAAATATTACCATATTTATCTATGCAAAGGGAATAACTTGAAATTGCCAGTCCTCTGCAGAACATGAAGAAAACCCCTTCTTCCCCAGTCCCACAGTTCCTACTCAGTTTTGTAAAGTTAAAATACTATTTCATTCACAATTTTTAACTAGTTCTACAATCCAACAAGTGCTCTTCTAATTTTCTGCCACTGTCCAAAACAGATTTTCTTTGTGCTTTCAAAGCAGTATAAAAAAATAATCTGATTTGGCTGTACACATGCAATATGAAGACAGACACACATACTAATAATCATAAGTTTTGAGAGAAAATAAACTAATGCACTGGAATATACAAACCATACTCCAGCCAAGGATGGGTTAATGAAGTGCTCTGGGCTCTACCCCCCTACACAAGTAATGGGAATCAGGCTTGTAGGGAAGCATTTCTTGGTGAGTAGCCAGGAAGAGAGCCTATAATCTGCAAAAGATGGGATTCGGGGCTGAGTCAGAAACTGCCTGAGAGTCTTCTGCCTGCGACAGCCTCACTAAGGGAAGCTAAGCCCGCCTGCAGCAACTGGGGATTTGTTACTGAGACGGTCTTTGTTTGCTGGGTAGGCTTTAGGCTCTGCCTAAAGGGAGCAGCAGCCAGATGAAATGTCATAAGCTTTGACTATGCCACTTCTGGCCAAGAGACTGTGCTGATCCCATTACAATCACTTCTTAAGTTGCCCTGGTCAAAGGCACATGAAATGAGAGCACTTTGTCATTTAGTTGACTGCAGACAATCAGCTGCCTTCATTTAAATGACAGAACAGCACTGGAATTACAAAGCAGTGGAAGAAATAAGTCAAAAGTTTCATTACCGGGGAATCCAGTAAGATTTAAATCACAGAGGAAGGGTCAGAGTACTGCCAGAAAAAAAATGCTTGAAAGGGTCCACAGCAGGGCTAAAACCAGGTGAAAATCTGAGAATTATTGAGAAAGGTTCTAAAAGGTTCATTACTACGTTAACCTTTTTATTAGAAAGAAATAATTGTGACTAGACTTCAGCACTGCACTGACTCGTTAAGATATGCAGGACAAAGTACAGGGAGAGGGAACATTTTGTATGCTCAGTTCTGATCTCATTTAATATATTACTTTCAGAAACAACAAGGCCAATCATGCATGGAGGCAAATTGTAAAATCTCTTTCAACTCAGATGGGCTGTTTGGAGTAAAATAACCATTAAAGCCTAGTGGCAGATTTTTTTTAACTAAAAATGAAGTTGTTTCTATGTAATTTACTTGGTTGACTTATCAGGCTTACAGTAACATGAAAAATATCAGATATACTGGAAAAGATTTTTGCTTACAAATAATCTCCAAAAACTACCATTTTTTTAAAGAGAAGATATATAGTGTATCTTCCCATTTTAATGTTTCAGAAATATATCACAACAGCAAGATTATCTTTGTGCATAGTTATCAAGATTGTGATAAGACTGATGATAAGCAATAAGATATCTACTTGTAGGTTTTTTCCACAATAAATAAATCAGTATTTTTTGCTCTTAAGGCTTTATCATCTTTCTTCACTTCTTACAAGTAAAAGCTGAATAAGAGACAACAAAGAGCCAGAGTGCCCCCTCGCGACCATCAGTATTGCTTCATTTCAGAAATGTTTTTCATATAGATGTTTGCTGATATTTTTCTTTCCCAATTATTTAAGACAGAAAATTTAGTGCTCTTAATCTAACACTCCTAAGTGTTCTCAAAGATATTTTTAAGAGCTAGACAACTTAAATACATAGATCTAGACCATCAAAGGTCACCTGTGTATAATGAGGTCCAGAAAATAAAGCCCGTCCTGTACTTATAAAACAAACCACAGCTTGGATCAACTTTCCAGTGGCTACCTTGGTTTAGCAATCTAAACACCATCCTGCCGCAACAGGGAAGCAAGAAGAGGAAATTAACCTTCATCAACAAAAATACCAATGTGGATCAACAAAGTAAACTCCCTAAATGAGTGCTGGTGTGACCAAGAGAGGGGACTAATTCCTTCCAGGAGCTACTGCCCCCAGACTTTGAGATCCACATCTATGTGCTGGCAGGCAGCTGCGTGATGCCCAGAGCCCTTTGGTCCAGCCCACGCAGTCACTGTGTCCAAGGTGCCAGGCAGCTCCGGGGCAGCGCCACTCAGGAGGAAGGCGGCTCTGCAGGGACACTACGGGAGACCGGGTTGAACTCCCTTCCCAGAGATCTCCCCGCCCTGCTGCTCGGAGAAGGGAGAGACTGAGGCCCCATGTGCTGCTTGGTTCATGGGCTGAGTGCAGTTTTCACTGAGGAACAGAAGTAAAACGGACAGTTTAGAACTAAAACTGAGAGATTATTTCCCAGTTCAAAGGAACCTGCATGCAATCAAAAGCAGATGGCTACTCCAATGCCTTCTAGCACGCTGCCAGTTCCTACTGGATCACTGTCTGCTTTATAGCTGCTGCCCCCAGAGCAGCAAAATTCTCTGACACAGGAGGCTAATAGGCTGCTTGCACAGATACTGCTATCGGGTTGCCACTGGCACACAGGGTATATAAGAAGGAAATCTAAACTTTCAAAACTGATTAAAGGACAGACATTTCCAACATGAAAGGCAACTAATTCAATGTCTGCTCCCCAAAACAGTGCAACAATAATACTCAGAAATACTTCAGATCTTGTTCCTAGGGAACTCAAATGCTCTGTACTAAAGCACCTATACAAGCATTCTATTTAATTCTTCTAACATGTCTGAAGGCAATAAAGCTAACATTGACATTCACTTCTCAATGAAACAAAATAAGTGATTTTAAAACAAAGCAGAACTGAAGTTGAACATACACATCTTCTGAACATCAGACCTTTCAGTTCCAAGCAACTTTTACCCTTGAATTATAAACCAGTGATTTAATACATTATCTACTGCCAAAGTTTCCCAAAGAGGGTAAAAATACCCTCTCTGGGCAATCTGTGTGCAAATGGAACAGCTTGTTAAGGATTCCTTAATTGAGAATATGTAAACAAGGGTATTAGCCACATAGAAACAGTTTCTTGAGGCAAATTTCATGGTTTGATTTCACAGAAATACACTGGAAAATTTGCAAATGGGACTGTCTTTCACTGCTTCATCTTCAGCCACAGAAAACAAAGGCAGGCACCGAACAACAAAAGCCTGAGCTTGGCTGCCACGGGCATTACCGGCACCATGAGCCTTAACAGTGCCACAGCTCGAAAGGAGCAGGGAAAATACCTGGTTAGCAGCTATCGCAAACAGCAGGAGCTGACAGAGAAGCAGCAATTCCATTCTCCAGCCTGAAAGCTCTGTGGTGCTCTTTCAAATTCCTTTTATATGTATATTGATTATCAGTATCTCAAATATCCCAAATTTCCTGTTGCTCAGCTGAAAACCATGATCTTAATGGTGATTGATTAGCACAATTCAGCCAATATACTCAGTGACATTTGCCAAGGTCAACTGAAACTAAAACATGTATTACTAAGCCAAGCGAAAAAATTAAAGTGTGGTTCCCTTCTGAAAACTGATTCTGCAAAGTAAATAAATGAGAACTATTTCTTGCTTAGTAGGAACTGCTTTTTGCTGATGAAGTTGGACTTATTCATGTTACCAGCACACATTTTATTGCTTTTTTTTTTCCTTTATTAGAACATATTATGATCTGGAAGTCACGTGTGGTGAAATGCAGACAGAGCCCAAGCTTTCTAGTTTTGAATGTTCATTTGGACTGTTACCTCAATGCAGTATTAGATGGTATATCCCATAAATAATTCTGACTTATGTTGCTACAAGGAAACAATTTTCTGGTGTCACCATAAACAGAAGTGTAGTACACTGCTCCTAAATAAGCAAGTTTTGGTTAGGAAAGCTGAAGTAGTACACAATAGATTTTGCTACAGTGTTTTCCAATTGTTAGCTTAAACTAAGCAAGGCTGATTCTAATCATGGACATGCAGGGACAGCAAAAGGGCAAGATGTTTTCACTGTGCAATTCCCATACTAAGGGGTATACAGTAGGTTTATCAGTGACATGAAAATCCCTGAGACAAATCAAACGCTTCACACAACAGAAAAATGTGTGGTACATCAAAGAGAAACGTAGAAGAACAAAAAGAAATATGTCCATCCTTGGAAAAACCTGGCAAAAAATATGTCCATCCTTGGAAAAGTGCTGGCAAGAAATTGTTAGCAGAAAAGTAGTGATCTTTTATTCCCTCTCATTGTTAATGCTTACCCAAAAAAACCACTATTTTTCAGTAGTTTACTTAAATCATGTAAGTCATTACTGTCTGTGAGCAGATTATATGTAAGATTTTATTTATATAAAAAAATAAAACATAAGAAATATTTTATAACAGAACATATTCACCTGAGTGAATTAATTTCAGATTAATTCACCTCAGTTAAAAGTAGGTGATATCAGTGAAATTAACTAGTATAAAAGACAATCAAATGATGTTATCTTTATTCAACAAGGAGAACTACTTGGCAAGAACTTTTTTTTTTAAATCTTCTTTAGAAAAGCAGAAATATTAGATAATTTCCTGAGTACATAATGGTGTCATTTTGCAGCAAGCTTTTATGTCACTCCTTTTTCCCTCAAGCAACCTCACAATAGAGCATTCTGAAGAGAACGGTATACACCAAAAACATGGAAACAACTGAGTAAAATATTTTCTAGGACACACAGAAGAGCTTAGCAATACAACTGCTTAATCTGTAAATTCAAAATATTCATCCCAAGCAAATCCAAAGGATATCAATTAAAAGAGTTGACTTTTCATGTCTTTTAGATCTTCAGTTAAATCTCAGTCTATTCAAATAGTTTTGTCTCTCCTAGTCATAAAAGTGTATTAAGGGGACTAATCTTGATCACACACAGTCAGCTCCCTCTTGGGAAGTCTGTATGTGAAGTACTTCTAGGGATCTTTGTTCTCTAGGTCATTGAAGTCTTCTTGCAATGAAATACTAATAAGCACAGTAAGCCCATGCCCCTTTCATATCCTCTAGCACTCTACTACACAGCTCGTTTGAACACTACAAGCTATAATAAACTTCCTTGCAGTATTATCTAAATATCTTCCACAATTCAGAGCAAGATCAGTACCATGTACTTCAGAACTGAGTGTTAAAAGAACCAGCCACTGATAACAAATCCTAGATCAGCACTCACTTAAATCATCATTTATATATTTTAAAAAAGAAAAAAAAAAGAGATGTACTATCTTATTACATGGTATATTCCTAAACCTTCCCAAGCCATCAGTAAACTTTTCCATATGAACTTGCATCAAGTTATTTAACCTACCTAAGCCTCAATAAAACCAGCTGGAAAACTGTGTAAAAGGGTTCTGTATCTGAGCTGAGTGCTGGGCAAGTGAATTGCAAAAGCAATGAGTCTGAGAGCTGCCTGGAAGCAGAGCCATGCTGTGGTCCTCCTGGGAGGCCCAAAATGCAAGGAGCACAGCAGGATTGCTGAGCATGGCTGTTAGACAGATGGAAATTCATTAGCACATGGCAATGTAAAGATACATACTAGCAGTAAAGGCCCATTTTGTTACAGCAGCTCTGTATCTAATCACAAAGTTGAGAATATTTTGCAGAACTGCTTCATCAGTCTTTACCTACTGCAGGCCAAGAAGTCCAGCAGAAAATGAAAGCTCTGTTTTTATCTTCCAAGCACAGCAAACTCCTTTCTTGTTGGAGGATCACAGTCATTGACCTATTGGAAAATGTCTGATCAGCCATGATTTACAAAAAAAACACAAAGCCTTAAAATTACTGCATCTTCGGGATCTCCCAGTCCTTTTCTGAATGGATCACTGAATATATAAGCTATACATGTTTCTGTGCAACACAAATTCAGTTTAAACTTAGAGGGCCAAACACCCTGTTGAGGATGTGTAGAACAGGAAACTCAGCCCGTTAGTTTCCCAGCCTTTTCGAGACATGGAAGGAGGCTCTTAGAGAAGCTGAGCTCTTTGGCACATCCTGAAGGAGAACCAGAACCCACAGGCGGGCACCTACTAGGGAGAGGAGTAAGTACCTCTCCCATGCAAGTCAAAAAGTCCCTAAGTCTGCTCTGAACTCAAAAGCCATCGTGCTCAGCAAGGATCAGGTGGCAGAAGCAGTTTCATGACTTTTGCACTTCCAGCTGCTGACTCAGGAGGCCAGAATCAGGTGGCAAAGCAACAACAGGCTTGATCTTCAACCCTGAGAAATTTGGACTCAGAAGGAAAATTCTCAGTTGAGCAGTTCAAACCAGCTAGAGTGGCTGCAGAAGGGTTTAGTCTTTTCTAAACTTTTTGCAGTCAAACTATCTGCTCAAAACCAGAGAAGTTAGCTTGATTCTTTAAGTAGCCTAGCATCATAAATACTGCAAATCAATATTTTGCTATGTTTTTCTGCTTTTGAAAAGCAGGAATAATAATCTGGACAAGTAATAGTTATAATTTCTAGTTCTTTTTCCAATTCAGTTTGAGAAGAATTTTGCCAAGTCACATCTTTATAACAAAAATCAATTCAATGTTGGTTACTAAAAGACACTGCCTGGTATTTCAGAACTTTGGGGACCTGTTTGCACACAAAGAGATGGTGGGTCTCTGTCTGCCCTTCAGTCACGGGCTTTCAGGGCATATTCACATTGTTCATCCATAACTTTAAAAATAATACAAAGAAAATAAAAATGGATAATTTATTTTCTGCCATCCTCCAGTTGCTCTTACAAAGATAGCTAGGTTTAAGTTTTAATTTTCACCAACAGGTGGAGCCATCAATTCTGAATTCATTATCCATTAGTGATCTAAAACAATTTATACCTCTTCTAAAAAAATAAAAGGAAATATATTTCAAGTCATAACTGATGTGAAAGCAAGGAGAGTTACAAATGGTAGAAAGGACCTGGTAATATGGCTAGATTATGGAAGATTAGATTAAGGAGAGGAATGCTGGGTAGAAATCTGGTGTTTCAGTATGATCATAACTTACTTAGAATAGAGACGCTTTTAATCAAAGCTGTAGTAAAATAGTCTTTCTTTTAAACTGTTCTTTTTGTGCTCCAATTTCCTAGAGCTAACAGGCAGTTTACAAAAATGGTTAAACTAGCATAACGTTTTATTACAGAAAAGGTAAACTAGACAGTCATGTTACAGAAGGTTAGGGAACATAGGGATTACATTGTAAGAAAAGGTTTGTTTTTTTTTTTTTTCCCCTGAGTAACTTATCAACTACAGAAACACAATTTCTGAAGTTCAAACAAATGGTTAAAACCTAGGATTGAATTCTACTTATGGACAGGCATATACAACTCCCATTAACTTCTCAGAATAAATTCTTAGCCATTCCCCAAAATTTACAGAAAATAAAGTTGCCATGAAACTTGACATTCATTATGCCATTAATTTCAGTCTGTTTAATAATTAGCTGGCTGTCTGCTGAGGTAACAAATTAAAATTTCTACATAGAGATAAATTATATTTGAATGATACATCTCATATGAATATGCAGCAACCTTTTATTTGCTGAGGTTCTTGTTTCACTGCTGTTTGTAAACCGAGTAAAACGACAACGCTTAAGGGCACATTTGAGAGAAAAATAAATAATTACTCCTTATAGGACTGCATATGTCAAAGTATCTCATCATTTAGAACACCCACTGGAGCAAAGCACTGGAGTTTCTTTCTGGTGAAAACCAGCTGGATTTATAGACTTTCTGGCTCACAGGAAACAGACCTCTGCTGAACAGAAGGGGTCCAGGAAGCCAAAGAAGATGGGGACAGGAGAAGAGAATGTTTTAGCAAGAACAGGAATTTAGCTAGCAGCTCAGAAGAGAAGGGAAAGAAAAGATAGCCTATCATCCTATCATCAGTTTAAATAAATCCGCATAGTTTCAATGGTATTCAGTTTATGTCAGTGGAGCAGGCCTGAAAATTTGGAAAGAGAAATTTACAGGGAAGTCACACACTGGCAGAGTCCCAGGAATACAAATCATACACCAGCTTTACCTTCTTCAGTACATTTCAGCTTCACTGATGTCTAAATAAAAGCTCTGATTCAATATTACACGCTCCTACTCCTATAACTTTTGTGAAAAACTCACAAGACCTTTATTTATTAAAGTCTTGCTTATTCTTGTGAACTATCCCCATTTACTTCAATGGGAGTATTTTCAGAAGTGAGAATCAAAGAGTCAAGCTGCATAGAAGTTTCCTTTTTCACCCTGAAAACCCAGTTATGTGAACATTTCAAAAATCTGTTAAAGCCACCAACACTTTATTACTGTAAAGAACTCTCATTCTTTTTATAAACAGAATCAGATGAACTGATAAATCCACTCC
>VZSV01000121.1:1869654-1898188 GCA_013398735.1 Nothocercus julius
CAGTCCTGAGCCACCTGCTGTAGGTGACCCTGCGTGTGCAGGGGGGTTGGACTAGATGATCTCTAGAAGTCCCTTCCAACCTTAGCATTCTATGATTCTATGCAGTGATTTTCCAGAGAAGGACATACATCACAGTTCATTTGCAAAATCCTTTCCTTGGGAAAGGCCAGCAGGAGCTTTAACCTTCCTCACTGCACCAGGGTAGCCTACAACTCCACATCACAGGGCAGCCACAGCTGCCCAGCTTATAACCCACTCCCTGCAGACATGAAGGCAATGGATCCTAACAGATGCATACTTGCTTCTATTTGCTTTAAAATTGGTAGGTAAGTCCCGCTGAAGTGAACACTTCTGCAAAGTAAGACTTAAGTAAATAAGAACATTTGTGGGGTCTCAGTACACAACAGTCATCAGCATATACCCACTTATGATCCATTGAAACAAGTGGGACACAGCAGAGAAGGAATGTGAGAAGGTCTCATGTGCCACAATACTTAACTCATTATTGACTGCTAAGAAGCCTGCAAAAAGGTGATATTAATCTGGAACTGCTGCCAGCCAAGTGATTACTTGACAGTGTAAGAGAGGGAATGGAGGACACCTAAGCACTTCTGTGCAGCTTTCCCCTTTCCTATCACAGGATGCGACTTTTGACATAATCTAGCTGTTAGTATGAACTGAATTATGGCTTGTATTTTAATGCAGACATCTGTAAGCACTCCTATAAATACTTGAAATTTCACTGCACACATGTTTCGAAGTCTGTCCTCTGTGAGGAGGAAAAAGGGGAGGTTAGGTTCCAAATTTAGAAGGTGTTTGTCTTATAAATACTTAACAATGAGGACTGCATTTACATCACATTTGTTGTAGGTCTAAGCAATCATCATCGTTCAAACATCTGTCAAAGATATTGCTATAAATACAATTCCTAAACTACATAATTTTGTGCAAATCCTATTCCTATTCCCAGCTTTTATAAAAGCTGGATTAGAAACAATAGGTCAATAGGTGAGTGTTTCCACAACCACGCTGTCAAAAACAGTGCATTTTTCATTTGAATGCACATGTACCCAGTACAGCTATTAGAAGACATGCAGCAATGGGAATCCTGCGCCCAGCTTGAGACTGGGCTGCAGCAGTGAAATGTGACTGGTAACATAGTACCAACCTGCCCACTAAAAGAACAGTGTCCAGCATTTTTTCTGAAGTCTCTCCACGTATGTTACCGAACTAGATTCAGGACTAGAAAAGCATCAGAGATTCATATTATTTTTTATATTGTGATGAAAAAAATTCTCATGACAGTGATTCCAATCTGTTGGCTATCCCACTTTGGAGCTATGACAGGTTTGAAGGAATGTGAGGCAAATGAACAATGGATATGACTCTCCAGGTCCACTTAATTCCTCAAGGCAAATGTTCTGTTGGGATTATAAAATGGTAAATCGATCCTTGAAAATTAATGCAGTGGATGGGCCTGTTTAGCTCACAGTTCAGCTTGGTAGAAGTGCATAATTCCAGTCTGTCTTCCAATAAAATTAACTTTTGAAGTTCAGTGCCTTTTGCGTGAGCTTCCTAGCAAGAAAAACAAAGATCACAGAGCCACCTTAAAACTTGGGGTGCATTTGTTACAACTTTTCTCCCCTGCTTTCCCATGTTTGGGAGCTAATGCAGAAACAGGCTCCCTCTACAAGGGTGCTGGCAATAAGGCAGCCTGAGAACCTAAGCCTCAATTATTTTCTATTCACACCAAGCCTAGCAAGATCTCATGATACACATAAACCATCACTGATACATATTACTCTAACCTGTTCTTAAAAACTTTAGGCAGGACCTCCATTAAACTTACTTCACATTTATCTGAGTGAGGTAGATATTACCACTAAACATGTTATCTCATAACAACATGGTCTCAGATGATTCCTACCTAAATGCAATGTTTTGTATTCACCATCATTTTAAATATTTAAAGACTTTGCTGCAATTGGTCAAGAAACTTTAAAATTCTAATATTAGTAGCTAATTAGAATATGAAATCAAGTCCTGTGATTATCAGCTTTATAAGAAATTAAATATTCTACTCTATCATTCACATTAAAGAAAATTAGGAATAACAATGGAAACAAAAGAGTCTCCATTGACATATTTTTCCATTCCTACAGGGAAGCTTTGATAAGGACATTGAGTATGACTTTCCAGCAAATTATATATTCACATGGTACTAATTTAACCTACATCACCTTTTACTCATTTGCTTAGTAGAATGTCATCCCAGTCAAAAGCTTTATTAAGGCCTATGTGACATGTGCTGCTTCTAATCTGACCAAAGAACTCTGCCAGACAGAGAAAAAAAATAGCCTCCTTGAATATGATTTATTCTTGAAAATTCCATGTTTATTCATTCTGGTCACTTAATTACCATTTAGGTAACTGCAAATATATTCATTGATTATTTGTTCTAGTATTTTTCTGAGGTTTTTAACTCAGAATGACTGAGCTATAATTTCCTTTCAACAACTTCATTGTGAAGACAGACAAGTTTTCCTTCTAGGAATCTTGCCTTTTCTTCAGCAGTTCTCCAAGACAGCTGCCAAAACCTGTGATATTCCACTGATTTTCTACTTCCAAAACAAATTTCTATTCAGGAAGAAATTGTGAATAGCTAAGGCTATGTGAATAATGAAAGACATGAGTCATTTTTTAGCATAGAAGTGTATTTAACAGTGTATATTACAGGCTCCACCAGCCCCTTTGAAAGGCTCATTTTTCTATTTCACTATATCTGCCAGAGTAGGATACTGACTTTTACAATGAGATGTAGGTTGCTCATTTTTACATCTTCACTACTGCATGCATATAAATACTTTCTATGCAGTAATGTTAGTCTCAAAGTATATATAGAATATATATGTATAGTATACAGCATATGAACACACATACATAAAATAAAGAATGGTTAAACTGAATATGCACTACCTCTGTATAGAAGTGGTTATTAATCTTTGCAAGCCAGAGTGCAGCTATTACTAGCCAAGTAAGAGAGACTTACAAGAAAATTTGGGAAAAAATGTTTCAGTTTCAGTCTCTCCACAACTCTAAAGTGTCACTATATTGCTAAAGCAAACTCCAAATAAACTCAAATTGGAAGGCTACAGCCACTTCCCACAAAGGAAAACCCTTTGCGCCCTTTCATCGCAAGTGCCAGATTGCCTCCTCTTCTTCCATGACTTTTTGTATTTTGTATCAAACAACTGGCCCATAACTTAATAAAATTGCCTTTCTGTCTCTTGGCTTGTAGATCAAACTCTACATTTTCAGTCATCTTAATTTCCATTACACAACCATGACCACAAAAGAATTGCCAGGATTCTATAAAAAATGATCTGTCACAGCCTTTTATGGGAACACATCAACAAAAGAATGCAGCTCCTCTCTCTCAGTGCAAAAATTCTGATCAAGATAATAAATAGTTTCATAATTGTAAAATGCTGTGCATTTTTATAACCTACTTTTGGAATAAAGGGCAGGAAGATGGAAAGTGAAGCTGAATCTACAGATGAACTTATCCATAAAAAATAAAAATCATAATGTGGTAAGTCTGGTAAAACTGCACTTGATTTTAAGGTTTTCTAATTAATAAAACACCATTCCACCCAAAGTTTCTTACAAAGTATGTTAGAAGTCACCCGAGTAAGCCAGACGGAATCAGAATGACTCATTACGCACTGCAAGAGCAGTGAGATCAACCTCTTTAGACATTCAGAGAAACTGAGTGAGAATTCCACATCCGTAATTTATGTGGGGAATGAGTATCTCACTGAAAAAGAGAAAAAAATCCCTCCCTAAAATTACTAAAAGCACGATCAAACAGTTTAAATAAAGCATTAGAGAAGCAATTTCAAATCAATCTGAAGAGGAGACTTCAGATGCTCCGTGACCTGAGTCCATCACAAGAAGGCATCATTAATATGCCCAAGTCTTTTGTGCATGACAGTATCATGGGCCAGATACTATCCCAGTTGGCTCCCACAAAAAAAAAACCTGCTAGGAGAGGTTACATGGAATTGTGTTAAAGAGAGGAAATGTGCCAAAGCAAGTAGCAGAAATTCAGAAACACTTCTGGAGATGGGTTCTTGCCTGGATAAAAAGCAGGAAAAAGTCTGTATAAAACAAAGGACAGGGCAGTAACAAGTAGAGGTAAAAAGGCAAGAGGAATTATGCGGATAATATGGTCAAAGCTGAAGTGGTGGCTGAAAATAGTAGATCAGCAACTCAGCAAGGTCCGAACTGTCCAGTACACATTATCTGAAAAAGTTGTCAAGAGTAAACAGAAAAAAAGACAGAAAAAATAAAAAGTGACACTTTGTAAAAGGGTTAACTCAGCTAGCTCTCTAGGACACTTCATCCAAGAAATTACATTACCAGAACTAAATATTAAACATGCTACACCATGAGGCAGGAATAGAAGACTTGTAAAAAGTTAAAATCCATGAAAGTGAAGGCAGTAGTGAAATATGGTAACAACAAAAATTTTCAAAATAATAGCACTTGAAATTGAGATACCAAAGCATCTTCCATGAGTGTGACTGAGTAATGCCTGTGGAGGTGAACAAAAAGGAAACAGTAAAGCCATCCACACAGTCATTTCAGTCACATTTTTAAAAGGACAGATGAATGGAAAGCTAAAGCAAGAACAAACTGAATTCAATGTTGTTGGCCAGATTTTAATCCTGAGAATAATCAAGGAGAGCACCAAATACCAATCCCCACTCAGCACAGCAACACAGATTTCATCAGCACATTGACAGCTTCCATCACAAATCACTACAGAACATCTCAAATTGATATTAAACTTAAAGAAAATCATTTCCATCATACCAATGGAGCTTGCATAGCTATAAGGATAGAACAGTTACAAAAGCTAGAACAAAGGGTTAACCATATTGCCTGATATTAATGATATTTTATCTCACTTTTCATGTTTGGCAGTGCCATTAAATGCAATATAAGACACAACATACACATTCCATTCCCCAGCAACAATAGATTTTGAAGCTCTAGACTGTCCGTGACATCACTTTAAATGCTAGCCCAATAGAATTGCAAAGCCCAATGCCATGTCTAATAAAGAAAAAAAAAGATTTTTCCTGTCATGAAAAAAACAAATCTAATGAAACCTCTAGTAAACTCTAGCTCAAATATTTCTTTAGAAAGTCAAAGTGAGTCCCTGTCCCTTTCCTGACACAAGCAGTGGTGGAGAAACCTACAGAGTTTCCGAAAGGAAATCATTTAATAAGTGGGCAAGGTAGCATCTGCATTTATCAATTTATGCAACATTTGGCTACTAAAAATCCACAACTTAAACACCAATCTGTGAATCTCTAACACATGTTATTTCCATTATACCAGATGAATCTGAAAGCTGGCAATCAACCAGAGGTACAGAGCAACAACTAAATGCCTTCAAATGATTATGTTTTAGATATACAAAGCATTACATGGAACAGATTTATAATGCCACAATCAATCAGAATTCAAAGTGCCTTATCTTTATAGTTATCAAAAAAGAAAATGGAAATAGTGAGTACATATTAAAACATGGTCAATACAATCTTCTCAAAACTCATTGAAAGAAATAGTCTAAGTGAGTCTGACCTCTCTTTCCATTTTAAACCATAATGGTGGAGCCCTTTTACACCCTAGCAAATCTAATATTACAGAAAGAATTCAGACTTTGAGCAACCTAAGAAAGCATGGAACAATCATTCTGTTTGAACAATATTTGCTAGGATTACATGCTATTTATGGTTCTTGCAACAGCACCACTTGCTGAGAATTCAACATTAATAAAATGCCGAAGTACAGCATAATATATCCTCAGTTATAAAAGAATAACAGTCCATCTGGCAACCATGTAACAGACATTAAAGATTATTTATAAATTGAACTTTAATTTAAAGTGTTACTCAGATTTGATCCTTATATTTTAAGTTTATTTAAATTGGGCCAAGTCAGCTTTATAGCCTGTATGAAAATACACGGATTGCTTTAGGTTACTGCCCAGATACACCTCTCAAACAATGAATACTGTATTTAGGATTCAACTTTCCAGTCTTAATAGGAAGCTCAGCTAAGCAAAAATAAATCCACATAGGCTTCATTTCTGCAAAATCACAGGCACTGCCAGGAAGAGGTACCAGGAACACCCATCCATGTTGCTACAGTCTGGGAACTAGTGGCCTTCTGGATGTCTGTATTGAAGACATTTGTCTTGGCTGATCTGGCACAAGACAAATCGCCAGCTTTGTCCAGCTTTCCTACAGCAGCTGGATACCATCTGGGACACTTCAAGGCACCTAAATTAGCACTAGATAACTACATTTGAATTGTACTTGTGGTTTCATTGCAGTCTGTTTTATTAAAGTATCAGAAAAAGAATCTGATTAGAATACCTGCACAAAAATGTGGTTCAAATTGCAGGCATATTTTAGTAACTTATTGTTAGTTCAACCCATGTTGAACATGGGTTGTGTGCAACCCATATGCACACAAAAAATCATGGTGAATAACAGATACTTTTATTTTCATATTCCTGCTATTAATCTTATATACATCAACGCACCCGACTAATATCAGTATATCTGCATTAATGACATATACCATTGCTTGGGTAAAAATACTTTATTTAGAGGAAGATAATTTTGAATAATTTTATCCAGATGTTGGTCAGAAGCTTCCAAAAGAAAACAACTTACAAGTGCCAGATGCAGTGCCCCTTATTAATCAATAAGCTGGGAAGGAGGATGCTCTCATCCAGATGCCCAGTGCAGGACCACCTGGCTTGACTCAGAGAGATGTGGAAATATCAACTCCTATGACTGAAGGAGTACATTGACAGGAGATCTCAAGTAGAAGTGATCTTGTAGCCAACATAGTATTAAGCAAAGAATAAGTCCTGGGCACAAAGCGACAGCAAAAACAGAACATGAGGGGAAAACCTGCTACCACTTCCACTCACTCTGACCTCTGTTAAGACATATGGACAATGCATTCTAAGTATCCTCTCTTCATCCTAAGCACTTCAGTCTGTCTTGAATATTCTGAGAAATACATGTGTATATTTGATATATCCATCACTGAAGAAGTCATCACAGGCATCCTAAGCCACATAATAATTTTCAGGCTCCAAAGGAACATTTTGCCTCAAAGCTACCTTTAAATATGAAATAGGGCAAGGAACTTTTTTCTTTCTTAGTTTCACTGGAGGACTGGCTAACAAAAACTAAAACAAAAGTATTTTCTCAAAGGCTTAGAGAGAAAACAATTTTCATGAATGGAAAGATGTATATAATCCCAAATAACAGCCAATTAAAACTATGCTCTTATTGTTTTGCCTGTTCAAGTCTTTTGATTTCATATTTTAATTCAGTCATATGATTTTCTTTTTCTTATGGACTTCTGTGTAACAGAGCCATATTTTTATTCCCTTCATAAGTTTAACTAATTCAACTTACATTGAAAATAATCTTTTTCTGATTTCTGCCAGAAATCCAAATAACTTTTTCAGTCTTTAAAAGAAAGGTCAGAGATACACTGCTCACCTCCACGCCATCATCACATCATGCATATCAAAACATTCTTAGTCAATTCAGTAATAAAATTAATTTAGAATTCACTTCTTGACTATAGTCTTCCTCCATGAGATTCAAAAACAGTGATGGGATAAAACCAAGGGGCACCAGTTAATAAGTACTACAGTAACTGGAACTTTTGTGTAAGAAACCAGGGATTGCCCATTTTCTCATGCTGGGACAACCCCCCTGCCTGGGCTTCTCAAACCCAGCTTGTTTCTGTGCCCTTCCTTTTTTATTTCCCTGCCTTCATCTCTTTCACTCATGTTTACACTTTCAGCAAGGCACTGACAGGAATTTCAGCTTTCAATGAGAGCTAGGATGATGAAATAGCCACATAAAATCAGCTCCTCCTTCCAGTCCCAATTTGAAAACTTATTTTCCTCTTATGTATCATCTTAGTATCTTCAATAGAAACTATGCCACAGATTAATATCTCAGTGAATGAAGCATCAGGATAGAAAGCTGTGTACAGCACCACGAAAAAAACCTAAATCTTCAGCAGATGTAATAAAATAACCCACTGTACTTTTTTGATTGCCTCTAAAATTAGATCTCGTGTGTTTATGCTTGCCAGACAAAATTAAATCATAAGGCACACAATTATAATAGTTAACTGATGATGATAATTCCGCGAAGAGGCACGTCATTGTCTCCCACAACACAACTCAATTTTTGAATGTCTTTTCTAAATGGACTGAAGATAAAGCATTCTCACTTCCACCTCTAAGTAACCTCAAGTACTGCTTTGACAATGGGATACACATATGCATTGCACAAAAATCCTCCAATATGTTGTTAAGTTAACAAAAAATACGCCTTGGAGAAAATATAAAAAGTCTTTCCCCTTTGGTTGCATACATGCAGCCCCACTGAAGTGTTAGAAAAAGAGCATTTGACATACTGCACCGAAAGGAACACGACTGCCAGAAGAGCATAGGGACCAGGCTAAGGTGTTGCTGGGAAACGGGAAAGAGGAGATAATTTGAGCACTGGAAGCAGCAGCAGGAGAGGCAGTGCCTGAGGTGATCCAGCTGTGCTGCTGCACTCAGAGCTGCAAAGAGGCTTAAAAACAACAGGTGCCCTGTGTCACATCCAGAGACACTCCAGACAGTCAGACAAGAGTGAGGTTCAAGATGTATTATTCATGGAAGATAGAAATATGTGAGCCAACATGGTAACTTCTAATGAAAACTCGATAAATGCATTTTTTTTTTTAGAATTATTCTGTTACCTCATAATGGTTTTACTTCAAAAAAGAAATTAGAAGGATGCTAGTCTTCTACCTAATTAATTTCAAACAAAATAGTCTTTTTAACTGACTTTCCTCTTCGTATGCTATAAAGATGATGTAAACTGGCCTGTGGGTAGAGACTCATTTCCACTCTACTTTCAAAGAAATTTTGCAAATAATACCATTCAAAAAGCAGGCTTTTTCTTTCTCCCTATTGTTGCAATTCAAACCATTATAAACATGGTAGAGACCATGTCTTGGAATCTCTCAATTTGCCTCAGCCTCAAAGGGGATTGCTGATTTTTAAAAAGCTACTTGTTCAGAATCTCTTTTAGAGTTAAATATGCCAGTTTGTCTTAGTGAACTGCTTAAGGCACATCGCTGTGTTTTCAGAACAAACAACTCTTAATAATACAGATAGAATTCATCTGTTACAAACAGTGCCAGGGATCTGCTCATAGATCATTGCAATGTTTTAACAACAATTTAGACATTTTATGACATTAACTTAATTTCTGTTAATCAGAACATCTTTTCTATTTTTGATGACCTTTGTCCTGGAGATGCAGTGAGGCCACTCTGCTAGAGGCATTAAGGCTGCCTGAAGTCTATTTTGGCCCTCCCTTCTCCAGCAGGTACCACCCTATGGGGCTCCAGAGGGAGGGGTAATTCCACACCCTTTGCAAGGGGGAAAACTTTAAAGGAATGTGTGATAGCAGAGCTGTGGCTCTAGTGATTTTAACTTTTGAACACAGAGGTACCTAGTGATAAAGTAGGTATCTTTGAAGAGGTGAGTATGTAGTGTTAAGTAAAAATTTGGGTCTGTTTTTTTGTTTGCTTGTTTTCCACTGGCCTGTATTTGAACTGCTATATACTGAACAGGAGAAGTTTCCCTTTATTTTTCAAAAAAATAAAAAACTATATTAATGCATATGTTCATAGAGCACAATTGCAAAGGCACAAAAAAACATACCTTGTAGACTTGAGTATTTTGTCTTGAGTTAGCTCACTAGAAAATCACACTGGTGGGATCACCCATAGGATTTGATAGGAAAAACAGCAATTTGATCTGAATCAAATAGCATTTGATTCAAAAGCTGCTACTCTTTGCACTAGTATCAAGCCTTTGCAGCTATGTTAATTCAAGGACCTCAAATATGCAAGACAAGTTGCTTTTTTAAAAAACTTCCTTTTAACCTTTTCATTGGCATATCCTTTAGCCTTATACTCTTTCTCCAAATAATCTCAGCTTTTTCTTGGCTCACATCCAAAATATTTCTTTTTTGAACTCGCTCAGCAACAAACACTCCTCTGCACAATTCTGTTATCTGCCTTTTTTGTGACTTTCAGCAATCAGCAGGCCTGGCCTGGGATCAAATAAGTGTTAGAGCTGAGTACCCTCAAACACATGCAGCGACTGCTGACATCATGGGGTCAACTGCAGGATAGATTTTCCTGCAGTCTTAGTATAGCGTATCAAACATTGTTAACTGTTATTGTCCTGACAAGTTATGTTCATTTTTGTCCTAGTAAATTCTCATAGGACCCTGAAAAAAATTGATGGCATGAAATTGATGGAGCAAAAATACAGGCAAAACAGAAGCCACACTGTTGAACATATTAATCTGCTGTTTACAGCAGACCAGACTGTAACTGGCTTTTATGCTACATGCAATAGAGCGTCTTCACCCTGTTCTCTTCCACATGAACCAGTACCTGGACAGCTGTAGTATTTAGCATATAAATCTGTTACTCACATCTCTTGTCCCAGTCCAATTTTAAATATTCAAGAACCATGATCACTTCTGATTAGGAACAATTTGTATCTTAAAGTCTTTTTATTCCATTGTCAGTTTAGGAATGTCCAGAAAACCATCCAAGCAAAATAGTCTGAGAGCCTGAAATTTACAAGCTAGTGTTTTTCTTTCATTTATCAGGATATTAGAGTTATTTATATAATTTAAATGCAGGCATGATCAACATTTCTATTTGCCTAAAAAATTAAGATCCAATATCTCAGCAGAGCCAAAAGAAGTCCCATAAATTTTCAAGATCAATCATGTCCGTTATATTTCTCTAACAATACAATTATGCAAAGGTCTTTATTTTATATATACAATAGCCAAACATCTTAGAGCTGCTTTCATCATACTGTTATCACATAAGCAGTCTGGCAAAATGAGAACTAAAAATTTGCTTTCTACAAGACACACCACTGGGAAAATTTACAAGAAAAATAAAGTATGTGTATATAGGTATGTGTGCAAGGAAGAATATAGTCTTAATACATATGCACACTACAAATGCATATCACAGGGCATATGATTATTATTACTTGTTCTGTGTAATAGCGCCTGCCACAAAAAGTAGCAAGCTGAATTGTCACGTTACCCAGACACAGCAGGTCCTTTTGAATTAGACTGGAAGTTTAAGAAGAAATGTAATAAGTAATAATAGCAGGTGAAGGAGCATGGCAAAGAAAGACTAGTAAAAAATATAGAAGCCACAGGGCTGTTGGTTATTTAGATACAGACATCCTTCCAAATGAGATATGAATATAGTGAAATATTGTCCTTTTTGTTTGTAAATCTACCTATTAGCAAAGCAAACTGAATTCTTCATCTTTTGAAACCAAAGTGAAATGGGGATGGGACAAGCAAAGTGCAAATTCCTTTAGAAGAGAAAATATTCAAGCAGATAAAGATGAGTTTTTTTATTTTACTGATCATTTAAAGTAAAAAATACCCTGGAAAACCTGTACCAGTGAGTTACTGGGAAGAATGCAGGCTGAAATATCAAATATGACCTGTTACAGCCTGTCAATGAAGAGTGGTCTCAAAGTGCAAAAGAAAAGGAAACTCCAGCAAAAGACAGGATGAGAAATGGGAAGAGCAAATGAGTGCTAGAGCAACAACAGGAAACACAGGTACCAGCAGTGCAGTACACAAAGGGAAGAGACTTTTAAAAGGGAAGACTGTTAAAAATTCTGCAATGCATGAGAAGAAGGAAATGGAAATAAAGGCAAGCCTGGAAAACAGGTCAGAGGAGAAAGGAGGAAGAGAGCTGACTTTTTGCAGAAAGCATTATGCCCAATTTCGAGAGAGGAGGAATAATCTGTAACAGAAAGCTATAAAGTTACGAGTTATGGCCTGGAATTTCATTTGAAGAGTTGTGACTTGAATTTCACTGTTAATAAATTAACAGACCCACCCACTATTCTGGTAGAATAATAGCCCCTTTGTTTATACTCAACTGTTTATTCTATATTTAATACTCCCTGTAGGTGCTTGAACCCTTGGGACTGCAGGTTGTCAACACAGCAATCTGACAGCATTAATGAGTTAATATGTCATCTTTGTTCTGTATAAAAGCCCAAAATGTTCCTCTGTCTTTGATTTTTCTTATACATTGAAAATATACAGTCTTTCAAAGCATTCTCTGTCCAAAAGTGATAATGGAGATTTCATTGGCCATCGCCTTGCACATGCTGATCTATCTTCTAAACAAAAGTGTCAGAATGTTTACACAGGAGGAATCTGGCCAGTTGGATGGCTTTACTGAAAACTAAAATATAAAATTAAAGCATTAATAACATTTGTGTTTAATGTAAAAATCTGCAGAAGGTAATGACTGAATGGATAATTTAAAACTAAAGCACCACCAGTCAGAGAAATAGAACTACAAGTTAGCACTGGAAATTCTTGTTCTGGTTCTCTGGAGAGCATAGTTGGATTATAGCACTAGTTTTTAAACACAAAACAATTATCGTCATCTCAAAATAATAAAAATCCATAAAATGCTCTGGCATTCTGGTTCATTTTTCCAACATTTTCATTTTCAACATTAGATAATGTTGAAAAAAATACAGGACCCCATTGCATGCTGACAGCTCTCGACATCTGACAAGAGCCCTGAGGAAATACAAATGCTTATGTAATCAAGTGCTGCACATTTGCTTCATTCTATTGAGTAGACCATTATGAACATGAATTCATGACCTTAAAAAAAAAAAAAAGAGAACTGTATTTGCCCCTTGAAAAATGAAATTCTGTCCCTGTAGACGTGTTGACACTACTCAGAGTACAGCAAATACAAGGTGTGATGCATCTCAAACTTAAATCTGGCCCATAATGAATCATGTAAATTGACCTTTGGAAACCTGCTGCTGATTGGGACTGTAATATCACCCACAAACCAGTAACCCTTTCTTTGCATTCTGATGAAAACTCTCAAAGGGCATCAATAAGAGTAAGTACTGTTAAATCAACAGGCCTGAAGATGCTCTGCAAATCTGCTCAGGATGCAGATATGTCCTGAAAACTTCATGAAAAGATCCATCTTAAAATGAAAATGCTGCATAAATGTTTCAAATATTTGAATCCTTCCTGGAGACTGGAAGCTCTCACTCTGCCAGTACTGAAAGAGGTAAGCACCATGACTCAAGAAATTATCAACATATAGGTTTATATTGGATTCAAATAATCAAGAATTCCAATTATAAGCAATAGCATAATAAAGAAACTTTCCTTCTTTAATTTAGCTTTGCACAAATTATAAATTGAATGGCACTATGTGTAGAGTCTTTAATACAACTGAAAGTACATCCCATTAAAATATTACTAAAGCTTATGTTAACTAACTTAAAACTGGCTTAATTATAAATCTCAAGTAGACACCCATAAAAATTGTCATTCAGCAAGGCCACTTTTGGGAAGGTTTATCAAAAATCTAGAGGTAAATATAAAATTACAGTTTATGACTTCTGTGGTATACCTGCATGGGGAAGACACCTGCTCAGTTTTAGGCACTAGCTTGGAAAAAAGAAACATGTGAGAAAGCATATGGAGAACAACAGGAATGGAACATTCAGAAAGCGTGTCATATCAGCAAAAGTGGAAGGAAGGGGCTTTCTCTAGCATAGCAAAGAAAAAAGTAACACTAGAACAGATGTTTCAGTCTGTAAAGATTATAAAAGGATGCTATCAGTTCTCCTCAGAGTAACAGTGGGGAGAAGGACAGAAAACTTCTTTGCCAAATTAAATTGAAAAGTAAATAAAAAACAAGCTGGATATGAGGAAACCTTTCCAAAACTGCCATGATAGGGAAATTTGGGAGCAGCCTGCTAAGATATACTGTGTTTAGTTTATTAAGATGTGGTTAGACCAGCTGCTCCCTGATTAGGGGCCATAACCCCTGTGGAGTCAGAGCTGGGTTATAAGCAAGGAACTGAGGGACAGTCAGCTGCAGGGATGGAAGGCAAGGTGGAAGTCACACTCAGAAGTGGGCTGGAAGTACAGAGATCTGGAAACTGCTGGATGAGACAAACATCTGGTTTTCTAAGCACTTATCTGACTGCCAGAGAACACTCAACCCTATGGTAGTGAGCGGGGTTTTAGTTTTATTCAGTATCTCCAAGCAGATACTCCTTCAACAGATCTCCATGAGGCTCCTGTTTACCCTATGCGTCTAAGATTTTAAAAGTTCACATGCATCAGTTATCCTAGATTAGACAAAAAAGGTAGCACTCTGACCATTTAGTCGTGGTAGATTATAATTTTACAAAATGATGCAAAATTATACTCCACCAAACTTGGCATAAAAAAGTAGGAGAAATGAGTGAACCATATAAGTGCTTCATTAGCAGAGGGGTCAAATGGTGACATACGCACACTCAGAAGAGAAAAGGCACTGTAAATGTTTTCTACAGTGGAGAGTTTCTCAATAAAACACAAAACAAAGGTAGTGAACCGAAATTTACATTTGTGTCTCTTCTGCAAAGACACACTCAATTCTGAGATCTTCCTGAGAGAAACTCTGCACATGGAACATGCAGATGTTTTGAACCTGTGAAGTATATCTGAGACATCAGAAAAGTATCTCAAGTTATCAATACTGTAAATCCCATCATTTCTAGGGAAGGAATTACCTGGGGCTGTTTTCAATGGTATCTGCAGACTCAGCAGCATTTGCTCCATTCAGACCTATACTGGACAACACATTCTTATACTGAGCACAGTTTCAGCTGGACATTTTTTTCCTATTTAGGATAATAACATAATTGTTTTCATATAAGGAAATATTATTTCAAGATTAGATAAACTAAAAACTGTTGTTAGGTATAACCATTTGTGAAATTAAAAATCATTACAATAGATGAAATCCATTCTCTTTTAAAGATGTGTTCTAATATATTTTCAAATTGCACAATATGAAGTTTTTCTTTAGCCCTTTGTATAAGGATAGTCTGCATTTCCCAGCTCTTAACAACACTGCTGTGACTATTGATCATTTTGGTGAAGGAGCTCAAACTGGGATTCCCTCCAGAGAGATAATTCCTTAACCTTTGCAGAATTCCTTACTCAGCTAGAGAGCAATTCTACACGAGCTGCTTCTGCTGCCTAACAGCATGATAAAAGAAATCAGGGCAAAACTACATTTCAAAAGGATCCTTAAATTAATTTGTCAGTATTTTTATGTTCTCTTCTGAGGCAAAAGAACATCCTGAACTTGCTCCATTCCTGAGTAGTTAGGATAAAAATCAAATAAATTCTTCTGTAATTCCTATCTTCTGCTCAGATGTTGACCTACTCTTTAAAACGTTGTACACATTCCATGGTGATGCTTAATTTTGGAACCAAAGCAATTTAAACTACAAGGTTTTATTTCTTTCTTCATACATGACAGACCTTAAAGCTACTAATCCAGTTCTCTGAGTTTAAGAACACTTCTCTAAATCACATTGAAGGTCTGTGTAAACAGCAGCTGGTCAATTAGTCTTCTCTTCTGGGAATTCATATTTAATATGATAAAGGAGAAAACATTGTGTTCTGGGCTCCCCTGTACAAGAGGGGCTTGGAGCTTCTAGAAAGGGTTTGATTAAGGGCCAGGAGCATCTATTGTATGAGGAAAGACTAAGCAAGCTGGGCCTGTTTAGCCTAGAGAAGATTGAGAGGAGACCTGATCAACATGTACAAGTACCTGAGGGGTGAATGTAGGGAGGATGGGGCCAAACTCTTCTCCGTGATGGCCAGTGAGAAGACAAGGCGAAATGGGTAATAGTTGAAACACTGGGAGTTCCATCTCCATGCAAGAAAGAACTTCTTTACTGTGAGGGTGCCAGAGCCCTGGAACAGGCTGCCCAGAGAGGTTGTGGAGGCTCCTTTTCTAGAGATCTTCCAAACCCACCTGGATGCCGCCCTGTGCCACCTGCTCTAGGTGTCCCTGCTTGAGCAGGGGCTTGGACCAGATGATCTCTAGAGGTCCCTTTCAACCTCAACCATTCTGTGATTCCATGGAAACAAGATCTTTCCATAAAGCAATATCTAGAAGTACACAACAGCACTGCTGCGATACTGGCCAATGCCATAGAAGGTGCCAGAGCCAGTGAGATCAGTGAGCTTTAAAGTGTTTGCATATTAAATGACTTATTTTTATTTTAGAAGTATTTATAAAAAGAATGTCCACATATAATAGAAGCAGAAATATTCTAAATGTTAAAAGCAATACTGCAGAAAAAATAGGCATACTTTACAGTTCACTGTAAGATGGAAAGTAGTATATAATATAAACAGTCTGATTAGGCCATTCCCTTCCAGAATTCTCCAGTAAATTCACCACATGACTTCATCAGTTACCAATGAGAAAATATAACCCCAAGCTATACTATGACTTTTATGCATGTTTTCTCATTGCTTTATTATAATCATGAGGGCCTGTTATGCATCTTGACATTAACAGGGCATTGATAAAAACAGAGCTGCTTTATAGATGTTTCTGGAATGTATTATTTTGGCACACTGCTTTATACTAAAGACATGTGATCAGCTGTAATGCCGTTCGTTTGAATTCATCTGAATCATTTGTGCGCAAGAAAGCTCCAAGTAAACCTAAGTTGAAATGATTTGCGCAAGAGATCATATACTGCAAAGTCAGTCACTTATTTTCCAAATTAACTAACATTTTTGTTTTTTACTGCAAGGATCATGCCAGTCTCCTTCAGCACAGTGCAAAGTTTCCATATCACCTTCTGCTTGGCAATGCACTCACATGGTTTCTCTTCTTAGAAGCCTCCCTGAGGAAGCCTGTTTTTTTTCCTCCAGAAACAACTGAATATTATCAAGGGATCAGACAGGTGATTTGTGGACAGTGAAGATATGCAAATAATTAGCAGATTCCAGCATTAAAGGGCTCTGTCTTTAGATTCTCCTTGGAAAGAAATAAGGTTTACCTTAATCATCTAAATACTAACTATAATAGCAAGAGTTAGTGCAAAATGCTTAATTCTAAATTATTTTGACTCAGTTCTGGGTGTGCAGCTGAGTCATTTACCTGGCTACCAATACTTCTTTCATGTTTTATCCTTTGTATTTAAACAAGCAAACATAGGAAAGACATCAAAGACAAGTAAATAATGATAGTCTTCCACCTACATGAAGTTTTGTCCTTACACTGATAAAAATTATACTTACCAAAAATTTGATGTTTTTTCTTTAGTATCTGCCCTGTGTGATATTTCAGGCACATTAGATAAAAAGGGGAGGTCAGCATCAGAGATCAGAAACAGTGCTTTTATTGACACCTCTACTCCCCAAAGCTAAAAATACTTATACTATTACTGTAAGCCATAGCTGCAATCTTCTTTTGTTGCACTGTTTAACAGTTAGATTCTCAATTTTGTGTTTTTATGTAATTCTGGTTCTTATCTTTAAGGCTTATTTTGATGAAGGGACTAAAGGAAATATTCTATTAACACAGTTGTGCCACTCATACCACCTTGTAAAGCCTCTTCAATCTAAACACCAATTGCTGCACAGCTGACTGAACACTACTGTCCATTACCTACAATAATGTGGGATATAGAAACAAAAGAGTACTTTATAATTTCAATTTGCTTTATACAATGATATTACATGCAGGTAAAAATAAAAAGTATAAGAACTTTGGCTCCTAGGTGCACACCTCTGCAGACTTGCCAAGCAGGAAGGAATGGCAGAACCAGGAGGCCGCCTTTCTTTGTACCACTCTTGCACTGGTCTGACACTGTGGCAACATTTGCACTTAGAAAAATAAAACCCTCTGAAGTCCCCCATATATATAAGTCCTAGGCATCTTAAGGAGGAGACAGAGAGAACAGGCAACCTTTCCCCTGCAAGGAAGACATTCCTCTTGCATGCCCCCCACACAGTTCTGCCTCAGGAACTCTTTGCACCCTTGGAATCCTTACCACGCTTTCAGTGAAAAACATTACAGCGTACAGAAATGTCTCTAGAGCCTAATTTTTTTGAATGGAAACCAAAGAACCATCTTTCAAGTTCTAATCCCGTCACTGAAAAATGACTTCCAAACTACTCCTAAAAATCCTTCCTCAGCACATTGACTCTGTCTTTAGTTCTCCTCTCTATGATGAACACCTGTGGTTTAGAACAGAAGCTAGCAAAACTACAAGTATTTTTGTGAGCTTTTGAACAGAATTTTACAACATACAAAAATGAGAAAGTAATCTAGTTGTTAGAACAGAGACAGGCTGCAGTATATAATCCCATCAGCTGTCCAGTCCCAAGTTACATAACTCCACTTTCAAAAATGGCTGAATTTAATATTGTCTTGTTTGTGGTCTCAAAAATCCTAGTGTAACTATAATTATGTTGATTTGTGCTGTGTGTATCACATGTGTTTGCTGACAAACAGCTGTACTTGCCAATTAAATGCCTTTTTTCCCCTCAGTCAGCACATGGCTTCCACAGCTTTTTCCATCATGTTAATAATCTTTTATTTGCTAATCACATTGAGAAGGCTGCTGTTCAAGGAGAGTATTGTGGAGTTAACAGATGTATGTGCACAGAACTTTTAATGCCCTCTAGTGTTTCTCACTTGCAAATCAGAATTTATAGTCAGTGAAAAGCTGTTAGCATGGCTAGTTACCTGAACTTCTAAGTCCCTCTGCAGATACTGGGCATAAATGCATTGTAAATACTGCCATATGATGCAGCACAGAAGATTAAATGAAATTGTACTACAGTGAGACAGGCTGTGGAAGGTTTTTAGTGTGAAATACTAAGTCAGCAGCCTCTCAACCTCTCTTTCAAAATGTTAGATCACTTTATTGGTGAAGTCGCATGGTGAGTGCATGGATACAGTGCACATGCACTTGTACCTACAAACTCCTGGTGAAGAGGAGCAGTGACACCGCCTACCACTAAGGAGAGAGGCATCCAGAGGTTTTGGGCACAGAAGTACATGGCTGTGACCTGGCAGTGCCACCATCTCCTTTCAGCTGTAGGATCCTCAGCACTAGATGAAGCTGCCCAAGGGCATCTGCTGAAAGAGATGAATAAGGGAGGAAGACACCATGTCAGATTCAAGTGCCTTATTAAGATGGAAGGCAAATAAATGAGATTTCCAAGGTTTAAAGGAACCAAAGTTATATGATACTCTGATTAGAACTGCATTATCTTGGCATGAGAATGACAAAGGGCCCTGATCCCCCCTAAAATCTCCACACTTTTCCTAATTTTTATGTCAAAAGTTTTGTCATTGTTATATAACAAATTTGAACAAATTTAACTTAACTCTTACAGCACATGGTTTAAGGTCTGATCCCAAAAAAATAAATGGAGAAATTTCTTTTAGTTTTGGGTAAAGGTCTTCATGAATTAAACATTAAGACTGGTAATATAATCATTACATGGCCTCCATACTTCAAGTTTTTATCTACCGCAGCTATGTTCACTGACAACTGACAGATGACTTAGAAAAGCTGTCAGAGCAAAGGTGAAAGAGTGAAAGATCAGGTTTTGCATCAGGGGATAGAAAAACAGCCATTTGAGATATTGAGATAAACACATTAGCTGGCTATTTCTTCTTAAATCACTGTATTATTTAATAACATTAACACTTACATTGTTCCATTTAATTTTCACACTTTAACTCTTTTGGAAAGATACAGAAAAAACTCTTGTGCTTCCAGACTGTTATTCCTGGCTGCCCAGTTGCACAGATACTTCACTGAGGCAGTTAAAGTACTATATATTTTATCAAGACTTCCTTCATGCCCAAGATGGTAGAATATAGTGTGCTTTAAGAAACAAGGCAATATAGGCCTCATAGGTAGAGAGGGCTGGAGAGATTGTCATTGAATGTTGGAAGGTGGGGTGCAAAGTTGTGGGGAGAATGAGTTTCCAGAAAGGCAGAATTTCAGAATTCAATGGCTTCTCAGTACAGTAAAAGCTTTCATGTTACAAAAACTAATATAAACATGCTTCTTTAGTGAATTCCTGAAGATTGTCCTGTATATTCTTGTGAGAGAAGATTAACTTGTTCACAAAATACTTGCTATGAAATCATGAAACAACTAGTGACACTTGCTTAGACAAATATAAACACTTTTTGCAACTAAGGTGACAATTATTAAGAGTTTCACTTGCACAACACTATTCTAGAGCTTTATATTGCTGTAAAAACAGAATGCCTCAACCCAGCAAAATTACAGTTCTCACAAAAAACACCAGAAGGTTTGCAAATCCATTTGATAGACACATACTAAATCTAATCAAGTTTCCTCACATCATTCAACCCCTCAAAGGGCACTGAGATAAGAAAAGTGATGCTCATTCAAGGAAGAAACTGAGCTTCTACAGTTGCCTTCATTCACATGCAACATCCTAATAGATCAACAAATGGACTGCTTAAATATTAAGAGTAAAACTGGTTGTATAATTATATATAGATATTTATGTGCACAAGCTATATATTATTTTTATGACCACCCACTAATACTGCTTTGATGACACTAATAGCAAGAAGCTTGTTCTAAAAACACAGGTACTAAGCATGCATCCTGAAGGGCAGCAGAGAAAGAAGCCAAGCCAGAACACACTCGCAACGTGAAGTCCTCCCCCAGGAGCAGAGCTCTGGGCTTCACAGGATGCTGGCCATAGTTACAGCAACAGAGCTAAACTGTTACTACCAGTCCTGACACAGCACTGGAGAAACCCACTACTGTGCACACTCTGCAGAGGCAGATACCAAGTCTGCTCCTCCCAGGTTACTTTGTATTTTGTTATTGGCACCAAAAAGAGAAAAGGATACAGCTGCACAAGTGGGACAACCCCAACAGAAAAGAGAAAGGCAAAAAAAAGAAGGGGAAAAGACAGCAAAAAGGTTTGAGTTTATAGTCAGCCAATCCATGATATTCCCCATAATCTCATCACTCCATCCTGTACAGAAATAGCTCAGGAAGAAATCATGGGATCAAGCACAGTACCAGAAGCCTAGCTCAAAAACATCTCAAGTCTCACCAAAAATATCATAAGCTTCTTGACTACAGGAATGTTACAGACTTATATGGCAGCCTTCTTCAAGCACTAGTATCAGGCATGGCTGCAGTGTTCAGTCACATTTTATCTCATGCTACCTGGTGATCTAATCATTGATTTGAAGACCAAGAAAAAGAACAGTGATTCTTAGAGATATATTGGAAACTGTTCCTATCCAATATGGAAAAGTCTGTACAGCAACAGAAGTTTCTAGATAAAAAAGGCAAAGAATTCTCCTCCACTTCAACATTAAACCATTATCACTCAGCTTTTTTACCAGTGCATCCCATCTTCTGTCCCCAGGACAAGCTATTACACCTGGAATCCAGCCCATAGCACCAACAAATAGACACATAACATCAGACCCTTGTCTTCAAGATCTTGCTAAAAACAAAAGAGAACATGCTTCATAGGCTGTGCAAGTAAAACAAAGCATTACAGCAACGCATCCACATTAACCAGATTTCATAACCCTTAGAGCCAAGCTACTATTTCACACAGCACAACTCACCCCCATTCAGACTTTTAGCATCACAGTATAGAGAACTACAGAGAAAATGTTCTTGCTGATGCCAGGAAATCATACCTAACCTCCTACATGGCCTTATATAGAGCACATAGGACCTCCTCCCTCTCGCCCCCTTAATCTGCCCTGATTAATCCCACCTGGGGTCTCCACACCCACTCATGCCTGGGGGATCTATTTAAGCTCAGATGGGCCGCAGGTTAGCTGTGTTCTTGTGCCTGGCTGTGTGTTTTGGAAATAGGTGCTACCTGCTCAGCCTGAGTTGCTGGGTTGACCTCAGATTTTTTCTATCAATGTGAATTTGCACAGTAATTGTTGCATTTGCTCCTGGTTTCAGGATTGATTTCCTGACTTTAGTTTTGAGCCTGCTTCATCACAGGTTTCTTGGTGAGCTGGACTCTTGGTTGAAGCTGATCATTATTTCAAGGTTTGCCTTTCTTATACTGCATGAGCATATGGGGATGGACCCTGGTTTGTGAGGTGTCTTTTTTGCTCTTTCTGGGATCCTCTACAGCTCCTGGTGTTACACCCCTAGTTATGCCCTGATGGATGTGCCCTTGCTATCTGTTCATACTAAAACTCTTAGCCTATAGTTCCTGAACATGAAAGTGCTTAACTTTCTGCCTTTAAACTCCAGGGAGGGGGTGAACACTTTTAAGTGCTGTAAAGACTTTAAACATCACAGAGCAAGCTTGTGACAAAGTTGTAAGCTGCCCCCTTAAGAATTAGGGACTAGTCATTGCTGTAATTAATATAAAAATGTATTTTATATAACTCTCTTGGGAGGTTATGAAACTGGTAAGCAAGTTTTTTTGAAATAAGCAAAGAATTGGAATTTAGTGGCATGGTGGGGACAAAGTGACTACAGTGCTGCTAACAAATCTTGAGGAGAAAGGAATGGTGAGCTGTAATGCAGAACACAACATCATGCAAAAACCTCTCTGCTCTTTCATGACTTTCATGGTAAATAAACGTCAATAGCACTGAAGTCTCCTCAATATACAAAGCTTTAAAGTAGTTGGTTGTTGACTAGCTTCAGCAGGAGTTACACTAGGTTTATTTTTGTTCCAAGTGATTTTTGTTAGCTGTTTAAGGGCAGAGTAGGCTAGAACAGATGCAGCTAAGCTTTGTGAGAGAGGGTTTAATGTCAGTTTTAATGATAAAGTGTTGATTTCTTTTCATTTGTACAACCTCCAGAATTGGGAAGCCTTAAGAGCAAAAGGCCAGCTAGGAATTAAAACATGACCTGAATTTTAGGTAGCTAGAAGATGTAGTTGGGATTAAGAATGCCAGCTGGGATTTTGCACACAAGGGTTTTTAAACACTTTTCAGGGGCAACTAAGAGCTATGTAAAAATTGTGCAGGAAGTAGATGACTTAAACTAATCATCTTGTCTAGATCTTCTCTTGCAAAAATAAATATATGGGGTTTCTCATCTTTACAGTCTTAGGCATGTTCCTACCCAGGCACTTAATTTCCTTTTTTTTTATTATTTTTTTGACAGCTTCTAAGCATCTAAATCACTTCAGGTCTTAATTTTGGTTATTCTTTCTCAGCATGATCAGTCCTTAGGTTAGTGGTGAAGTTAATCTTTCTCAGCATGATGAGTTCTCAGGTTAGTGGTGAAGTTAACCTTTACCTGTATTTCTCCATCTTCTCCCACAGAACACCAGTCTGATCAGGGAAGTCCACAATACAGTTTTTAATAACTTACTACATGTCTGGAGTTCCTTAGTAACATGAGTAACTCCCAGAAAAAGTCCCTAATAACTAGTAACTAACAATGTCTGTGAGAAAGAAAGGCCAAGAAGGAGTAATAACAGAGATAATGTTGTGTCCCTAATAATGTCTAAATTGTGATGGTGCAATGCAATAGCCTCTCTGTAGAGCGATACCATAAGCGTGATCAGAATTGTCGTAAAAAACTCTGCTCAGCAGCAGGTGGTGCTATTTTGCTTTTTTAGACTTGTGAGCTACTACAAAATCTGTACTGTAAAAGAATAACCTTTTTTAAAACTAGAGGAAAGTATTTTTTTCAAGTTAAGTCAACTGTGTGACTCTTCTATCTTATGTATTCAGCTCACTAAGAACAAAAGTTTTTTCAACATACCTAATTAAATGATTTTAGATTAACTCATGATTAAACTAGTTAAAAGGCTTAATCCATAAATATACTACTTATGCTTCTTTGACAGCCTGATTAAGAAAATCTGGCTTAATCTAAAAGTGCGTATTGTCAGATGACATGTACAAAATATATGTATCTCTTGGTAAATCTAAGTTACATACAGACATGGTATCTAAAGCATGTTGCAGAATTTTCCTTTTCTGTTGCTTGGAGATGTATTAGATTCATATGCAGCCAATGTTCTCATTATGGAAATAATAACAATGTTCTCTGCCACAGGTCCCTGTCAATGACTGTTAGTTAACACTGCCAACTCCAAACAATTTGTGTAAATCTCCTCATTAACAAATAAACATCTCATTGGGATGTGCAAGAAAGAAACGGATTATTTTGCTTAGTATCTATAAAGCTAATTTTTCCATGTTTAATTCTTTGGAAATTGCAAGGAATAGCTTTTAGAATACTTTTTCAATTTCTGACTGTAGAAGCTGGACTGGAAAGAAATACTCAGTTTCTATAAAAAAAAAACAGAATATAACATGACAAAATAAGAAAGTGTTTTCAAAAAGGATGCTGGCCTTAGATAGGTAGGCCTGCTTGATGAAGATAGGAGTGAGCTCCTGAACACCTAAGTACTTTGCTTAAGAAGATCAAAAGAGTTCAGAAGGTGAGGATAAAGGAGGGAAAGCTTTAAAAAAAAAAAAAAAAAAAATCTTTCACAGGCTTCTCCTTTCCTAAAATTAAGTATGAGGTCAAAGTTCAAGGACTCTTTACTTACTGTTTTCCAGAGATTCTTATACCTTTCCCAGATGTTCCTATAAAACATTAGTTGCCTCTTTTCACAGTTCTCATATTTTTTTTACAAGACCAACCATATTTTTTGATAAATACAGGTGAATTTTATCATTTTCACCTTAATCTTACGGTTTTATCCATTTTTGCAATATATCAATAATAGATGGCTTTTTAGAATATCCCTTCCACTTAGGCTTAAGCTGTTCATTAGAGCAAAAGTCTGTTCCTTGATTGCCATTGCTCTATTTATATTATTGCTGACCATGAAGTTATATTACTGACCATGAAGTAGCTGCAAGTCCTAACATAATCTTCTGGTGATCCTGTAAACTGAAAAGTCTTCTTGTAGAGATAATATGTGAAGGGAGTGACCTCATGCTATGGCCTGTCTCCATTTATCACTTTCATCATTGGATTAATGGTTCATTTGTGGAATTAAAGTCTTATTTTCAAGAGTTCTTGTGGAGCTCACTCTGTCAGTTTGTCAGAAACAGTTTTTTGCCTGATTTTTGAAGAGATCCCAAAACTACAGAGCTTAGGAATTCTGACAAACTGGATTTTTCCTTTTGTTGCTGGAAGGTTCAGAACTAAAGGAAGACCTGGCACCTGCACAGGATCTTGCAGTGCTCTATGCTGAGAATAACAAACTACTACACTCAGCATCGCAGAGCTACTCTGCTCTTTGCAGATTATGATTCTTCAGATAATAATACTCAAGTCTTTGATAGAACTGGCTTTAAAATAAAAAGCAAATCTAGGGGGAGAGGTCTACATTTGATCCTGGAACAAGTGAAAGGTGGTATTGCTATTGTCCCTTTCAACACTGATACACAATTGTAGAACAGAGGCAGAGTCTGGAAAGGTTCAATCTGTTAGTAAAATATTTTCCTTCCTACCTCAGTGCTTCAAACAGAGCAATAGACAAGGAGTAGCAGCCCATGTCATTAATATTATCTAATAATAAATATCTAATATTCTATCTCAAAAGTTAATGGAAGGAAAAACTTTCAACTATCCCTAAAGTGTTCACTTCTCCTGGCCAGTGCTATCAATGGCAAATAATGTGCACTGGGTAGTGATAGCTGGATATCCACCCTTTTCAGATAGGAAGATGGCAGCCAAAGAGCAGGTTCATCTTTCATCCTGTGACATGCTAAAACTTATTAGGCAAGTCAAGAAAGTCAAAGGTCTTCAAATTCAGTATAAGTAACTTAAATACCCCTTTTTTGCGTTTCAAAAAGGGATGATAACCCACAAACTTCTGAGACTGTTAAAATAGGAAATAGTATCCTAATCAAGATTTCAACAGCTCTTTCTGTAAAAGAAAGCATATTATAATCTCAGAGTTCTTCCTCATAGGCCTAAAATCTTAATACTTGGCTATTTCTTCTACATTAGAAGCACCAGAAGTGCTATTAAAGCAGAAAGGCTTTCATAAAGCAGTACAACTAGCAGTAAAAGCACCACAGATGGAAGGGGAGCCCAAACACACTAGTTATTTTGTATGCAGGGTGCCCTTTAAAGTTTTCTGTTGTTGTTGCTCTGTTTTTAACAAGGTTATATTTCTTCCTTCCTCAGTCCCTATGTTTTTTTAACATTGCAGAGCTTTAAAATCCTTTCTCTAGCTTCATGTATTTCACTGGTTTCAAGCAACATGCTGTAATGCTGTGTTTTCTATATGTAATATGAGTTAAATATAAGAGCTGACAGATTTCAAATGGAATGATGAGCTCCCTTTTTTTTCCTGGCATAACGTACACATGCTAAAAACTTAAAATACAATAAAATGACGCTTTGTATCTGAGTGAAACTTAGGTCTGGAAGACTCAACCAAAATAATTCTTGTAAAAGTCAAAGGCTGGGGATTTGCAGAAGCTGTTTGAGGACTAATCCTTCTAGCATGGAACTCCTTTAGCACAAGAAACGTGTGGGCAGCTGAGGGAACATAAACATGTCCAGGAAAGCAAATATACATCTCTGAATGGATTCACTGTATCGCTTTGGAATTTCTGCTTCTCTTTCCCTTTTTTCCCAATTGTCATCTGTAAATACTAACTGAGGCAAACCAAATTTGGTAAAAGTTCTAATCTATACCTAGAAGGTATAGAAGGACATTCTATTTTATATTAAAATTAATTTTGTATGTTTATCAGCAATAAGGTGATGGTGGAGCAGGTATTTTACTTCCCAAATTATACTAATCCTAAATTCCCTTTTTCATTTTGGCATACTTTAAACCTCTATTTATTTGTATAAGCTCTAATTTGCTGTAAGCAATTTGAATAATATTTCATGCAGAATTTTGAGCCTGTGTTAAAAATACTTAATGACATCATCTGTGACTAATACTGTATTAACATTTCATGTAATTACTAGGTCAGTAGTTGCAAGAAAGGTCTCCTATAAGAAGGATGAAGAAAAGCTAACAAATTGCCTTGAAAGTCCTTCTCACAGTGCAGTGTGATTTTTTTGATGTTCATGTTTGGGTTGCTTTGTTTTTTTATTGTTCTCAACCAGCAAATGCCAGCCTAGAATTGGGCAGATTCTAAGCAAAGCAGAAAAACACAACCTTACTGAATACAAAATTAAACATCCCTGCTCCCTCTGGGCTTAACAGAACTATGAGTAAAAACTAAATACAGGAACTAACCTCTGTGTATCATTGCTCTGCTTGTGTTTCATAACACCATTCTCAAGCTATATGGTACAGGACTGTACAGAGGTCCAGACAGCTGCTCAAGTCCCAGACCTACATGAACTTCTACTCTAAGCTTTCCAGCCTGGCTGTGCATGTGGAATGACTGCCTCACCGTTCTTTGAGGAAAACATGTATAGTGTTAGCAGCCTTGCTGCCTAATTCTGCTGTTCTTGGATGCTGAGCTGCCAAAGGCTGATGCCCTCAGCAGGAGTTGCAAAATATTTTGGCATTAACAGATGTTACCTTTAGCACCACCAGCTATTCTGATTTTTTTCTTCCCTCCACTTCAGCCTCTAGGCAAGAGGGAACATATGGTGTAGAATTACTCCTGCTATCTCTTACCCATTTCCAGAGATCACCTACTCTAGTAGATATGCTATGCAGACATGAAAGTAACTGCATCTATGAGTGGGAGGAAAGTGAGGTTTCACAGGGAAGGCGACAGGGCTACTGTGCTATTTCCACTAACTTTCTGGAACCAAAAATGTAGGAATTGCAAGAACTCCCCCTTACCATGCATTCTGCTTGCTTTGGTATTGTACATCCAAAACAGTTGCAGCCATGGCTTCAAACCCAAATCCTGGTATACCTTCAGCTTCCTTAGCATCACAGTCTTACTTTTAAGGATCACTTTAAAAAAAAAAAAAAAAAAGGTGTATGGTCAAAATCTTAGAAAATACTATTGCTGCTGCTCCTGTCAACAGAAGATGGTGGTCCTTATGTCTTTTATGACAGAAGAGTTCTGAAGAGATTGTCCTTTTCAAATTTCTAGCTTGTATCAAAGAAAGGAGAAGCACAAAAAAAGACTAGAAAGGCAGTTGAGTCACCTGTTGAGAATCCTAGTCTGATACAAGATGAAGATGACAACTTGCAGATAAGAAGTGAAAAGGGCAGAGATTTTGTTTGAGCACTTTTATACTTTCACATCTCTGTTCTTTCAGTACTTTTTGCCAGTTTTGTAGATGGGAAACAAGAGAGGAGTCCTCTAATTCAGTAACAACATAAAACCTTGTAATTAATAACTTGTAAAAGATGGAAATGCCTGGATTAAAATAGGTGGGATTTTTTCATGGTAAGACGGAAGGAAAGAGAAACAATTAAGCAAGCCATTATTTTAACCAGCAAATATAGGGGGGGAGGCCTCCACTCCCATCCTAGGAGCTGTTGCAGCAGCCTGAGGACAACCCCCTGGCTGCCCGTTAGGAGAG
>VZSV01000121.1:1898384-1911045 GCA_013398735.1 Nothocercus julius
AGAGGCCGGCGATGTTCGCGGCGAGCAGGCGCAGCCTCCCGCCGCCCGTCACCAGGAACCTGGAGGACCTGGACTCGGTGCAGAGCGTCCTGCTGCACAGGTCAGTGCGGGGAAGGCGGCGGCGGCGGCCACGGGGGTTCTCCGGGGCTGGAAGCGGCGGCGCTGAGCAGGTGAGGGGGACACTCGGGCTGCGAGGAAGCGGGCTGGGCTGGGGGCGAGCGCTTTTTAAAATTTTTAATACTTAAAATCCAACTCACACAAATCAAGCTCGGAAATCCTGAAATGAACGTGCAGGAGGAGCACTGAGAAGAAACTGCATTTCCCTGTGCTTCCCCCATTGCTAACACGCAATTCTCCACACTTTCTCCCCTCAAAGAAACGTTGTCAAGACTTTATTCAGCGGGCCAGAACAGGACTCTGAAGCCACCCTCCCCTCCGTGGATCAGTCTTTGCATCAGCTGGGAGCTGCTTAGGCTCTATCCTTCAAGGAAAGAATCATCCCGCTGAGCAGCCTCCAACAAAAGATCATCTAGAGTTGCTCTCTAACGTGCTGTTTCTTAAAATATTTTTGCTGCTAAATTGATTTATTTCCTACCACAAAGAAAACACGCAGTTTTTTCTCAGGGCCAGCTCCAAACAGCTCTTGCTGTGGGGACTGGGAGCTGGCTGTTAACTCGACTCCCCTCTAGTCCAAAACAGAGAGCTGAACAGGCTCCTGAGATACCTTCCTGCGACACTGCGGGCAAAAGCACTGAGCACAGGCAGGTAAGGAGCCCTGGGATCACTGCCCTCTGAAGCAGCTTTATCTGAATAAGCTGTAAATGCTCCCATATGCTACCAAGCACCTTCTGATATCTGAAACGCTGGGGATACGTTTGTCAGAGACTTAATAGAAAATGTTCCGCTTCAAAGTCAGATTAAAAACATGCAGCCCCGTGGTTGTGCTTATATTAATATACTTTCTGTATTCTAAGATATTATTCATACTTGAAACATTTGCATGTTGATTGACTGCAAATAATAGTTTTCTTTCATGCTTGACCTGCCTGTCATGCATAGCAGATGATCCTGGAAAAGCCTGTAGATTTAAAGCGAAACAAAAACAGTAGGAAAAGCCTTATTTAAAATTACTGCTACTTTTCATGCTAGTAGTAACTTTTAGCCCTCCAGGATTGCTAAAAGAGTGAGACAGGCTGAGCTGGTCTTTCTGAATTCTTCATGATGCTCTTCCATTTGTTTTACGTTCTTTTTCTGAAATACTTTTTATGATCCATTTTAACAACTGCATAGAGGGAAATGGAGACAGATGTTCAAAAAAGTCAGAAAGAGCAGTCTGTTTTAATTTATTCAGTCAGCATTAGTGCTTTCTCACCAAGTTTCTACTCTTGTTATCACAAAGATAGCCTTCAATCTCAGTTTAGTCTGTTTCAATTAAAATGATAGCACAGTGTCACTAGTCAGTTCATTTCATTTTGCTCTGGATGATCTCTGTAAACTGCTAAGATTGGGCCCAACAGCACAAAATGGAATGACTCAAGTTAGAAAAGTCATAATTGCACATCCTACGCTGGCCTAAGTTCCACCTGCTACCGGAGCAGAGCAGCTTTTCTCTCCATCATGAGGCTGAGAAAAAAAAGGGCTGTTGATACAACAGTGAAGGAAAGTGTTAATAGTTTAAATTTTCAGTTCTGCGGACAGCAGTTAGGAGTTCAGAAGTACTATACGACAAAACCAAGATTTTATTATACTCTGGTTACCTTCCTCCCTTTTTAGAAAGGATGAGTATGTCTCTGTGTAACAGTATCTCATGTATAGTCTTCTCCTATAACCCTGATGAATATTAATTTAAATCAAGATAGACTGTTAATTTTAAAGGAAGTCCAGAAGGAGAAAACAGTAATATTGGTGCCAGTGATGCCCTGTGGCATTTTTTTTTTTTTTTTTCCACCATCTGCTTGTTAATAACAGCAACCGAACAGGGAGGGCTCATGGAGCTGCACAGCTCATGGGTTTCTTAACCCAACTACTTGGGCTCAGTGTAAAGGAACTGCTAGAAGACTATTAAAATCTCTCAGCGGACCTAAATCTTCCATCATCTTTTCCTTCATGATATAGTTAGCTCTATAAAACAGCAAGTAGTGTAAGACTTCTTCCTTCTTTTAGGAGAGCCCATATTTCTCACTTATTGAGCAAACAACTGGAAACAATTAACCAACACTTGAACTCGGTGAAATTTAACATAACTAACAGAACTATCCGGCAGACAGGATCACTTCTCCCCAGAAACACTCTGGTGCTCTTCATTGTGTTAAGGGTGCTAGCAAATATTAGTGAAATTAGGGGTGGGACTGTATATCACACCTGCCTCTATTCCAAATCTATCTCTTGCTGTATCCCTTTTAGAAAATCACGAGTTATTAGGCTCTGGAAAATGCTTATGATACAGACTGTTTTGAGGAAGTAAACTGTTTAGGAGCTGGGCGTTTTTAAAATGTCTACTTTTTTCCACCTGTTTTTTCCAGAAGCATTAGCAAGAATGAAGGCTGGTGTAAAACTTGCATTTTGCCAATTGCAAATAACTAAAAGTCTTAATCTGTTTAAGGATTGCCTATCATGCACAGATTGTGTATTTTGAGTAGTGTGGTTGTTCACAGCTGAGAAAATCTTAAATTATCTTCCATGCCCTGTCCTAATGCCCTGTCCTAAACTGAGTTAAACCCTGCTGCTATGCCACTATGCTAAGCTTCTGCTTTTTTACTTTTTCTTTAGACAGAGAATATTTCCGTCTCCTCCTTTGGATAGATTTATATAATTACAATCAATACAACAGTGATTTATCTATAAAAGGTCTTCTATAGGCACTCCAGAAAGTCCACAAAATTTAGTTTTACAGATCCAGCTGAAGCCTTAATCACATAGTTAAGGATATGAGTCCAAAATACTCCTGTCTTTTAATTCAGCTGAATTCATTTTTATTAGTGAATGCTTCCCTAAGACAGTTTAAAGCACAGGAATTTCATACCAGAAATCTGTGGCTCCTGCAATATGCTCCAGCACTATAAAACCTCACTGCTGAAGCTGTGCAAACATCCCACTGTGCAGAGACTAAATCCAAAGTATTAAAAATGTTCCAGAAATTATTCTCCATCCCTTTATGTTTCATGCTATCTTGATAGGTTTACTGACACAGCTACATATCACATCGTCTGCAGGATTGCCGTGGATCTTGTTTTTCATGGATGTGAATAATTAAGTCTTGTGAAGTGGGTGTTTTCTCCCCTTCCTTCCATTTATTGTGTATGATTTTGCATTTGCAGACTGCATATACCTTACCATTAAGATGCCCAATCATCTAGCTTGCTTGGCTCTCTGTGAAGTACTTCAGCTTCCTCCCTAACTTAACTGCTCTCCTGACTTACATGAAGAAAAGTGATTTTACTGTGTCATTACTCTTTACATGATTATAATAAAGCCAAATATGAAGCACATGGAAGAATGCTACTGCTTACCATTTGACACAAGGAAAACTACTGCTTAAGTCAGGTTTCTCTTCCCAAATCAGTTTGTGATTATCAGCAGGGCTTCGAGGCTCACCCCAGGACTGAGAGCTTCATTAACAGACTCTTTTTTGTGACTGTTGCTGAGGCCTACATATCAGACAACTAAATAAATAGTCTGTTCTCCATTACGTGTTCTACAGTGCCCCCCTGACTTCCAAGAAAGTGGTGAAGCTTAGATGTTTGTTTTGAGGAAGTAAACGGGGAGGTTGGGTCCCTTTCAAGTTTTTATTTATTATCCCTGTGAGTGGAAGGGAAAAAAAAGAAAGAAAGAGAGAGAGAGAGAGAGAGAGAAGGGGTCTTTCTGCCAGATGCTGCACTAAACCTACACTTCACCTCCTCTGGCGTGGGACCGCGGTACGTGCCGTGATCAGTGCTTATCAATGTGCCGTGTTCGGACACAAACCGTTCGCCGCCCGCCGTGGGCCGAGGCTCCCCGCGGGCGGCCCCGTGGCGCCGTTAACGGCGGCTCTTCCCGCTTCAGGCTTCCCCGTCTCCATGGCTGCGGCCGGCGGCGCCAATGGGCGGGCGCGGCGCCGGTCACGCGCTAGCGCGTCTGTCATGGCGTCCGGGGCCCACGGCGGCGCCGTTGCTGGCATGGACGGGCTGCGGGAAGAAGGCGCCGAGCGCGCAGGCAATGGCGGCAGCAGCGACGGCAGCTCGCGCTCCCCCTCGCCCTCCACCAGCTCCGAGTAAGGGCGGGGCGCGGGGCCCTGCAGGGCGAGCGCAGGCCGCTGGGAGCTGGCGGCGGCGGCCGTTACCGGCGGCGCCAACGGTCCGCGGCGGCCGTTGCGCGGCCGCGTGCGGGGGTGCGGGCAGCTGGCTGGCGGCCGGTACGGGCTAGGGGGCTGCGGGTTCAAGTGCGCGGGATTAGACCTGCCGATGCCTGGGAGGCTAAAGCCTTTACTGTACTGTACAGCCTTGTAAACTGCCCCCCCCTCTTTAAAAAAAGCTGTATATATCCTATATGTATGTATTTTTTCCTCTTTAAGACTCCAGAGTTTTAGCACAGCAGCCCTGAAAGCAATGTGCTGAGCAGCAGCATTGGTTTAACCAACAGGAAGTGTTTGGATCAATTCCTCTATCCCCACCAGACACTGTCAGAGAAAGACAAATGAAAGAATGGGCTTGGCTCATAGAAT
Organism: Nothocercus julius; assembly: GCA_013398735.1. Taxonomy (NCBI): domain Eukaryota; kingdom Metazoa; phylum Chordata; class Aves; order Tinamiformes; family Tinamidae; genus Nothocercus; species Nothocercus julius. The sequence goes on from VZSV01000121.1 coordinate 1,903,084, forward strand.
ATTAAAAATGCTTTACGGCTTGAGATGCATTTCTCTTGAACTGTCTCTCTTGTGGGAAACAGGAGGTGAGAAGACAACTTTGTAGTGCCAGTTATGCTAGGGTGTATTTTTAAGTCCATACAAACAGCCAGCAGTTTCCTATTTGGTTTTTATAAAAATATATTCTGTCTGGCTCGCACATACCTGTTAAAGCATCTTTGCTTGTCATTTCCAATGTATATTTCAAGGTCTAATGGATAGCATTTTATTCTGTATGTACTTTCATTATATAATACCATAAAGAAAAAAATACACAGGAAATTTCTGTGGGAGAGGTGTGAAGTGTGTTTCAACATACATTCTTGCATAGCTGTCCCCCAGACCTGATGCTGAGAGGCAAAGCTTATGGGCGTGCACCTGTGTTTTGATTGAACCTTGTGCAAATCTCTCCCTCTCCCCTGGACCATATAGCAGGTTCCAATAAAAATCAGTGAGGAAGCTGGAGAAAATGAGTTTATCCATTGCTGTGCACACTGAAATTTTGATTTGTGCTGCAGAGAAGAAGCATTTCCAAAGAGCTCAGTCTATGCTACAGGGCTTTCCGTACAGGGCTAGCCTAAGTGTCAATTTCTAATGTTTCCTTATTCATTTTTCCTCACTTTTCTTACCTGTAACAGAATGTGTGATTTCTTTAGTAACAATAAGGTCATGTTATTTCTTATAAAGTGACTTTTCAAAGGTGCTGGATCAGAGAGCTGTCTGGCTCTAATGCTCATTAAGAGTTATCATTCTGCTCCTTATTTGAGTAAGAACTTGCAAAGATACAAATTCTGACTTACTTGTAACCACTGCTACCTCCAGAATATTTAAGTTTTCACAGGTGGTGTCTTACGTACCTCCTCCTTTAAAAGCATAAACTTGGGCAAAACTGTAAAGGCAGAGGAAGTGCATGGTATTTCTTTTTTGTCTGCAACATCAGTACACTTTAAGTCAGTGGTGCTGCAGAAGAGAACAATACTGGATGGCTCCTTATAGTCTTAGCTCAGTCAGAACCTCTCTTTAACCCCTTAAAAGTGTCGTGATGGAGTGTCTGTGCATACGGTTCTTTGCTCAGCTAGACCCTAAAGCTAAATCATTTATGTGTATTCAAATTGCATATGCTTGAATTATGTACTGATCCTATATCTAAGCAAAATTTGCTTCCTTTATTCAATGAAGTATAACTAGCTGTAGTATAAAATGTATCTTAACAAGTTTGCACAATGAATAATCTTACTAAATAAATCTCCATTTTGGTTCATTCAAGTAGTAACATTATGTATTGGTTTGTTCTTGTATTTATGTGTTTCTTAGTATCTAAAACTGGACTTGGTTAATACATCACCATTTCCTAATTAGGGCAAAAACATATTTGGTCTTGCATATGGTACTCCTGTTAATACATCCCTCAGTTGCTTCACCTTTTCTTTGCAACCACATGATGCTGTTGACTATTTAAGGTGATTTGCTCCATCTGTCAACTTTTTCTATAGCAGTACTACTCATTTACTATTTTCTGTTTTGTATTTGCATGTGAATTTGAGCAAATTATTTTAAACTTGCCTAAAAAAGAGTTATCAAAATTTCATCTGTTGTTGTTGTTAATCTCATCTTTCCAAGTATAATCCTTTTAAATGTGTATGGAGAAAAGTAAGAGGAAAGTAGAAATTGGATGTTCTTCTCTCTGCAAGACAAAGCCTTGTCATGCCCAGAAATATAATTGCCCAATAAAATCTGTAAGTGAAATGAACAAGATTTTTAACAAAAGGGAATAGTGACTCTTTTTTTTTTTTTTTTCCTCCTCACGCTCTTGCTATCTCCTCTCTGCTTGCAGTAAACAGATGTTGCTTGCACAGCAGCCCTCCTTATCAGAGATATCACTCATCATTTCTCTTTCTTTTGTAGTGACCTTGAGCCTGAGTGGCTAGATGGCGTGCAGAAAAATGGAGAATTATTTTATTTAGAACTAAGTGAAAGTGAAGAAGAAACTCTGCTTCAAAACAGCTGTCCAGAAATGCCAGCAGTGAATCATGTCAGATTTCGTGAAAATGAAGCTGAAGTTATTCAAGAAGGATCAAGAAAAGAAAGAAAATATGAACTGAAGAAATTCACCAAACTTTTAAAAAAGAAGAATCTTCTACCAAAGTATTCTGGTAAAAAAGGCGGTGGAAGCTGTAATGGGCACTCCACTGGTCCCACTTCCATACTGAAACACCAGTCCACTCAGAAAATTGGCGTCACTGTCCAGCAGAAATTCAAAGATGTATATGTTTATGTAAACCCCAGAAATCTGTACAGTGCTGGAGGAGAGGAGCAGCTCAGGTTGCTCAAGGCCTTAGTAGGGATCGTTCATCAGTCTTCATGGAGCAGCAGAAGAGCAGAAAAGCAAGGTGGGAAGGATAAAGGCAGCAGAGGAAGCAGTGAAGAGAAGCTTGTAGTACATGGTTTGGTGCCGGGCAGTTCAGCAATTAAAACTGCTCAAATTTTGATTGGTAAGTAATTGAATAAGCAGTTAACTTTTGTTGTCTCCCTTTGAAATGAAAATTTTGTTTGCTTTTGAGAGAGACAGATGACTTGAATATTCCTGAGACTTACGTCACTATTTAAACAATGATTTTTTCTGTTCCTTAGGTATTATTTTAAATAAATGTCCTTGTACTTGGTGTTTTGTTTCCTGTTCAATTTTACCATAATACTGGTTTTGAGAACATGTGAGGTAAACTGGAAGGAATTAAAATACTAAGGAGATGACTACCCTGCAAGCTTATAGGGAGCAAGTGACTTGGAGTTAGTAATTTGGAAAACAGCAGCAACAAAAAATCCCTGATTTGAATTTAATGCAGGACTTTTTCAAGTAAATAAATGGTACTGCAGAAAAAAACTTCCTTTGTCAAATACTCTATTTTACTTTTATCTTCCTCTCCCAAAAAGCGGCTCTACTGTATATGCATTATATGGATTTTGAGACTGAAAATGTGAGGAAAGTATATTGAATAAGGTATGTTCACATGGTATAGACCTCATGTATTGACAGTCGTTCCCAAATATTCCTATTTTTAGAAAAGATAAAAGCTTTTTCTTCAGCTGTTGTGATCATAAGTCCTCGCTCACACAGTGGATCTGCTGTTTGAGGAGGCAGTGAGCCAGAATACCAGCACTCACTCATGTTGGTTTGGCTCTGTGAGCTGATGCAGCTAAAAAAAGCTGGCAGAAAACTAACCCAGAACTAAAACTTTTTTTTTTTTTTTTTTGCTGGTCTAGTAAGTTAAACTGGATCACAGAAAGTCTAACGAGCACCGGGGCTTGAATAAGGGAGAAGAAGTGTCTGCTGCTGTGGCCGGTCATGAGGGAGCAGGAGTCTCGCCCTAGCATCAAGGGGACATGAAGAGGGCTCATGAGAGCCCAGCCTCGCAGGCAGCAAATGCAAGGCAGCTAGTCTGTGTCCGTGAAGGGTGGGAGACTGTTCAGTTACCCTGCAAGTTCTTCTGTGGGAGGAAGACAGCAAAGATATGTGATCTTGGTTAGAAGATCATGGAAATCTGAATACTGTAGTAGCACAAATCCCACAAAGTCAGCATGAGTGTTTTTGAAATACCAATGTTGTGTGTGTAAAAAGACAAATCGTGCCTTGACTAGCTGATTCTTCTAGCATGTGTTTTGGGTAGGGATGCTAAAGAATGCTCCAGGGGAAGACTGGATAACCTTCCAATTTTACCAGAACAAATCGATCAGCCAAGAAATAGCGGGTGTAGAATGGGGACCGGAAGGGGAGGAAGAGAGCAACTTTCAGCTTGATCTGTCGCAGTTAATGAATTTTAACCTAATTAGCATAATGGTGGGTATTTATGACCTTTAAGTTAATTTAGGGAGTCAGATTTGTATATAATTGCCTGTTTTTAAGAGCAAGCATGAAGGCAGAACAGCATAGGCACACACGAGACCTGGGAGATAAGGTTAACCTTCTAAATGGTGGTAGTCCTTCAGTTGCAGCTCTTGATGCTTTATGGGCCCCTCAATGGGACAAATAAAATTGTTCCTTCTTGTTCTATTGTTTTAAAATAGAAAAACATTTAACTTAGCCTAAAGAACCTGGCAGTTTAATATGTCCTAGGCTATCATCAACCAATATTGCCTGTTTCTGCATGTTGGAAACAAATCTTTTCAGGCATACTGCAGTTACTCAGCTTTGAACTGAGAAAATGAGCTGTATTCCATGCCAACAGTATAAAATGTATAATTTTCATATAAAAATACTTCCAAATTATACATTTGTAGTGAACACTGAGTACTCTCAAATTTTTACGGTGTCTAGATAGAGAGATGTTTTGCATAAATTAGATGTTTACTTTTCAGTGCTTCTGGCATGAAGAATACACAGTAAGAATCTTTGTTCCAGACAAAAAGCTGTCTGGTTTACTGTCTCCACATTGCACATCAGAGGATGAGATAGTTATAGTATACAGGTGTTAGAAACACCTGTAGTTCCATAGATGACATTTCTGTCTACCTTCTGATCCTGTCAGGACCTGAAGAGTCTAAGAAAAATATAGGAAAACTTTTTTTTTTTTCTCTCCTTTAAAAAAAAAAATAGTTAAAAGCAAGTCTTGGAAATTGTGTTATCAACTGTGGAAGTAGTCAGGAAAGAATATTTCTTTGGCCAGTGTAAAATTCAAGTGTTTGCAGAAATGCTAGCAGTTCATCAAGCCATGCACAAGCTGGAAGTGCCTGATCAGTTATAATGTGATGCCTGTTGGTCAGTTTGCTTCTTTATTCATCTTCATGGGCCTGCACAGGCACTAATCTGTTCTTGCTTCTTTTTAATTATTTTAACGGCATGTGATGATGCAGGCCTGTTTTGTAGTAGCCTTTGTGAAGCAAACAGTAAGTAGATTTGTGTCTGAGAATACAGGCTTTAAAAAGAACACGCTGTGGTCTCCCTGGTGACCATTTTGCATCAAGTGTTTGTCGTGGGCAAAAGGGTTATGGCTCAGGGACTTGCTACTTAATTGAATTTTCTGCCTATCAACAAAAAACTTCAAATTACTGTTGCAAGTATTAAGAAAAATGAAATAAAGAAACAGTTACCTAAGGTAATGCTTTCCCTCTCGCCCTGGGCTCAACTTCGGTCAGAAGCCCTTGGTGCGGGTTGCCTGTGGTCTGCAGACCCTCAGTTGGTCCCTGCTGGGGCATGGGGTGCCTGCCAGCCCCGGCCTTTTCCCCGGCGGCTGCAGCTCTTCCTCGGACACGTCTGAGCAGAGGTGCCCAGGGCTCCCCTGGCTGCGTAAGACGTGGCCAGTGTCCACATCACCCGTGGCAGGCACAGGGCGGCCCTGCTACCAAGACCCAGGCAGTTATGCCCAGCGGTCCTCTAACTCACTAATCGTGCTTACATTTGAGCTCTAGGATTTGGGGGGTTCTTTTTCCTCCAGGACTTGAGTTTGCAGTATTTTGAAATACAGCCAAGTTTCAGATTAACTTGTATTTTCATTGGCAAATTAGTTAATTTGTCAGTGATGAGTGTGGTAGCCACTTAAATGACTGCCAAACCTGAATCATAAGGGGGAATAAATTCTCTGTGTTTTCACACTGAGTAAACAGTTACAAAGTGATTATTGCTTTAACATTTTTAGTAGAAATAATTGTTTTGCCCCCGAATAATCACTTTCTTCAGGTGGCTCTTCCACTTAGTTTGGAAATGTGTATCTCTACAGCTTTTAACACTTGAAATAAAACATCTGTTTATTATTTGTGCACTAGATTTTAATTTTAATTTTTTTAGATTTGCATATGGAAGTCCTAAGTCTCACTGCTGTTATTAACTAGGTAGAATGTAGGTGCTGACCATATGCAAGTATATACAACAGTGTTGTAAGCTAAAAAGCTGCTGCTTTGTAAGTCTGAAAAGCTACCTCTCTATTCTTGCATTCAGCTTTCTTTTCCTGCGTTCATCTCTTTCATATATTTCATGTTCACCATCTATCTTAAGTTTTCAAAAAAACCTAAAAGAGCCCTCATTGATTTTATGTTCTTGCTGTCACTTTCATTCTGGTTAATACAGTTGCTTTTATCTCATGTTTCTCTCTTTTTTTTTTTTTTTTTTTTTTTTTTTTTGGCAATATTCTTTTTCCTTACCTGAATGAGTTCATTATTAATAATGTACAAAGCATGGTCTTCTATGTAAATCATTCTAGGAAACTCTTAAGTCAATCTTTGGGATTGCCGTGAAAAATTAGAAGCTCCACCAAATACTCACTTTTAGGTTCAGGAAAAGAAAGGTTGTGGTAGGAAAAGCCATTATAGTACTATATTTTCTCTTCAAATTGAAAGGTATCCAGTTGTGAGCAAAGGATACTTCTTAAGTGTTCTATCTTTACAGAGGTATAAATGAAAAAGTAATTTCAGTGGCAATGAAAGTAAAGAAAAGCTCCTTCACTGCCACAGAGTACTGCTATTGCTGTTATATCTTTAATTCCTGTTGTATCTTTAATTCTCCCTGCACTCATCAGTGAGTATCTGACATTTTGCATAAATTATCTCACCTGATCACTAGTTCTATCACTCAGAAAGCTGAGAGCTACTTAGAGGGGCATGGTTAATCCTGAATCATAGTGAAGGTGAAACATAATAATGCACTTATGAATGAGTATACAAAAGATGCAAGCTTCAGACAAAACATCCAATCCCATTTACTAACAAATGGTTTTCTATGGCTTTTTAAATGATCAGTTTTGCTAGTGTTATGTTCTTTGTTTCCCCTGAACAAAGAAATGTTTAAGAAGCAATCCTTGCTCCTCTAATTTGAATAGTAAAAACATAGAGCTCACTGCTGGAGATCCAAAGTTCAAAGCCTCAGAATAATGTTTTAAGTCAATGATTGGGCATGAACTGGTGAAACTGGCAGTTGTTGCTAGAGAGGAAGGTACATCTGGTAAATCCATATAGCATAAGCTAGTCATTTAAAACCATCTTTTCAAAGGTAAGTGACTTTTAGGCATCTTCCTACAGTCAAGGTAAATGCTGTCTTTGTCATATGCAGAACAAATATGGAACTAGGACTTCTGTCAGAAAAAACTCTCTATGAAAGAGCCATAATCCTGGGAGAGTTTGAGTTTTTCTTGAGAGTTTACTATATATGGTATATTTGCTGAAAAGGACATGTTGGATATTTAAGATAGAAATACTGAGCTTGCATAAGCTTTGCTATGTTCTCACTGTGGAGTTCGGGATGTCGTTTATGTTCTTTTAATCTCCTCTCGAAGCATAACAGCATCGGTTTGGGTAAAAGCAGCCTCTTAGCATATAAAGCAAGTAATTGATCTGGCTTTCTTCAGTAGAATGTGTTCCACACACTTTGCCTTTTTTGGAAAGGAGTATGTGAACGTTTATGAGACTTCCTCTAAGTCCCTACCAAGAACAGAGGAAACTAAATATCAAGATTTCATGAAAAAGCGTTCTCAGTCCTGTCCCCGCATGAACAGCATGGTTCTGATCTTAATTCAACCAGAAGTGTTCACTTTACATCCAGCATTTAAGTGGTATTCAGTTATCAACTACTGTCCCCTATCTTCATGCAAAGAAATTCTGCTTTAGGAAAAATTAGACTTGGGTTTACCTCTGGGGCATGTAGACTTAATGGAAATGATAGATCTTTGCCTCAGGGGGCCAAGCGTCAGGTAGTTTTAAAATAATGTTTTGGAGAAGCCAAAGGTCACTTTTCTAAAATATCTCTTTTTAAGAAATGAGGAATAATTTCATCAGGCATTTGCAAAGCAAGTGTCTGAGATCAATATATGTAGTTATTAGCCAATACTGACTGGATGTGAGAGTCTTTTCTAATGAGAAGGTAAAAGTGAAAAGATTGAACAAAGAGAAGAGGAAAGAATTCCTGAATGTGATCCACCTCTGTTCCAACCCTCTAGTAAAACTCAGGTCTGCTTGGTTTTG
>VZSV01000121.1:1911092-1947885 GCA_013398735.1 Nothocercus julius
ATGACAGCCCTTGAAAGCCTGATTATTCAGCCTTTGTTACTAGCAAAAACAAAAAAATCCTTAAAGAGCAGACTATGTGTTTTTCTAACGATGTATTTATTGACTCAAGGTCTGATATCTTGGAGCTGCTTCAGAAAAAACTTACTTTCCTCTATTGCCACTGCACGCTGCCTCTACTAAAAACGGAAAAGATTCTGACTTTGTTTTTATGTTCTTCATCTTGTAACGTGACTTTCATGATAGACAATAGTGAGTCTTGCATTTCCTAGCAGAAGTGCAAGCCTGTAAAAGCAGGTGAAATACTATGTTCTCAACAGGAAAATTCTGGTTTGATTAATAATCAAATCAACTGTTTTGATTAGAAAAGTGGAAAATTGCATTATTGTAGATCAGTTTGGAGAAGAACATTTAATGAAAAGAACATTTCATGGAAATGTCTGCCTTTTGTCTGAGAATATCTGTCTACTTCAGCAAAAAGAAAAAAATATTACTCTGATCTCTGTATTTAAGAAAAAAATACTCTGATCTCTGTACTTTACAGAGCACAGGAATCACTGAAAAAATGCACTTGCAGAACTATTTGTGCAACTTTTTATCTCTAGTAGAACGTATTTTTACATCTCAAATTCATCTATGGAACATCATCTGTAGAGTCTAGGAACATCAAGTACAAAATTTGACAAAACTCTGCGAACCATCAAGTTAAAAAGAAAAAGATTTTTTTTAATCAACTGAAACAATTGCAAATATAATTTATGCTTTTACTTTGTTTAGCTTATATTGCTTGGAGCATATTTTATCTACTTAAACTTTGTATATTCACATATACTTTTTTCACAGACTTGATGTCTGAGAACTTAGGTCAGTGTCACCTCCTTTCTTCCTTTCTTTTCTTTCACACTACTAAGGGAAGAAAATGATCCTCAAAGAAAATGTCACTACAAACAATCTTACAATGGGATCCTTGCATATACGCCTGCTCGCTGGCATTAATTATCCCACTGGGTAGATCTTGTGCTGGTGTACCACTTCCAGATATTCTCTGTTCATAACCTTACACCCTTTCTATTGTGTCTGTGATGTGTTTCATTCTCTTACCTAACAGTCTCTACTCATTTAACTGCTTCTCTACTTTGTCAAAAAAAAGAATATAAAATCTTTGGAAAGTGCATACTGATAAATGTAGCTTTTCTCAGTTGTATGTCAAGTTGCAGTTTAACAGTGATGTAGCATTTTCTGGCAAAATGAAGACAGTCTTATGGGACTGTTTGGGCTGTGTCTACTGGAAAGCTATTCCATTTATGGTACGTGATTACATTTTTACAAATAGAATGGAATAAATATTTACTACTTCAATGGAAACTTTGCATACTTACATTGGGCATCAAATAAATAGAACACTTAGAAGATATAATATTTAAGTACTGATGGATCTTTTCTTTTCAAAGTGTCTTTAAATATTCCACCCTGTGGTATGTGGTAGAAAAATATTCTCTTAGGTGCAAAGGTGGGTATGTCCTTAAAAAATGTTTGCAGCTGATTTGAACACCACTGTGCAGCAGAGGATTAGATGACAAGACTGCCATCTTTACAACAGAATTTGTAATTTCCCTTAGTAAAGCTAACAGAATTAACAGAATAAACAACTTTTGTTTAAACAGTGTTCTGGATTACTGGAAGAGCAACTTCTGTTTTCTGTTAAATTTGTGAGTAATGATCTTTAATACCGATGAATACATCAGAAATTCGGTTCCTAACTTTTAGTTGTATTAGTGTAACTTGAATGCACCATTTCTGGTTACTAACTTTTGAGTCCTGGGCTCAGGCATAGGTGCCTTCAGCTGCTTTTATGTTGTTTAACTTTCAACTTCTCTATCTTTGAACTGCTGCTGTTTTGAAGATTCAGCAAGCCAAAATTTTACTGTGATGTGTATCAGGAAAGAGGTTATAGAAAAAGCTGCTATTACTTGAATTAGAAAAACAAACAATTTGCTGCTTTCCACGGAATGATTAGATTTTATCTGTATAATAAAACTAAGCTCTTTTTTGGATTTGTTATAAGTAAGAGAATGAATTTTGTTTTAATGTACAATATCAGTAAGCAAGTTGTGGTCGCCTAGTTTATTAAAGAAGAACCTGGTCTGCATTCTCTTTAGATATCTTTTTTATTTTGCTTCCTATTAATTAATTAAGAGGAAAATCCTTTCTTCCGTTAGCCTTGACTGTGCCTTGCACCCATTTTGAACCATGATCCTAGTAGCTGGGAATAATTCCAATTGTATTTGGTGGCATTCAACCATGAATTAGAAGGTATAAATAACAATAGATTGTCAAAATTCTTTTTGGCTTCCTGTTTCTATTGGGTAATGAAGTGCAGTCATCAGCATGTTCAGAGAATCTGAAGCAGTCTTAGAGCCACAGGTTCTGCTGTTCCTTGGCATGGACATATCATTACCACCACCGTTTGTTGTCTCTAGCAAACCTGGAACATGCATTGGACCTAGCAGTTACTCAGTTCTTCATTTCTGCAGCTGAGCACAATTTTATTGGCAACTAAAGGCTCAAGATGTAGATACATTAACATGCATGTTTGCTATGAACCCGTGTCATTTTTCTGATTTGTTAACACCAACTGAAAGAGCAAAAAGGACTGCTGCTACTAGCTGGCAGGGGATTTCTCTCTTGCAGATATAATTGAATACTGCTGTAACACTGTCTTCTGATGGCATTTCATGTGCCCTCGGGAGAGGGAGAGAGAGAGAGAGAGAGATATTAGGGATGCGGCTTCTAGCCTGCCCAGGGTACTTTGGAGTTCTTATGTTTCCCTGCAACCTATGAGTGTAGGGGCTGTAGGGTGAAGTGGTAAAGCATGTTGTGCTGGCTTACTGTACTTTTTCCAGTAAGACTCACTGGATAAGAAATAAAAAAAAAAAAAAAAAGTCAACAGAGGAAGAGAGGAAGTAAGCATCTGTTTGTCCCTGGATTTAAGGTGTGTCCACATACATCTGCTATGCAAAGCCCAGAATTTTCCTCCTCAGACCTTTCCTCACACACTGGAATAACTCATTTTCCATATGATGCCATTTCCTCTAACTGCCCTTTAATGGCTGTTTGGACAACTTGGTGCTTGATGTGTCTGCTTGGGATTGCCTGGACAGCCTGGAGCCCCAAGAGAAGAGCAGTGAGCGCAGGGTGCAGCTTCAGTTGGGACTTGAGGGGGAACGAAAAGGAGCAAGGCTTCTCTAGCCAGCAAATGATTTAAAGAACTTGTAGTGCTTATTATGACTGGTGCCTTCTCTGGCAGCTTTGGCTAAAACTTAGTAATCGTATTCAAGTTAGTGATAGTCCAATTGCAGGAACGTCATTTCCTTCGAAAATGAAGCCTGAAGGTACTTAGTTCAAAAGAAAGCCTAGTAGTTCCAATCAATCTCTTTCACTTTCTTTCATTTGTTCATTGTCTCATAGTACATGTGCATTGCACTCTGTAAAGGTATTTAAGGCAGTCTTCGTGCAGCTCAAGCAAAACTAGATTTTCTTCGCAGTCTGCCTTTCCAGAGTAGCGCTTGGTATTTTTATTTTGCTCATGTAAGGAACAGGAATGGCCTTGGGACCAAGTCACTTTCAAACTTAAGTGAGAAATTGATTATTTTCTGCAGACAGACCATGCAAGTGAGCAAACTGCAAACTAATCAGGCTTTCCACAGTGTAGGACAGAAAGCAGGGACAATTGAAAGTGACTTAGGAAAAGAAAAAAAAGAAGTAGAAAATAGAGCCTATTTTGTTCCTCTGAAGTTGAGTATTTGGCGTCTGGAAACGACTTAATGAACCATCAAGTCCCATATGCTGGTATCACTGACAGTCATTTCATACAGCTATTTCCATAAATGTATGTAGCTTCATCATAAATATTTTGCCCCGGCTAGCTTTACTGGAAAGCTTTGCAGCAATTCTGTGCTTTGAGAATACGGAACTTTGTATTCTAGCTGTACTTGTACCTAGCTGGTACTCACCTGATCTACACATAAACAGCACAAACAGGCTGTTATCTCCTATGGTCACTGCAGTATTACTTGCAAGTATGTGATCCAGTCTAATTAAATTTTTTTTTGAACACACATAAGAGGAATTGTGAGTAATATTCTGGATAAGATTCTGTCAAGTCCTACTAATGCTTACCTGCAGTCAAAGAAAATTAATTCAAAGGAAATGAACCTAATGCATCCAGGGATTGCATTTGTCTTTTTTACATTTTGTACAACTGTACTTCTTTGTGGTAAGTATACCACTGAATTTCCTTACTTTTCTGTTATTGCAGCAACAGTTATTAGATTCTTCCTCTGTGATACTGAAAAGTGCTTCTAATTCGGGGTGTTGGCATCAGAGAAACAGTGAGAAACCTTCATTTTAGAGGCAGCCTCAGTTCTAATTTGGGTGCAACCTAAACACTCACCTCAAATGTGCTTTATTACCAGTTTAAATAATCAAATCTTTTGGTTGATTTATTCTCCCATTCACACACCTGAGGTAACTTTAGTCCCCATCTTCTTACTGCTCTTACCAGCCATCAAAGCAGCTATTAAAGCTCCTCCCCTCCTTTTTGTAATCTCTGGCCAAAAATATTGTATTTTTATTTTTTAATCCTTTGCCAGGTGTAAGCATTTACTTTCTTTTTTTTTTGGTTTATGCTAGCATCTCAATTTTCTTTATTGATCCCCCTCCTTTTTTTTTTCTTTCTTACATATTCTGTGCTTAAACCTGCTGCTCTTTTGAGGGAGAGGGGGCAGAGATTATCATCTAATTATTGAGATACTTCTCTAGAATACTTTCCCCTGCTTGAGATAGAAATTCCAGTTCTTTTTTTTCTACTTTTAACCTGAAGGTGGATTTTAAGTTTGTAAGCTGTAATTCAGTTCTGTTTGCTTTCACAACTGTCTTTATTTTTTAAACCTTTTCCATTTGCAGTTAAAGATTTTCTCTGGGATCTTGTTTCATATTTATATATCCAGTAATGGGAAAAGAATCAGTTTTAGGAAACACAAGATGACACTAGGCAGGAGGAATTGGCAGAAAAGAGCACTAAGAGGGCTGACTAAGGAGCCACAGAAGTAGGCAGGGCATGGAAAAGAGAGAGCCCTCAATGCTTATATGGCTCAAAAAGCAGAGGATGTGTAGGGGTGAAATGAGGTAGCTGTGATAAAACAGGAGTTAGAATAAAGTGAGGTTTCACAAGATGACCAGCCAAACTAACTACTAGTTACTCCCCTGCACAGTCCCTCTGCTTCCCTTTTCCTAACTCCAGGGACCAAGAGAACTACTTTTTTTTTTTTTTTTTTTTTTTTTTTTTTTTTTGGCGGGCTGGGAGGTGCAGTTTAGTGATCTGAGCTGAGTTATTAAAGTATCTGACAAGTATCATGACTGGTTCAAAGACAGTAGCTAAGGGATGACATTGCCTGTTTGGGCAGGAGTTTTCCATAGACTAAGGCAACACTAGAAATCTCTGTTGGAGCTAATGGGCTGGAATTGAAAATGGAATCCAAGCAGAGTAAATTTTGGAGAACTTATGGAAGCAGCAGTGTTTATATCAATAGAGGTACCAGTGGAGAATGGGAACGTGAGCAGATGTGGTTTGGGAGGAAGAAGAAATAAGTTTTGAACCTACTTGACTGGATGAATTGAGGCTTTTTACAAGAGTGATGCAAGCCTGGACAGTAGAGGAGAGTATTTGACCATTACCTTTGTAAAATATTGCAAAAATGGCAGTAAGGGCTTAAAAGCTTTGAGGTGATAGACTTGTTAGCTGTTTCTAAATAAAATGTTGCCTGTAGACACCATCTACTTGAGTGTAATGAAAAGTCATTTAAGACTGTTTGAATGTGATACTCAATTTTAAAAGGAAAGACTTTTTTTTTCTTAATGCCTGTGTAATACCTCTCACTTATGTTTTTGTCTGTTTTTCCTCCAGGAGATGTTCTAGTTGCTGTAAATGATGTTGATGTGAATTCTGAAAACATAGAAAGGGTTTTGTCTTGTATTCCAGGTCCTATGCAGGTAAAGTAGTTGAAAACTTATTCCAAATGCCTTCTGTAAAAAAATGAATACTCTGTTTCTGTCCTGCTTTCCTTAGAAAACAAATCTTAGGTGCTCTTTACCTGAAACTTCCCTATCTAATTTTTGAAAATGGGAGTTGATTACTGTCACATTTGAAAGACAGTAAAAATGTTAGTTCTGGTAAATTTTGTGAAAATGAGTAGGTAGGTGCAAATGAGAAACCAATGAACCCTTGAGGGATCTAGGACACAGTTCAGCTGTTGTATATTCTTTCTGTTATGAGCCCAAGTCAGAAAGCAGGTGGGAAATTGTACAAGAGTCAGCATGCATGTACGTTTAGATCAACACCTGACTTTTTTGCGTAGTGCGGTGTCACAGAGTGTTCTACATTTGCAGGATTCTGGTTATTTGTGTTTCTGTATGAGAACTAGTACATAGAGAAAATCAAATTTCCTTTTGTTGCTCAGAAAACACTTGGTAACTTTTGCTGCCATTTACATCAAGATTAATTATTTCTTGTTGCATGCAGGGAAGTAACTCCTTTTTGAGACACACAAACGTTTTACCTAGAGTAATTATAGTTACATGAAATGTTTCCTAAGATGTTGCTTTGAGAGTTACTATTTTGAACACTGTGATCTCAGCAAACAAAGGACAAGGTACGTAATGTTGTCCTGCCTTCCTCGCTGTGAGGAACAGGGATGGGGATGCCTGATCTGACAACAGAATGTATGAAACAAAATGTTGGTGTCTAGCTGAAAAATGTGAACTGGAGAGTCGTACCAAGGTAGAATGGATAAATAATGAGGAAAGTTCTATTTTCACATACTTTGGAAATGCAAAAACATGGTATTAAAAAAAAAAAAATTACTGATCTGATAAAGAATGTCTTTTTCCACTCAAACCCACTATATTCGTCCTCTCTCCTAGTTGCAAAATGATTTTGTCAGGTGGTTCCTGGGGAACAAATATTTTAAGCCATAGTTTATTTCTCAAGTTAAATTAACTGTTCAGTTAAATGTACATTGAAATCTTTTTTCTGCAGAAGAGCCTTCCTTCAGCTGGAAGAGGCAGTTGATTGTTTTCCATAATCTGCTATTTCAACTGTTTCAACAATGATTTCTCACAGTTTAGTGTTCGTTTTTGTTTTTAAGAAATTTTCACTGGGAACATACTGCTTTGATTTATTGTTTTAATGTATTATTTTGATAGGTTATGGTGTCTTTAGTCTTATAGCTTATTATAATTCGATATTTCACCTTAAGCCTATTTATGTTAAAAAAATATATCAAACTTATTACAATAACAATTCTATTCCCTATTACAGTTTTTCGTTGGGGTAAGTAGCTATACTTCTACAATAGTTCCTCTTTGGTAGCTATCTGATCATCTTATTGCTTTAACTTATGATGAATTACTGTTTGCAGCTTTAATCAGTCATACTTAAACAAGTGGGAACAATTCAAAAAATAAAAATAGCACGCATTTTGGAGTTATCAAACTTAGAAATGTATAATTAAAAGGGAAGCATGTTAATTACTGAGGGTGTTAGTGTAAACTTAAGTATTTTAAGTTCTTTTGCTTAAATCCATCCCCCAAGAGACAAGTTGTAAGTTGCAAGCAGATTAAAATTAGAGTGTATATTACAGTATGTCTGTAACTCGCAGGTAGTTTTCCTTTGGCTAGAATATATGATAGAAATTTGACCAATTAATATTTTATCCAGCCTTTACTAACAAACATTTTCTGTAAAATTAAGTTTGTTTAGCACATCTGGAAGCAGAACATTCCAGTGGCATAACACGTGAGGTGATAATACCAAAAAACAGTTTTACTGCCCTGGTGCTTTTTAAAAAATGGAAATTTAAAGTTTTGATAAACATGCTTCTGCGTACTTTAAAGTTTTGATAAACATGCTTCTGCTTACAAATTAGTGTAAGTGCCTGCAGAACTACATCTGCAACTGCAGTAAGATTGAGTACTAGCTTGTCAGTTTAGGAAGCTTTCCAAGATATCTGACATTACGAAGCTCGACTAAGCTACCAGAGTTGTGGTCAGGTATTGGCAGAGCTCCATGGCAGAAAAGCCTTGTCTTGCCTGTCTTTGACTAAATATGGAGTTGCTGTAACTATTAATAAATACAGAACTATCAAAACAGCAAAGATGATATAGTTTACTTAATTGTATCCTAGCTAGAGTATATGTATTGCTTGTTGATAAAATCCAATACAGTCTTTTTTGGAGTAGCTACTTTTAATGCAACATTAACATTTACACTGTCAGTAAATCTGTCAAGTAGACAGCAATTACTTGAAATGTATAACTGTTCCTCATATTGGCTTTCCAAACCCTTTTATTAAAGTGCAATTACTCCTTGGTTACTGTGCAGTTTCAGTCAAGTAATTACTGAAATAGAGCAGTGGTGAATTTAGATAGTTCAGGGTTTTTGCTGTGTAGAACAGTGTGTTCCTGCTGCTACAGAGATTTGTTGTTTCTGAGATTTAGTAAAAAAAGATAGCTTGTTACACAAACAGTAATTAATGTATTCTCATTCACGATATGCTGTAAAATGTATTGAGCAAAAGAAAAAAAAGAAAAAAAAAATAAAAACAGTCCAAGCAGTTATAATGCAGTTATGAGTTATTTTATTAATAAGCTATGTTACTGTTTTTCTTTATTAAATGTTAAAAATTACTGGAAATAATTTCAAAAACAAACTACCTAGCTTCATTCAGTGGCAACATGATACTCATCATAATACTATGTTTCTAGAATTTTGTTTTATACACTTTAATTCAGATAAACTAACTTCTAGCTATTATAAGGACTAGTTCAGTGTATTTACTGAGCATTAGGAGTCCAAATCCTACATCAGGTGGCTTTTTTATTTTTCCCATTCTACTTCAATGCTTGTACTTCGTCTAGTAAAATAAAGTCCAAATTCTGACTAAAACACTAGACATCTTGTTTCAACATCCTATAGCAGTCACTGCCTTTGACAAGCCAAAGCGTACCCTCAATCAGTGCTTAAGTTAGTATAATACTGTTATGTTCTATGCTTTTACATTTCTATAATCAAAGCAGTTGCTACCTAATTTGACACTGATTGCTGCCATTTTGTTCACTGCAGCTTCTCTAGTTTTGTTTATATGAATAATCACCAGACTAGACCGCACTACTTTTTTCTAAGCAGTATTTAGAAAAAATCAGGACATTTAGGACATTTAAAATCAGGAAATTTCATTCTTTATGTTAATTCAGCACAGTTAACTGTATTTCTGTAGATCCCATGGAATTATTGAAAATGTGTAGATGACAATCTATCTGAGTCTCACCGGGGTAATAAAAAAAGAGGCTTTTTTCTGTCTGTGATCTCTTTTAATCAGGTACTTTGTAAGCACTGAAAAGCTAATGTAATGGATGTTTTTACTGAGTTCTGTAACCGAAGTTCCTAAGGAAGTTGGTAAGCTTTATAGAAACTAGTACTGTATACAGGCTTCCCCCAGCTTGTTTCTGCTATTTAAGGTTAAAAAAAGGTAATTCATCATGATCATTCTTGCTGCTATAGAATTAAAATGACTCTCTGTGCTGCCTGTGGCCGACAGCACTGATGTAACAGCTCTCCTATTCAGCCAGGCTATCCCTGTCTTTAAAAGATGGTCTTAGAAGCCAGAAAACTTCAGAGGTGTCTCCTAGCCCCACAAAACAGAGGAGACAGAGTAAGAATGGAAAGATGTGGACAAAAGAATATATTTTTCTTTAACTTAATATTTGAAAGTTGGAGAACCGTTTTAGCTGAAGCTTTCCAAAAGTATTCGGCCTGAGGCAGACATCCAGAATCCGAAATTTCAGCCTGAAATTTTGAGATGCAGTTTGGTAAATCATAAGCATATGGAAAACAGCGACTTAAAACAGGAAATGGCAGGCAATCTCAACAGGCAGGCAATGCCACTAGCTCTACCTATAATAAAAGCCATATTCTTAAACATACAGCTTTCTTACAGATAAACAAACAGAAAACATGCCTTTCTGGGTCAGACTAAAGGTACATCAGCAATTTATTCCATTTCTTCCACTGGCGAAGGTTTAAGGGAATAGTATTAAGAAACAAGTCAAATGCAGAGCGACCTTTCCATCATACTTTCCCAACTTCCTGCAGTCAGCAGTTAGGGACTTGCTGGATCACTTGCAGGTTTGTACCTTCTCTTTTTCAGTCTTGTTCTTAGAATTTCTTTGGTTTCCACAATGTCACATATCAATGAGTTTCATAACTGAGTTTTGTGCTGTGTTCATTTTTACTGGTTTTTAAACTAGCAAGTGTGTTTAGCACCTCCAGGTTCCTGGGCTATGAGGAATAATTAACTGTCCATGTCTTGCTCCATGTTGTTGGAGAGCTCTGTCATGTTCCACTCTTGTTATCTCTATCCTAAACTGATAATTTTCCATCTATGTACCTCGTAGTTTCCTGTTATTATTTGTCACCTTCATTTGTATTCTCTTGTATTTTGATTAAAATCTTTTTTTGAGAACTATGCTAAGCACTACGGATGTGCACCATACCATATATTTAGCGTACCATACTAATATTTTCTCTCCTTTTCCTGTTCTTCATTTTGTAATGATTTTATTTCCTTTTCTGATTTTTGCTGTGTGTCAGGCTGATTTTCTTTAAGACAACTGGAATCAAAGTTGGCAAAGATTTTCATAGTCAGTATTTTAAAAATGCTTCTTCAGTAATCACACATTTAATGAGGTCCTGTGCACTGCTCAGGACTTACTTATTTCCTCTCTAAATAAAAAGAAACATTGTCTCTTGGTCATGTCCTATTACAAGTTTCTAGCCTAGATCGTCTTTTCCACAGTAGTGTTGGTAAAGGTAAGAGGTAAGTAAAAATTTGGATGAGTATAAAGAAACACCAAGCATTGTGCTCTTGGAGAGAAGCAAGAAGATCTGGAAAGGGGCTGGAAGTCCCATTGGCAAGAGAGACCTTTCTCGGAACAGTGACTTCAGATGCAAGCGATGTGGTATTGTCCACAGTGATGCAGGAGACAGCAGGGGAGCCTGGGGGTGGAAGGAGAGTTAAAATTCAGAGGGTCCAATATAGTTTGAGCTCTTGCCTAGAGGGCCAGAAGGATGTGTCTGAAAGACAAGACAGACGGAGATTTTTTTTTTTTTTTTTTTAAAAAACTTGGGAGACTGAAAGAGAGACTCCAGCAAGTACATCTGTGTGTCATTAGTGTAGGAACTGTAGCCTAAGTGTGGTGAGTAAGTGTCCAGAGACAAGATGTAGTAGAAGAGAAATAACTATTGAGCCTTAAGGAAATCTGCAAGAAGTTAAAGAGTATGAGGAAAAATCCTCTGAAATATATGCAGATGGAGTGACACAAGAGAGAGGACTGAGTCACAGAATGCCAGAGAAGTAAAAATGCATCTGTACAACTCACAGTCACGTTACTGGGTCTTAAGAAGGCGCTGCTTTTTAGCTCGGTATTTCTGCTCCTTGAGTGCTGCTAATATGCAGTGCAATGAATCAAAAATGAATGAAAGCGAGTGAGCTCAGAGTTGCAGTCAGAGTAGAAAGCAGTAGCACATGGCAGGAGAGCAGGACTGGATGTAGTGCCGTTCTAAAGAATGGGGAGAAAAAAAAGAGAAAAAAGATCATAGCAGCCAAAATAGGAGATAAAAAGATTAGTGTGAAGTGTTGGAGGGAGTAGACTGGGATGGGAAGAAGACAGACAGTCGCATAAATGGTTGTAGTTGGAAGAGTTGATGACTGCAGCTTTTCTGACCTAGTGTGACAGGCACTGGGTGTTATCCAGCACCCACTATACCTTGCCAGCTCTCCTGCCATCACATATGTGTACACACACACACACACGATTAGGAAGATACAAATATATTTATATAGAAATATAAATATATCTCTATATTTAAATTTCTCCTCAGGTTTTTCAAATTTATTGCCACTGGGAAAATGTAACCTTTTTTCTTGCACCAGCCGTTCCCCTACATTGTCACTGCCTTTAAAGGGAATCCGGATTTGGTGTAATGTATTATGTTTAGAACTCCCCAGTCAACAGGCATTTTAAGGATACTTTAAAGCAGACAAACAATCTTAAGTAAAAACATATGAAAGAGGGAACAGAGAGTGTGTCTGGTTAGTTCAAATAGCTATATTTTTTAGTCTCTTTGAGCAGTGACGAAAATTCAACTTTCTTCCAAGAAAATAAAACCTTATAATCTTGGAAATGAAAATTTTACACTCAGTCAAGTCCTAAGTATTGTATATGCTTAGCATAAACTGTTATGCTTGTGTATGCTTAGGGTAAATTGTTCATTCACAACAAAAATTTTATTCTTCAATTTAATCACTGCTAAAACAAATTATTCTTGTAAGCTAGTGGCTCATAAAAGCAAAGTTTGTAAAGTGAATTGCAAAATACAGTTCCAGGCCAAGCCTGGATTTTATGTTGCTTGTGATTCCAGTGAATATATATTTATTCTAAAACTAAAGCTGTTTTTACTTTATTTGGGAAATGAAGAAGAGTAAACTTTGAGTAATATTTTGACAGAGTAAGGCTTAATCATCTAAATTTAAGTTATGCTTTTAAGAGAGAATGCTCTGTAGCACTATAATTATTCTTCTAAAGACACAGTGCATCAAGTGACGTAAACAACAAATATTTTTACTTCCTGCTGGTGGTATATAGTTTTTAAATACTATGTTGACAAAACTCTTACTTGCTGACTTCACAATAAAAAAAAAAGAACACAGTGAGGAAAATGATTTTTTTTTTTTTTTTTTTGCAGGTTGAATAAAGAAGTGTTACTAAATGATTTTTTTTTTACTAGAGAAGTGACTTTTGCAGTCTTATATAAATTGATTTTTCTGTGCAAATATATTTGTCAATCTTAATGTATTCAAAGAAATTCAAAGAAATATTCATGAAGGAGGCTTGAGGATATACAGTCATGAAGTGTTAACATTTTGGAAGTCAAATATTTTGTATATTTCAAAATGGTGATAATAGGTTTTGTGTTCAAACCAACTCATACCAATAAGTGTATCTTTTCATCTTCAAAACCTTAAGAGTCAATGTGACTGACCAGGTCACATGCTTACTCTCATGCTTCATAAACCATGCAACAGCGGGCTTTGTCCTTAGTAATAGGCAGTCTAAGACTGAACATATAACTGTTTTTCTTCAAAAACAGCCATAAATTTTGAGTGCTTATCTCTCAAATGTAAACTTAAAAATCTGTCAGTATGGCCGAGAACTTAAGAAAATTTACTCCTGTAGGACTCAAACGATCTTTTTATCTGTTCTACCTATCTAATCTAATATTCAAAATCTAGTCTATCTATCTAATATTCAAAATTTAAGTACAGCATTATTTTCTCAATAATTAATCATTTTAATAGGTGAAACTTACATTTGAAACATCAATCTTCGAGCCAGAAGGAACCTCTCAGCAAAGGTTTAAACGGGCCCAGTCAAGTATGAACAACCTAGTTCGGCTTCTGTGGGGAGAAGACAACACAGACCTTCAGCAGGCAATCCAGAACGTGCCTCATATCGTCATGTTCCTCTCACTGAAACTGGATTCTGAAACATCTAAGGATGAGGTATGTGACTAACTGAATGGAACTGCAGATGAAAGGTTACTACTAACAACAGCAAACACTACGCCTTTATATTTAAAAACAAACAAACTTGTGAATCATTTTGAATATTGCATAGTCTGAAAAAAAAAAAAAAAAGTCAGCATACGTATAACCTATTCTGAGTTTGTCTAGATCTTAATGAAGCCATAGCTGCAAACAGTCAGCCCAGGATGTTATAGAAGATATCGGTGTGGAGCACTCTTTTTAGACTCTTGCCTGACTTGGAAAGGACACATGGGCAAAATAGACTCGTCAGGAACACACATTTGGAAAAAGACTCTTCCGTCTTTTATAAATCCTTCTTCAAGAGGAGGAGGTTTTTCCTTCTTTAGGAAAAAAGCGAGGGAGTGTGGAACACAAAAACAGGCTAAGATGCATTTTTTGCTTTCCCTCCCACCAATTAATCACTAGATCCAGTCAGTGCCTCATCCCGTATCTGGGATGTTATCCTTACCTTGATAATAATATTATTCAACTGAGAGCAGTCTGTATTTCTCTGCTAATGATGATTAATGGAGGAAAAAGGATTACAACTGCATGTAAGGGAGTTTGATTTTATCTTCTAGTGGCAGGACTGGGAGGAGGACCCTAGAAAATTACCTGGCATAATGATAGCATTAAAGAATGGTGTGTGATTTGCAGAATCAAGCACTTGAAAGACTGGAAATGACAGATTTGTGGCTGCTTGTGCAACTTTAATTCAGCCCTTTTGTTCATATGTGGCATGACATTGTCTTTCAGAAAAAGCATAGTATTTAATGATGCCTGTCTTGTGCAGAGCCCAAAATGGACAAATGAAAGTGGTGTAATTGAGGTTTCTTAGGCAACCGTAAATCTAGTATTTCATAACTTTAGAGCACTTGACTTTGCAATATAAAAGATGCCTTTTTAACTTAATATTTTAAGGTAATATATGTTTTATTATATATTACAGCTACACATGAATATCGCAAGCTTTGGTGTGCAGTTCCTTCCAATACTGTTTGTGTTTTTTCACAGGAGGCCCCTTCGGTAGAAATGATTTTACACAAGTGTCTTTTATAAAGTTTTATAGCCTCACAACCGGGCAAGGTCACTCTATTCTCTCTCACCCTGACAATGCTTCCACTAGAACATACAGTATCACAGTATTTTCCCACTTTTGTATTTCCCTATCATAAAAATTAAAAGAGCTCATTTAATTGTAAATTAAATAAACATCTCATCAAAGTTCACTTTTACATTAAAAAGCCTTTTTTTTTAAATTCAATTCTAAGTTAATCATTCAAGACGTGTTTTAGATGCACGGAACAGCTATGACAATTGCTGTAGATTTAAGTGCAGTGTTATTCTGGTCACATAAACTTTATGAAATATATTTTTTAAATGGATTTCAGAGCCACTGGCTCCCCTATTGCCAGGTAAAGAGACACTCCAATGGGTAAGTACTAGACTAATTGCAGTTTCTATGCTTCAGAGTAAATGGATCATGGGTTTCTTGTCCTGTTTTTTTTTCTCAGCTCTCTCCCAGGAAACAGGATTAACCTTGAATGTTGAGCAGAGGTAAAAGAGGGATTGTAATGTACTTGTTTTCCCTTCATTCCATGGGTGAATTGTTTCCTGAGACGTCTTGGCAGTTACGCAGCCTCAGATAGGCTCTACGGCTGGGGTAGTTGCTGGCATCATTAAGCTCTTTATAACATTCCTGAACAAAAGAATGCCCTCCTCTTTGAAGCAGTGGTCTTTAATTTCATTCGGTGAACAGTAAGAGACATTTATCCCACAGAGGTACCGTTCCAGATTTAGTGTGCAGAACTTTGAATTAATACAGAAGTTGTTCTCCATCCATGCCATCTTGCACAACAAAAATGTGATGATCCTTTACTAAACTGCTTTGTCCCTATCCAGAGGAAGAATGGTATGCACATCACATCCTTGCAGATAATGGCAACTACAGCTAGTTACTAATTCCCCCACTTGTGAGCCCTTGGCACCCAAAAATACAATTAATGAACTCTAAGACACATCAAACTCTAAGGCACATCAAGCTCTGCCTGTTGAAACACAAAGGCAAGTAGTTTAATAAGCAGTTTAGGCCGGAGGTGTCTTTTTCCCCATATAATAATGGTTTTAGTGAGTAAGTTTTATTTATTATTATTATTGTTATTATTTTATGTTTTAGTTTATGATATGCATTGTAACAGAAATTTTTTTGAACCAACATACACTATAACATCTTTATGGACTTGAGGTGTCTTTCAGTGAGCTCATGCTTTAAAAGAGATACTGTTCATATTTCTCCAACATAATGCTGTGAGCTTGTGTTTAGTATACTTACAAAACCGATAATGCTGAGTAGCTGTTAAGATAGCTTGGTTCATGGAGGCACTGGCTTTATACTTTCTGAAGCACTATTCCTTTCTTTGATCATTTATGAATCAATCTTTCATAGTTGTCTTTTTGTCTGTGCACAGTCCCTTGTCTCGTTTCCACTGGTGCAAGATACAGCTTAAAACTTCTATTGTCAGTGCACTGTGTGTGAAGATTGTAGAAGGTTTTTAGCTGGTCAGCGCTCTTGACAAAGTTTTTTTCAGACATTTCTTTTGTTGCTAAGATTGCAGTAAGGGGAGAAGAAAACTTTTGTTTGGGGGGAGGAGCTTATTGTCTGAGAAAAGGGTTAAGCAAATAAAAAAAAAAAAAAAGGAGAATTGGTTGAAAAGCCGTTAGTTCGGACACTTGAGAGCTCTGGTCAGGTTTTAAGTTGTGCATTTTTTTGCGGGGGGTGGGGGTGGACAGAGGGAGTTGTTTATTTTTCACACTTCTAAAAAATGAGCTACTCATTAATTTCATTGTCCTTGGCCTATGAACTCTTTGGATAAAATGGCACATTTGAACTTGCTTTGAAGAAAGCTGATCTCCCTGTGTGGTGGTATGTGCTGAACCATGTGAACTTATTAATACAGATCTGGTGCAGCGACAACCTTTTGTTACAGTTGTTTTTTTCTTTCCCTGGGAAAGTGTGTAGATATTTCTCAAGCAAACTTAATGTAAAGGTCTCTGCTCATAGAGAGAGAGGAAAAAAAAGTTTCTTTCTAGCCCTTTGCAGTGCTGTAATTAGAAAATGGCATTTTTCCTGCTGAGGGATTGATCTGAGAGAGAAAAAATCCTTGTTACTAATGAGGATTCAAAAACAGAGCTAATTAAATTGGATGAGAGTGCAGAGGCTCTTCTGTATAGTTGCCAGGTCCCTCTATGATGGGACTTTATATTAAACTTGATGAAAGAGAATTTTCTAACAGATTTTGGCAGTACTTAGTGACATAAAATAGGAAAATCAGGGACTTCAGTGTTGTCCTTGTTTGTGTAAAAGGATCATTTCGTGTCCTCTTCACATTAGACAGGTTTAATATTACACATTATTTCTGGCACATCATGATTTGCAGAAGGCAGTAATATGGGAAATCATTTGTTTGCTTATTATTTTATATTTAAGGTTGCCGAAATAATTACTATAATTTTTTGGAAAATGCCTATGTAATGACATTATTTTAAAAGACTGGACAGAAAAATATTTGTCTCAAATATTTCTTTTCAAATATGTCTTTTCAGTTACTCGCAGTGAAGCTCATGTCTTTACATACTGACACGTACAGTCAGAATTTGGATGATAAAATAGTTAATTATGGATGTACTCACTGAGTATATATCTCAGTTATAATTTATGCAATACTTGTAAAGTGATTGGATAGGGCTGTATGGAGATTATAGTTCTTATTCTTACTTGTTGATTTTATAAGAGCTGTTTTTTTGATCAACAGTGTGGCCCTTAAATAGCAATTTTAATATTGAAATAACCATGCAAATACTAGCCTTCTCTTAGAATCAGATTTGTTAATATTTAAAACAACATACTTCAAACCATAAAAAGCACTGGCTGTATTGTATGCCAGTTTGTTCTTCCATATAGTAATGACTCAAAATGAGTCCTGTTTTTTATAGACAGAAGAGTTAATATTGTCAGAAAAGTTCTTGTGTATTTTACAACTTTGCAGAATGTCTGAGCAGACTATTTTTGGCACTGTCCAGTAACAAGTTTTTGATAGCTTGTTTTCTTATTTATTTTATTTTGAGGTTTTTCTTAACTAACAGCTTGAAATTTCTTCACAGCAAGAAATTCTTTATCAGTACCCCGTATCAGAAGCATCCCAAAAACTGAAAAGTGTGAGAGGAATATTTCTCACACTGTGTGACATCCTGGAAAGTGTTACTGGTTCCCAGATTATCAGGTAAAAGCATTTTGAAATTAAATATACCTATTCTTTTCTGAATTTGTCCAAGTAAAGAAAAACACGTATAGGTTGTGCATCTGTTTCTAGACAAAACAGGAGTGACCATACTTGTTAGGCAGTAATGTTATAAGCCAATTAGCATAAGTTGGTCTGCTCAGCGTGGAAAAGCAGCAGACAGCTTTGCTGGATGATTGGAACATGTACAGTAGCTTCATTCAAATTAAAAAAAAAAAAAAGAGAGAAAGTGGGGGGGATAAGGTAAAATGCTATTCAGTTAAATTCATGAGTGTCTGTTACTTTTGGATTCATTTTACTTCACAATGTATTTGTAATGCATGAAAAATGCTTGTATCCAGAGAAGGAGACCTCTATTAAGAAGCCTGATAAAAATGACTCCTCAGCTTTTGGCAACAGGGCAGTGGTGGTGCAGACATGTCAAGAGATTACTGAATGTTTAATGAACCAGGTAGAAGTGAGACATCGGGTATCATTCTTCAGTTTCACACTCCATTCTGTACAGAAATAATATATGAGTTTACATCTCTGGGGGGTCTTGGCCAGGACTGTCATCCCCACATCACAGCCTTGTGCATCACAGGCAAGTCCAGGGTTGGTGCAAAGAAAACGGAATGTTAAGAGGGATCCTAGCTCATGAATGAAGAGTAGAGACACTGGTGCTGGACAAACAGTGAGCAGCGTTGGCAATAATAGGAGTGTCTCAAAAGGCAAAAGCCTATTTAGTATGCTTAGCTTCTGCTCATTGATGGTCTATATATATACACAGTATTTTCAGAAAGACATTTCAGAAATCCATGACAGCTTAAATTTACCTTTCCTGTTAAGGTTCTCAATTTCCCCTTTTCGGATGAGTTCTAAAAATACAAAAACACTTCTGCTAGTCTCTGTGGACTGTCCCATCTTTTTTAAAAATATAAGAAATAATCTCTAGCTCTCCTATTTTTTCCTTCTTTTTTTTTTTAATTAAAAGAGTACATTTGGATTACTGTATCTGCTCCTGTATCATGTACTTTTGGGGATTGGGCTGTTTATTTCTTTGTAATCAAGTTATGCTTTTTTCACTTTGTAGCAGTTCTGTCTGACATTCTTATTTAGCATGTCTAAGATCATAAAAGAAT
Organism: Nothocercus julius; assembly: GCA_013398735.1. Lineage (NCBI taxonomy): Eukaryota > Metazoa > Chordata > Aves > Tinamiformes > Tinamidae > Nothocercus > Nothocercus julius. The sequence continues at coordinate 1,930,212 of VZSV01000121.1, forward strand.
GGTGGGGAAAGTAATGCTTTTGAAGTAACTTGTTAGATATTTTGTGGTCTGTGAAAACCCTAGATCTAGGATGTTAAACCCTTAAGGTCTGTTTCCTGTTTTCATCTCCCATCACAATAGTACCTAAATAGTTTCTAAATAGTCCTGGGATTTGTAGCAGTTTATCTTGGAGGCTCTTTGAATTCTGTAATAACCAATGTATTACCTAGATCAATTCTATGCATGTTATTTCAAATGAGCTAAAGGCTTAATATATAAAATAGACTTGAATCACCATGACAGATAATGGCCATCTCTTACACCTTCATAGTGTTAACAGAAGTAATTATGGCTTAATTTTTCTAGTTCCTCCCTTTTCTTATGTGAAAAGCTGGTTCAAGTTGTTTACTGGAAGGAATCTGACAAGTTGCTGGTAATCGGTCTTCCTGAAGAAAGGTGAGTTTCAGATACAGCGCTTTTTTTCCTGCTTTTATTTCCCATTTTTACCAAATACTGTTCTCTAATTGCACTATTCTATCAAAAAGTGAGAAAGGGATGGCTTTACAAGGTAATCCTTTTAGTATATTTTCTATAGCTGTGATCACACTCACTCTCTGCTATTTTTTCTGTTTAACTTTGTTCACGTCTTTTATATGTTCCTATAATCTTATTAGATCTCAGAAATACATGAAGGCTGGACATTGGTAATTTTCAGTGCTTAATAAAATCAAGCCCTAATTAGGTATTACTGAATAGCTGCAAGAATATTGCATACCTATGTGTTCTAAGGGGCAAGAACTCCTGACATTTTATTTTCAGTTTTACTACTCTGTGACCATGGGCAAACCACTCAAAGAAAATCTTTTATGAAGTCCTATAAAGTATTTTCTGCTTGCAGTATATCACCAGTTAAGAATGCAGCTTTTCAAGAATTGCCTCTGCTAAGTCATAATAGAGTTAAACATATATAAACATAGATATGCTTTTTTTTTTTTTTTCCTTAGTGTGCCACTTTCCCAGTTGAGGAACATGATTGAAGATGTTGTGAAGACCTTAAAATTTATGTACAGTTCTTTAGACAGGTGAGTTCTTCCTGAAGTATTTTCCTTTCAGTCACTTATTTTTCACTGATGCTCACTCAAGAAGATGGGCAGCACCCATTTTTTACATTTAGGTGTTTTTTTGCATGCTCTTATAAAATTATGCGAAAACAGGATTCTGTTCTCAACTTTGTTTTATACTAGCAATATTCTTAAATTATCTTTGAGTTACTTCAGAAGGTTTTGTTCCTGATTATGTTAAGTCATTCGCATAACTTAAGTCACTAGATGTCAACAGCACTCTACAAATGGTACCCTTTGCGTCAGAGGACTGTCTCTAGAACATACATATAAATCTCAGTGTTATATTTTTAATAAAATAAACACTCCAGAGTTTTCAACTTTATTTGGCAGAGTTACTCTCTTCCTCTGTGTTTGGAAATCATCCAGAAAATTTTCAGTCTGACTGTAATCTAAATAGTATTGCCAAGGTAGTCTATTCTAATGTTTGCATTCAATTCACGGTTAAAGTTTGTAGAGAAAATCATAATATTTATATTACTTTTGTGCTGTTTAACTAAGAAAAATGCTCTAGACAGAATAATCTGACATAATATCAGACCTTAGTTTTGTTTTATGACATTTTTAACATTATTTCATAACAAGGAGCAACTTTTATATGTTATACTGGCAATTATTTAAATGCATCTAAAAAAATGCAACTTTGAATATGAGAGGTAATATAGTTAATTTTGATACAAATGGAAGGGGTCATTCAGAATATTAGAATGCTTCTCCACACCTCCTGAAGAAAACATGAATAGTTTTACAACACAGTGATCTATAGCACAGCAAAAGTTAAATAAAATATTACATTAAGCAAGCTGGACTCTCTCAAGAAGAAAGCTGATCATGATTGCTTCTTTCTCAGGAAGAAAGTCTCATCTTCAGTTACTCTAAAACACTACTATGATACTATACGGCTTCCGCTTTTAGCAAGGCAGTTTTTATTTTTTTCTTTTTTTGTGTATGTACTGTCCTAGATATCAGCAGAGTGGGTTTTTTTTCATGTTTACAGTGGATGTTCAAAAAAAGTCTAAATGAAGTATGATGCTGTAAAGAGCCTCCTATAACACAAAGGGTTATATAAACAAGTTACAAGTTTCTTGATGTTATTCTAACTTTGAGTTCATGTTTGTTCAGTGCTTTTTGCCAGGTAGAAAATGTTTCTCGCCTGGATCATTTTTTCAACCTGTTCTTCCAGCGAGCACTGCAGCCTGCAAGACTCAATGCAAACACAAGCCCCAGTGCTCAGCACTATGACACCTGCAGTGCTTTATTCTTAGACAGTCTGCCAGGCCTGCGCTGGCTGACACTGCCCCAGGAAATCAAGGTAATCTCACTTTAGGAAGAATTATATGAGGTCAAAAAAACTGACACAGGTCTTACGTATACTTTCTGCTATTATCATGTAGTTTAAATAAGTCTTTACCTAATTGAGGCCATCCATTTTTCTTCAAGATCCTTCTGTAGATTTTGTTTTGAACTTTGCAAAAAACTTAGTAAGTTCTGCTGAGTGAACAGGACCCAGTTGTCAGAAAATGTAGGGGACAACTTTTATGAAATGTAGGACAGAAGCTGGTAATTGTGTCATGTGTGCAAGTAGTTTCTCAGAAATGTTTTCTTTCTCTTAAAATATATTTTGTTGTGTTAAAATATTTTTTGTTGTGTAAGCAGATCATCTTTTATTCCCTCTTTTTAAAGCTCTGTGGATACTTTATTTTTTTTTTTAATTATGGTGTCAAAAATATTCTTTAATAACACAAGTTTGTATGCATTGGTTCAGAAACAATCAAAAGAAGTTCCCTTACCCCTTCAAAGGGCTACTTCCAACTTTTTTTCTCAATATTTTCAGTTTACAATTTGTTTATGTACTGATTGGATATCACTACATAAAGGTAATGTAGTACAAATAATACACTGCTAGAACATACTTTGATCTGATAGTAGGTTCTGATATATATGCTAGGTTTTGCTAGCTGCAGCTTGACAGTTGCTTTAATTTTCACTTTTAGCGTACACAAGTTTATCTGTAATTTCAAGACATACAGATTATGACGAAATGTTAAGTTTCTAATTTTAAGCATCTCATCGAAAAGACTTTCTGGGACATTTGTGTGGTGTAGAGTAGGTAAAATCTTTCTATTCTCTCCACTGTGGAAAATGGGTAAGATTCATTCACAGAAATAAAATTAGTATGTGATGAACAACATGGTGGCAAAGTATTACCTATACCCTGTATTTTTCCTTATCTTTCTTTGCACAATCTTTTAAATATGTTTTTAACATGAAATCTACTGTAGCTCCAACCAAGAAGTTCAGTTACATAAAAGGCTGTGTCCAGTTATATGAAAATAGTTCACTTCACTGATATATGTGCAAATTTTATTTACTATATGTACAGTTAAATAACAAAGACTTTTAAATTGTCCTTAAAGAGTTGAGAAGTTTTAATGTGGTAGAACTGTTTTATGTACTTATCTATCAAAGTACATATTTTTGAAGTATCTCAGGAAAGTTTTTTTTCATATCCAAACTGCAGACCTAAATCTGCTAACCTACTGAAAAACCTAGAGGGCTGCACATAATCCTTTCCTTGCCCGTCCACCAACTTGCAAAACCCATGCCACTGTAACTGAAGAGAATAACATGATTATGCAATAGGTAGTTGCAGCATATGGTCAGTCAGCAATCTGATACTTGTTTCAAATGTGGCTTAGTGCATCTTTAACTATTGCCACATATTTTTTCCTATGTAGGAAATAACACTTTTTTTTTTCCTTTTTCTTGAGGTAGTTGGTGATGAATCTGTTTACTTGCATTTTTTCCTTTTTTTCTCTCTCAAGTTTCTCTGCCACATTTTGTTCTCTATTTTACCTTGCAAGGTGTTTGCTTTCTTGTGAAATTTAAAGTTTTAGCGGGATTATTAAAAAAAAAAAAAAAAAAAAAGCATGATTTGGACATGTATCTTCAGTCATCGACAGTTTCAAGTAAAGCTGTTCTTGCAGAAAATGAAATTTCCAGTAGATAATTTTTGCGAAGATGTTTATATTGTATAAAGAATATAAAAGTAAGAAATTCTTTCTTGGACAGAAAAGCAGTTCAGTCTTAACTGGGGGAAAAGCTTAGAGTTTAGTTAGTTGTTGAATGCCAACAGTCCAACTGACATTTCTCTAAATTTGGAAAATTGTCTGTATTTCAGTTAGAGGCAGCTTGTTTACACAGCCCCAAAAGGGCGTCACGGTGAGTTTTAAGAACCAATAGTTCTTGTAGCAGAAGAAATAACACAAGTTTAAAGCTGTTTCAATAGAACAAAGGAAATGTGTGAGAAAGTTTGGGGAATTTCTATAGATACAAAAGCTAAATCCATCATGAAAAAGATTTTTCTAATAACTCAGCTGGATACAAAAGTTTGCAAGATTTCAGGGTTGTCTCTAGCCTTCAAAGTATAGACTCTAGACTTCATGTTTTAATACAGCCTGAAAGGAAGATTGACATCTCCTTTGTACAGAACAGCAGGTTCAGGAGGCAGACAAGCCGCGAGATTTTACAGTTTCAAATAAGAGGGAAATATATAGAAATTGAAAAAGTTTCTTCTTTAGTCTGATGCATTGAAATGTTCTTGATGTTTGATATTGCCATTGAAAATTATGTGTTTTTTATCCTTCACTCTGCACTTTTGAGTCCTCATCATGTAAGACTAACAGTATGAGCTATGCTATTACTGTAAGTAAATCTCTTGGAAATTTCTATTGAAGTGTATTCTTCAAATATTCCAGATGGAAATTGACACAGCCCTGAGTGAGCTGGAAGCAGCTGATTTTGCAGAGCTGGTAAATGCTTTTGTTTTCATTTTTCTGTTTGTATGTTTGCAGTAAACAAAATACAATTGCCTTGGTCATATTCAGTAGTTTAAAAAAAATATATGAATTCCAAATACATCCATCTTTTAAACAGGAAAACAAGGAAAAGATGTACTATATTATAACTCTCTTTTTCAAGCAATTGCAAAAGCAGCTGAAAAAATGTTGTGGAGCACTAAGAAATAAACTTACTTTCCTAAATTTCCTAAGTTTTTCCTAAAACTTACAGTTTTAGGAAAGTTATAGGAGTTATACATATCCTAACAGTGTAAGGAGAAGATAGTAGTTTACTTGAGTATTACTTTCTATGCATGTCTAGGACGGTCAAATGAAAATGTATTGAAATTTATGAGTTTCCTTTTTTACATATAAAATAAAACCTTAAACCTGTGTTCCAGAACAATTATTTTAAAATTATTTTATGGTAATTATATTATACTCAGACATAAAGAAAATATGTTTAATCATAAAAATGTGGGCATACATATTCTTAATTACTACAAGATCCTTGAATCCTAAAAAACAAATAGGCAGACATACAATCCGTCTTCTTTAACTGTTAACTATGGCCTGAAGTGTCACAATGAAGAAAAATAACTGCAAAAAACAAAGCAAGTGAATGTTTACAAAAAGTGATGTCTGCAAAGTAGTATTTTATTACAGACAAATTGGTTGCACTCACTTTGTTTCAAATATACAATATCCGCCTAAAGTTAATGTTACAGATCTGACAGCATTGGGCATCTCAAAAGATTAATGAATAGGGGTATTTTGGGTAACAGTTCAAGTATGACAGAGGTGGGGGGCAAGTTTGACTAGGAAGTTTTGCTCTAAGAGGGCCCTCTGGTGTCAATAGTTACGCTTCACCTGCTGCACTGAGATAGCTTATTCTATAAGAATAGTTTAAGGAAACATAACAACTTAGGACACCCAAGCATGGGTATTCTGAATTCCGAAAATTGTTGAAGAAAATAGTAGTTTTGTTGTGTTGATGCAAGTCATTCATAAAAGCTTGACAGCTAACAGCTTCATGCATTACTTAGTTCTTTGTTCCACTGACATCACTGCACTTCTGATGCCATATTGATAATAAAAAGAAGTCATCCACAATGAAATTATTTAGAAGACATTGATTACCACTGACTGGAAAAGGTTTACTTACAATCACTCAGTATAAGAAAAATTCTGAATCAGAAATTATACCATGCTTTTGTTCACAGTCTGAAGATTACTACGACATGAGAAGACTGTATATGATTTTGGGTTCTTGCCTCTTCTACAAGGTAATATTATTGATGAAGGCTAGCGATTAGGAAAGTACAACATCTGGAAATCTAACCCAGTCATGGATTAACTCCTTGCAGAAAGGATAAAACACATTGACTCTGTAGCTAGTTTTGTCAATAGCTGTTTTGCATGATGTTTTAACCAGACTGTTAAACCATACATTTCCCAGTTTGTCAACCTGCATATATATTGACGTTTTAACTTTGTTTATATTTCAGTGTTCACTTTCTTCAAAAATGACCCAAAACTCAGAATATTTTTTTTGTTTAACAATATATACCAAAGAGAAGATTCCTGTCCAGAAAACTTATAATCTCAATGCACGTAGAGCACAGATATCTCTAGATGAAAAATACTCTTAAGTGATGTTTCTGTATTTCTTACTAAATATCCTTCCTTTTCTTTAATTAAGGGTTACTTGATTGGTAATCACTTGCCAAAGGAAGATCTTATTGATATAGGTTTATATAGTCGGCACTATTGTCTGTTACCCTTGGCAGCAGAACAGAAGATTGGTCAACTAGTGATATGGCGGGAAGTATTTCCACATCATCATATGCAGCCAAGCGATGCTTCAGGTCTTACAGGATACAGTGAACCTGAAGCAAGATACTTTTTATTGATAGTAGGCTTGGTAAGTTAATCTTTCCAGCATGTTCAATCTCTGATGTTCCTTTTGGCTGTTGTGTATTGTCTGTTGTTCAGCAGGACCACATATTGCCATACATTAAATCAGTGATTTTACAAAATATCTGTACTGTAGTTGTTTCATGGGATAGCATTTCTTAGAGGGCAGAATTGTTTAAATAACAACTATAAAACTTGCAAGTTTAATTCAAAATTCTCATCATTTTATGTATTTTTTACTAAAATTGCAGATGTTTCAAAAAAAAACATTTCTTAAAAGAATTGTCTGCAAATATAAAATTATAAAAGTAAAATCAATAAATAGCTTATGGAAATTATAGTTTTTATGTTTTCATTATGGCTTGGTTAACAAGATTTCCTTGGACGTGATTCTGATTAAAAAAAATAAACAACAACAACAAAAAAACACTGTTCTGGTGAGGAGGAGAAACTGTGGATCATAGTGCATGGAGATGAGATATAGATCTAATACAGTACACATATTTTAAACCAAAGCTAATGTTCCTACCTCTACATTTGCAGAGACACTTCATGCTATGTGTTCTGCTGGAAGCAGGTGGCTGTGCATCAAAAGCCATTGGGAATCCAGGACCAGACTCCATATACGTAGACCAGGTCAAAGCCACTATCCTGCAGCTGGAAGGAATAGATGCCAGCATAGAGGAAAGGCTGGATTCTCCCTCCATTCCAGCTTTATCTTGCGCTGACTGGTTTCTTCCTGCAACACGGGACAAAGTAGAGAGCTTGACAACCTCACCCATCCTAAGCAAGCTACAAAGTACTTCCAAAACAGTAACTGCTCCGGCAAGCAAAAGGACTCTGTTTGGTGACTCTTCTTTAACAACACGTAAGCCAAGTCCTACGAGAACCAGTGGGGGACCTGACCATGGTAATGAAGGTGCTGCAGAAGACGGAAGCAGTAACCCACAGTCCGTATCAGATCAGGTCTGAGAAGAGGGACAAGGAGAGTTGTAACCTTCTGGCGGGCCTGAGGGAGGTGGTTATTTAGTTAAGGTAGACTATTATCACTTTAAAAAAAAAAAGAAAAAGAATTAAAGAAAAACAGCTTAAAAACATATAAGAGGTCTTGGGTCAGCTGCATGGTTATCACACTTTTCAACTTGATTATCATTGCTTCTAAGTATTTGTTTTGTGGATGACTAAATTAGGCACAGCTGAGTTGCAAATAGCAGAAGTAAATGGAGATTATCCCCGAAGTAATCACATAAGTAGAAGTTATCAGGTCAATTTGCTCTACAGTTGTAAAACTGATGCTGATCCATTTCAGCTCAAAAGAGAGTGCAAGCTATAAAATACATTTATACAAGTTGATGCAACTGATTTGGGCCTTTTTTAAATACTTTTTTTTTTTTTTTTTAATTTTTTTTCCACTAACTGGGCTTTCTCTGTTGTTTTTCAGGTTCCTAAAAAAAAACATACCCTACCAAATCCATTTCATTTAGGTAACCTTAAAAAGAACCTGTCAGAGAGAGATGAAGAACTTTATAACACTAACAAGTAAGAATTTATTTATTATATAGTTCATTTTTAAGACTATATTTATATGCTTTTTTCAAAAACACACAGATCACACATGTTCTTGCATAATTTTAAACAAAATGAAAGTTTCCTATGCAAGGCTTCTGAAAAGTGAAGCTCTTTAATGGAGACCATTAATTAGAAAAAAACCCTTTTTCTCAAGAGAATATCACTGGAATATATTACCACTCCCCAAACATAACCTTTAAACTTAAAATACATGAGTGTACTGGTGCCACACATATACCTTGAACCTCTATAAGTCTAGGTAGGCGTGCAAAAGACAGAAGAGCCATGGCTATCCTAGTTCTTTCTCATTCTTGTGTCTGCAGAGGCAACTTTGGTGTTGTGTGTGAGCTCTAAAGAACGCTGTCCTTACGACTTCTCCCCGACAAGCTTTTATTTCTCATTTTGACTCATTTTTTGATGAGAACTGTTGAGAATGTAGGTGTAGTATCAAGGTAGTGCCACAGTCTTTTTTTTTTTTTTTAAAGAATGTTAACAGTCCAAATTAGCAGGATTTCCTTGGCATAGAAATAGGGACTTTCGCAATGTGTGTACCCTTTTTGGGTAGCTACCAGGGAAACAATTCTGTTTTAAGAAATACAAGTATACAATGTGTAACTGAAAAAAAAATTCACATTTATTTGAATATTAAATGAATTTTCCTATTTTTCAAGGTTGACATCCGGTCCTGAGAACACCCTCTTCCACTACCTTTTTTTGGAAAAAGTGCAAGGAATCTTCATTACACCAACTCACAAAGAAGTAGCACGGCTCGGTGGCTCGCTGCACCCTCAGTTAATCGAAAATTTCCATCGTTGTTGTCTTTCCATTCGTTCCGTTTTCCAGCAGTCCATAAAGAAAGAAGTATGAAAACTTTGTCTTCTGTTTTTCTCTCTACTTATATTCTCAACTCAGCATTTCAAGAATGTTTCTGCTTCATTATTTAAATAGCCCACTAGCAGGAAAGACTTTGTGTACGTCAGTGGTTCTTTAATGCATCTGGTACTCTTATTCTTAAGGGTAGTTTCTCTCTCTGATTGTGCAACCAAGCAGGCGTGCAGTAAGTGCTCTCAAAATGAATACACTACATATCCAGTGTAGCATTTTGTAACTTAGCAAAAAGCTTCCCACGCTGGGCTCAAGAATTATAAACAGCAAAAGAGAGATTTTCTAGACGTCTTAATGCTTTAGAGAGGTTTTGTATTGACAGCGAGGGAAATTTAAGCCCTACTTTTTCTGCAGAAATTTCATCTGAGCAGTGACAGTGCGGTCTCCCCTGAATGCCCTGTCAGTGGGTCTGACCAATAACCTGACGAGGGCATCTCTGAAGAGAAGAGGGTTGTTCACTCTAAGATTGCTTGCACAGTTTCCACCTGTAATAGTTTGTTCACCTGCATATTTGTCTAGCAGAAGGCTGGCTGTATGATCAGTTACTTTTAATTATGCTGCCAAATAATTGGTTTGGGATCATAATATATTAGGTAGCATGGCAGAGTAGGTAAGGCTTTTTCTTTTTGCAAAGATGCCACTTCCAGCTTTGCTCTGGAGTTGGGCTGAAGCCTGATGTCCCACAAGCTTTATGTAGGTACTTGGCATTTACAGTGGACTCTAAAGCTGCTGACATTAGATCTGTCCATATTTCTGTCTTGTGTGTGACTATAAATTTGTTTATTCCAAATGATCATTCTAGAGTATGGTGATAATAGAAATGCAGAAAACTAAATGACAGGTATAACAATCACTTTGAGACATTGCCCTCAGATTAGACATTTTGCGTTCAGATCATGTTTTATTTTGCTAAAAGCCTGGTTTGTTAGTTATATTGTTCATTTTTACCGACACAAATCAAATCAGAATAACGTGTCATCCCTGCTCCTAATTTGTGACCTGCTTAGTCCCTGGCAAAGAGAAATAATTGCATGCAATATTCTCCAAATATATGGAGAATACTGTGTACGAGTATCAGTTGCATTTTGAGATTCTAAAGCAACAATCCAAGCTAAAAAAAAAAAAAAAAAAGTAGCAGCCCTAAGCTGCAGGCTTTCTGCCAACAGTGCATTGCTGATTGAGGAATGGGAAATAATATAAATCAAATAAATGCCATTTGTAAAATACCAGTATAATTTTTCTTCATGCTTCCTTGAAGTTACCAAAGAAGTAATTTCTGATTAGACTGATACGCCTCATAAACTGCCTAGGATTCTTAAGGATTAGAAAAAGTTTCATTGAGTGAATTTTTTTCTCAGTTTCTTATGACACTGAAGTTAGGGCTGAGTAATTGTAAGGAGACAGATTTTATTTTTTTTTTCCAATTTTACTTCAAACCAAAAATAACTAAATCAGGAAACAATTCGGGGTACTAGGTGTGACTAACGGGAAGTGAAAATCCAGTGAAAGCTTCTTTTTGAACCACAGCACACACCTTTCTGCCTCTTTAGGCATGTGTCAGTACAGTAGGTAGCTGCTGAGCTCATTCGGCCTTGAAGGTCAGAAATAATTAACTAGCATGTGCTGCAGTGTACAGTTTTTCTTGTAGAACAGAATCTAAGGTGCCTGTCTAAACCAGCTAGGCAAAGAAGAGAATTGTAGTGTTTTGACTCAACAAATCTGGGGCAGTTTTTATGTGTTGGCTCCAACAATTAATGCTGATATTGCCAGTTTGCATTAGAGCATGAGAGCAATGCAAAATCAAAAATAGAGGGTTTTCTTATTCACAGTGCATGACAAATAAAAGTCAAACACAGAAATGCACTATGATATTGCTTATTCTTTCAGATCAGTTAAATATTGCTGTAAATTAGCATTTAGAAAATTGTGCAGGGAGTGCAAAATTACTGCAATTAAACAGATCAATAATGAATCTGGGATCACTTTTTGGGAACTGAAAATTCACTGCCTACTAAAACTTAAACTTAATTAAAATTTTTAAATGAGCTTGAATAAATTTTAAATTGAGCAAAAATAAGCAATGGAGTCTTAAACCCTAAGATATATTTCACTGTAAGTAATAGGTAGTTCTGGCCTCATTTTCTTAAGTTAAATAGTCTTATTTTTAAAAAAAAAGTAGAAGGAAAGAAATTTTAATGCAAGTGAAAATGCAGGACTAACTCACTCTCACAGCTGTCTCAACCCCTCCAAATGTACATGTTTTCTGTACTTTACTTTCGGTATGAACCACATAGCCTAAGACATTCTGTAATATGTTTGTACAAATGTCAACTTGGAAATTGCATGAGATAACTGCACCATTTTGAGTGGAAATGAAAATACTAGATGGAGGACTGGCATATTCCTTAAATCTTTTAAGGAGCAACATTAAAAAGAACAGGCTTTGAGACAATTCTATGTGCTAAGAAAAGATACAGGAAGGGTTAAGTCATGTACTGTGAAATTTGTTCTACTGTGTAAACCATTAGTAGTTTAGAACATGCTTTATCAATTTAATCTAAAACATGTTTAGGGAAAAGATGCTTTCTCATGTAAATATTATGAATTTTGTTTTTAAAAGTGCTGAGGGGGCCTTCACTTTTTTTCCTGCCCTTTCTTGACAGACATTAGATAGTTGTTGTGATGTCCTCCACCTACTTTTTTACTTCTAGATCTTCAGCCCCAGAATCTTCATTCTAGGTCAACTGAAATAAGTGTTTTCTGCTCCTGCACATAGCAAAAGAAAGTTCCTTTTCTTTTACCTTTCAAGTAACTGATTGGAACAAAATTTTCATTGGCAGGATTACAATGGAACCAGAAGTCTCCTGGTTTAACAAACTTCTCTTTTACATTGCTAGAGATTTGAGACAGATTTGTTTCAAAGTAATCTCTGCTCAGTGTCATTTCACTTCTCTCATATTTATTCTTCACTATTATGGAGATGCTTATTTACTATAGAGTAATAATATTCCTCTGAGTTCAGCGGAAGAAGGTGTAGATGAATGGAGAACGCTTTTGAAATTCCTTCAATGTCTACCTCTGTGTCCATTCTGCTCTTCTTCATTCTCTCAGTTCTTGTAAAAGACATGGTGGCTTTTTTGGACTCACAGGCTGTGTAGCACCCAGACAGAGCCAAGAGAGAAAAGTAGCTTTTGTGTATGTAATATAATCCTCACCAAGTGGGGAGCAGGAGTTCAGTTCACTTGAACAAGTTTTATTCAGAGATTGTGTACAAAACATAGTCCCAAAAGCTTAATGAGACAAAATATATATATTAATACATGCTATGTATTAATACAGAATGAGGACTAGAAATACAACTGTTTAAAAAAAAAAAATCCTAGCTGGTCAAATTTATTCAAGCATTTACTACCACAACTTTTAGTTAGGGAGCTACATAGAGAAAGAAAGGGGGTGAGGGGGCTAGCTGTTGTAACACTTTGTTTCTTAATACTGCTGTATTATCTCAGTTGTGTTATTAAAGAGAGTAATATTCATCACGAAGGAGAAAAAATCCAAACAGAGAGCATGTTTCTACCTCTTAAGTTGTATAATAGTGAAAAAGCCTATTGATACTGAACTTTCAAAACTGTGAAGAATCATATCTAAGCAAATTAATTATGTCTTCTAAATCGGGATTTTTGACAGAAAGATCATTTAACTATTTAACACCGATTCCTGAAGAAAATATATTGCAGTTAAATTTGCTGGTATTTTGATTAAAAAAAATGTTAATTCTGTACTGACACTACATGTATTGTTTTACAGAAAAAGAAAAGAGCGGGCAGTAGGAACTCAGAATTCAGTAGTACAGATGCAGATCTAGATATAGTAAAAGAACACGGGGTTTTGTTTGAGTGCTGTCCTGATAACTGGAACGATCAGAAGAAACCACCACCAATAATGAGTTACTGGGTTGTAGGGTAAGTTTAGAGAGAGATGTATCCTTCTCTGGAAAGGAAACTTTCTTTCCTCGATTTGCCTTCAAATATATATGTATTAAATTAAGTTCAGCTACTATCATTGCAATTTGATAGTGCTTGTTTCCTTGTGCTATTATTTAAACTTAAGTGATTTCTCTTAGTAGTATATATAGGCCTTGCTACATAGCTAAATAAGGCTAATTTGTAGGACAGAACAGTACACTGCCTGATGTATTAAATATTAAAAATAATAAATTTAAAGGTAATACACTGTAATGAGAAAATAAAATTTCCCTGCATCATGGGGAAAAAACTGATACAGGGAAAACCTGCACCATCACTTGATCCTTCGGAATTTAAAAATCTTGCAATTGTTTAAATCAGGGCCAGTAAGCTATACTCCATAGCCATCACTTGTCTTTGGCATTGTTTCCCCTTTCTACCTACATTTTGTACTCTTGACATTTTGACTCCATTAAATAGATATTCATACTATAATTAGGGAGTCAACAGCATTTTTGCTTCTTTTGTGCGCATTCATCATCTGTCTTTTGTATACGTACTTGATTAAAAAAAAAAAAAAGCAATGTAAATGTTTGATTAGGCAGAAGCTGTTTTCACTGTAAAAAGCAAATTCAGTTTGTTCAAGGGATGAAAGGAAAACAAATGCCTCTGCTTGATTGATTCATTATATTATTAACTAGTGAAACTATTTCTCTTTTGTTTTTTCAGGAGACTCTTCCTACATCCAAAACCTCAGGAGTTTTATGTCTGTTTTCATGACTCAGTCACAGAAGTGGCTGTTGAACAGGCCTTTAAGCTGTCCTTTGGCTTAGCTACATAGATGAGCTTTTGGACTATTCAGCAGTCCTGCATGGCACTGGAATCTCTTCACAGTATTTACACATCAAGAGAAATTAACTGAATTGTGGTACGCACCTATGGCATATATCTGAAACACTTTTCAAGAAGTAAATTTACCTTGTGGTGTGGCACAGGTGTGAAACTTTACTGATGATTTATTATCTAATCAATTTACCATTTAAAAAGTTGTCAGAGAACAAAATGCCTTGTTTTAAATCACTGTCAAATTATTTATCTTGATTATATTTTTATTATATGAAAACATCAACATAATTTGCACATTCACTGGTGTTCAGGGTACAACATTCAATATAAAATCGTAAGCTGATATGCTCAAAGTGCTCTCAGAATATTTGGCAATCAGTTATGAAAAAAAAAAAAAAATCCAGTGCATTAAAATTTTGTGACTCTAAGGACATGAAGAATCCTGAATGTTTTCAGTAGCCCTGTGTTAATCAAACCAGAAAGAAATTTTTTAGCAGATTAAGGGCACTTAACCATCTAAAGCTAACAGCCTACGATTTTCTTTTCCAGGATGGTCTTCTGTATACTCAAGGGCTATAGGGTATTTGACATTTTACTTGATGAGTTTAGTTGTAAATAATTATTATATTTCCTATAAAGCAGTTTTGAAAGCACAAAAGAAAACGTGTTGGGAAAAAAATAGTAGCTGGTAGTTTGTTTCATACCTATGCATGAACTTGGTTACTTTTATATTTTTCTCATGATTTTGTAATAGATACATTTATTTGTCAAAAGTCAGTAAAATACAACCTTAATTTTTGTACTTAATGTATTTTCTCATTTGTTTATTTAGTTGGAAGTTTTGTAATCTACAGACTAAGTTCTCCTAAGGCTTTTTTAACTAGAGGCGTAATATATAGGGTACAATTTTTGGAACATTTTCCCCCCCAACCAGCATGTTTTGATATGGCTGCATGCACAGAATGCCATCACAGTCCATGCCAACAGTTCAGCTAGGACTTTTTTTTTTTTTCCCCCCCCCCCCCCTTCTTTTTTTTTTTTTTTTTTTTTTCCCATGAGTGGTTATCATAAAATGTAAGACTAAAGATGCATGTACAGCAATGGAATCTAGGAAAGCAAATGCAGTTATGTATGCTGCCATGATCACATCCCAAGATCTTGCTTTCAGTATGAAATCATACCTTTTAGAGTATTTCTA
Source organism: Nothocercus julius (assembly GCA_013398735.1). Classification (NCBI taxonomy): domain Eukaryota; kingdom Metazoa; phylum Chordata; class Aves; order Tinamiformes; family Tinamidae; genus Nothocercus; species Nothocercus julius. The sequence goes on from VZSV01000121.1 coordinate 1,945,531, forward strand.
AAATAGTCAACCAAGTGCCTAAAACTGTTAACTCTGAGCAATTCCCAGTTTGGCTTTAGCTACTTAGCAGTTGGTTTCATTTCAGGCTGTAGAAGTCATGGGCCTGAAGTTTAAACACATGGCAAAGGTTTTGTTAAATCAGTTTTCTCCAGAATCCCTGGTGCCTTGATGACCTCAGTATTTCAGTTCAAAACATACAGAACTGTGTTACTTTAATCTAGTGTTTTGTATGAGTTCCTCATCTACAAACTGATGAAGAGCTGAGGGTTACACTGCTTGAAAAATAAGGATATGCAATAGACGGATGATAACTGAAAACTGAGAACTTTTTAAAATTATAAAATATGTAGTTTTTGAACACACAAGGATCTTTCTGTAGCTATAAGAACAAAGAGAAAAGAAAGCAGTCTTGGCTGCACTTTTCTTAGCAGGCTTAACAGCTTTTAAATAGTCTGTGTATGTGTTTGCGCATGTAGGTATGTGTCTGTACTGAGAGGTGTCATTTTGCTGATGTCTGTCATCCGCTTCTATCTTTTAAAGGTTAGGCTATACGGTTTGATTCATAAGATGCTTTAAAAAGGCAACACGTTCAGACAGGTAACTTCCATCTAGGACTTTGTGCTTAGTCAGGCACTTGGCTGACTTAAGTTCTTCAAAATTCTCTGGAGACTCATGCTTAGTTAACCTTGCTAACCTACCAGAAGACTACCCCCTTCTTCATTAGGTTACCCTGCTGGCTCTGTAGTGGGTTAAACTCAGATGACTTGCTAGTGGGCTAATGCAGAGAAAAAAAAAAGAAAAAGTATGTGCACTTTAAACAGAGTTTTTATCCTCAAAACAGTATAGTACAGCATAAATAAATAATAATAAAAAAAAGTTGTGAAATTCACATTAACTTTGTTGATACCACACTTTTACTGGTTATTTTGTTAGTCATCTGAGTGTAGATAAGATTTTGTGGATGTTAAAGAACATGTTTAAAAAGAGCCCCAAATGATGAAAGGTTATATTTTCCTACAGAATGCTGATTTTTTAACAGATATATTTGATATAAATCTTCTAGCTTTGTAACATTCAGCAAGAAATAGCTGTGAATCACAGTGTACAGAGTTAATGCTAAGAGGAAATGATAAGGAGAGCAGCTACTCAGACAGCTGAATCTTCAGTGTTACAACTCAAAAGAAATACATTTATTTTGCTTTTGAGTGATTGCTCATAAAAATTAAAAGCAAGGGAAAGGGTATGAAAAGCTAGCTAAAGGGTAGCTAGAATGGCATGGGTATGTAAGACACAAACAAAAAAAAAAAGCATTTAAAAGCATGATGAATTAAAACATTTGACTCCAGAAATATGATGCTTCATTAGTCACAAAGAAGGGCAGGAGACTGAGGGGAAGCAATATATTAAACAAAAAGAAAGGAAGAGAAAAGCTAGATAACAGCAAACCAAGAAGGTGTGCCAGGTCACAGGATGGGAATAAACTACATGATCAATATGCATTTACTCATCATACATAATATTCAGTAACTCAGACTACTTTAATATTAACAGGAGCAGTTGGCTTACCTAGTTTCTTTTTCATACTGTGGGTCTTTGTGGTGGGAGCTGGGCGTGATTCCCCAATTCACAGGAACTTCTGGAGAGTTCGTAAGGCTTCTGGAAGGCTTCCTGACTTCAGTTCTGTGGTGCAGACTCCAGGGAAGGAAGACCTGGCCGTCTTTCTCCTCTTCTGCCTAATAATAAACTATGTACTAGAGCATGTAGTACTGAACCATCCACTTGTGTGTTTTACCTGTGCCTCCCAGGTGCAGTGTGCTGCTTCCTGGCAGGCCACTGTATTACTGTCTTCCCTGTTGGGCTCTAGTCAGGCCTTCTTCCCTCGCAACTCCTCTGTGAGGCACAATGGGAAAAGCTGGGAACAAGTTAAACAGTCCTCTTTTTATTTCTTCCTCTTTCTTGATCATGAAGAGAATTTGGGACCTTTTCTTCATCATCATAAAAGCAGATAAGGAGGAAAAAAAAAGAACAGCTTGGATCCCAACTGCAGTTACAGACAGGCACCCGCCTGAGGGAGAGTACAGAGGGAATAGCTGTGCCTCTCCAAGCCTGTGCAGCTTTATTCTTTATTTTTGCCTGTTTTCCTCTCTGCTCTACCCTGCACTGACACACACTGATGTCCTCAACACTCTACGGCAGCACTCGAAGCTATTTGACTGAGACAGCTACTTGCGCACTCAGAAGAGCAGGAGAGGCAGCAGGCGCCGGGTCCGCGGAGCCGAGCCCTCCGCTTTGGCCGGCGCGGCGCGGCGGTGACTCACGCGCCAGCCCTCACGTGAGCCGTCAGCGGATGAGCCC
>VZSV01000121.1:1947965-1977427 GCA_013398735.1 Nothocercus julius
AAGGACCTCCTGGCCGGCGGCGTGGCGGCCGCCATCTCCAAGACGGCCGTGGCGCCCATCGAGCGTGTGAAGCTGCTGCTGCAGGTGCAGGCCTCGTCCAAGCAGATCCGCGCGGACCAGCAGTACAAGGGCATGATCGACTGCTTCGTGCGCATCCCCCGCGAGCAGGGTAGGCACCGCTGGCCGGCCCCTGCCCACCCTCACTGCCTCCCTCGCGTTCAGCCCCAAAATACGGAGATGGGGCCCAAAAGAGGAGTTTTCTGCTGTGGCAGTTGGTGATCAGAGGAGAGCTGCTGTTTGAGAGAGAACAAGGCTGGCGTTGGGATCCTCTATGCATCCCCTAGCGTGGGGTTTTGAAAAAAGTCAAATGTGCTGCTGACAAGTCTGCAATTACAAAGACCCTACTAAGTTTTTGATCGTTCGTATAAATGACTTAGCTACTGCTTTAATGTGGAGCCTGAGCACCCTCTGTAGAAGCTAAAATGTGTGTACAGGCTGCATGAGTAGAACAATGGCTATGTAATTTAGAGAAACCTTACCCAGTTTCTGTGCTATAGTATGCATAGGTATGCCTAGTCTTACTTATGAAGTAAAGAGGTTGAAAATCTTCGTTTGTCCCCGCATTATTGGTGTTTCTCTTGTAGTTCTAGGAGATGTCCTTGTACAAACACCTAGTGCAGACATCTAAGTATCAGAATAAGTAAAGATTTCCAGTGCCAAATGTCTGGAAAATAAAAGACCAAAAATAGGTCATTTTTTACTTTTGTTACAACTTGTACCAAAGCAGAACGGTAGGAAAAATGTCATATGATATACTCAATTGCAACACATACATTGTAAAAGTAATTTTAATAATCCATTTCCTTTCTGTAGGATTTTTCAGCTTCTGGCGTGGCAATTTTGCAAATGTGCTCCGGTATTTTCCAACACAAGCTCTAAACTTTGCTTTTAAGGACAAATACAAACAAATTTTCATGTCCAGAGTGGATAAAGACAAACAGGTAAATAATTTCTTGCATCTTAGTTCTGTTTAATAAGTAAACCACTTGAGTCCCAGCCGAGAACTGTGCAATTCCTGGCAGTGCCTTCTCTGAAGATGATCGGTAATTAGCAGCAGTATAATGGTTAGATTTTTGAAGAGTTCACCTTTGCTTTATAATAAGGAACAGTGGGCATGGCTTACTCATAGTTTACTATAGAAAGCAATGAAATATGTTAAAATCTGTTTTTAATCTCTAATGATTAATAATTTTGTAAGGTACGTGTAAATAAGTGCCTATCATAAACCAAGTGAATTTTTCAAAGCTTCTTTCGGAATATGTAATTATTTGGGGGTTAACAGATGTAAGTAATAAGACTGGATACTTAGGCAATTACATTTTAGGACCTTGTCAGACACCCTAGTTGCATTTTCACAGTTAAGATTGCATGTCCTAAAACTCTAATCCCAATGCATCAGAGAGAAAAGAAACACTGCCAGGTTACCAGACAAAAGGCTATCTGAATGTTTGGTTTCTACTGCCTTCTATTGCAGTTCTTTGTGATGGGGAAAAGTTCCTCTGCTTGAATGGGCTCCTGCAAAGACACCTTGGTCTATATTCACAAAATTAATTACAAAACTAGGCCAGATCTTGGAATGTGAAATGTTGATATTGGCATTGGACAGATTTCATGCATATAATTAATTCATATCAGCAGAATGGAAAATAAGTATCTAATTTGTTTCATGTGAAAATAGCTGAAAGATCTGCTTTACTTGTGTCTGTCTTAGATTATCATTTTTAGGATTTTGTGAGGTTAGGTTTTTAGAGTTGAAACAAAAACCTAATGTTCTGTGCTTTCTCTTTTGACATTTTTTTTTGGTGGTGCCAGAAACGATTCTTGCCCCAGGCTTTCCTAATGGTTGTGACCAACAGGAATGCTGTCAATCATTAATGTTTGATTAATCTCCTTGTATTGCATGCAAATTCTTAAGCTGTCCTTTTTCAATTAGAGCTAATTCATATGTAAAGAGTTTAAGGTTGCCATTTCATTCTTTTCTTAGAGTGGAAAAAGTAGAACATGCATGATGTAAATAACGCAGTGTTTATAGTCCTTCAAATCTCTTTTCCATCTCATAGAAATGTTTCCAGATGGCTTGCATGTGTATGTGCTTGTGACTCAAATTTTAGAAACATTCTATGAATAGCACTGAAGATTAATTTCTTTAGAAATATACTATTTAGCAAAGCAGAATATATGTTGTTGAAGCTTAGGATGTTGGGATGCTTAGGATGTGCTTTGTACAGGATAGGAAATCTAGTCGACTAGAGTATTGCCATATTCAATAGTTTTTGTTTAACTGGATTATCTTTAGCAAAAAAAAAAAATCAAAAATTTTAGATTATGAGAATTAAAGAGCGAAGTAACTTCTGCTCAGAAAGACAAACTGTATCTACACACCAGACACTTAATACTGAAGGGAATACAGAGACAACCGAGCATCTTCAAGCTGCGGCTGTCCCCTCCCCTGCTTGCTATAGCAGTCAGCAACAGTTTCTGCAGTGACACGAGCTAGGGCAGGTAGCCAAGTCTTCCACAAAACAGATAAAATACAAGGCAGTTAACCTACACCGAGCTCTGTGTAGTTGCTGAACTAGCAGATGTAAAGCTCTTACGGATATCTCTGCCAGGTCTGCATTTACTACAGACAGATGGACCTGTTTCCATTTCAGGTTAGCAGAACTATGAGAAATGTTTTGCAAAACATCTCTTTTTCTGTCGTTAGCTTTTTCCTATTTGGTAAGCAGCATAGGCCATACTGTAAGTATATGGATTGTTCTGTTTCTGCGTTCATCACAGAGTTGATGCACTGCTGTTGAAGCAGGGAGATCTGCAGGCTGATCATTGTGCAGCACTGGACAATTATAGATCAGTAAGATGTTATCTGCTATCTGGGTCACAGAAGCACCATGTAATTCAGAACTTGAACAAGAAAAGAGCTTATAAATATTTTATAATAAAAGCAAAGATGGATGGCAAGTTTTTTCAGATAGTTCTGAACTGCATCACTATATGCCTTATGTTCCAACTGACATTTTTTAATGTATTATTTGAAAATAATCTGATGTTTTAGAATGATCTAATTTCCCATGTTTAAAAAAATTAATTCAATATCTACATCAAAGGTCAGTATTATGTACCTAATTATGTTATGTTTAAGTACATAATACTGTATATTCATAATTGTACATGGTAGTTTTTGTATTTCAGTTCTGGAAATGGTTTTTGGCCAACCTGGCTTCTGGTGGAGCAGCAGGAGCAACATCCTTGTGTGTAGTATATCCATTAGACTTTGCCCGGACCCGGCTAGCTGCTGACATTGGGAAAGGTAGCAAAAGCTCTTATATGACATTTCCAATACATCTGATATGTTTTGGATTATATTTATCTCATTTTAGTTATATTTATCTCATTTTAGAGATAGACATTTTTTGACAGAATAGCAATTGAAAATTGTCAACAAAGATTTTGGGTAGAATATATCTCTAGGTGTACATTTCTTTCATGCAAACAATTAAAATGAATTTGCATAAAGCAGTGTCTGGAAGGCAGTACAACAGAGAAAAATAAGTGTATGTTTTCCTTATTGTCCTTGGTTTTTTGGTTTGTCCGTAACTGGACAAATCAACTCCTGTGGCTATCTGGGCTTTGCAGGGTTGTCCTAAGAGTCAGATGCCTGACTTGCCCTATTCCTGTCATGCTTACTGTGTCCTGTACTTGGCTGGGTTTCTTTGTTTATTTATATATTCTGAATTTTTTTTATTTATCACAGCTTGTAGGTAGTGTCCACAAGTTAAAGCTTAAAGGAATGCTACTCACCATAAACTTTAGCAAGAATATATACGGAGGGAGTGGAGGGTTGGGACTGCATGAAAGAATTTATTTTCAATTATGTGCAAGCATTCTGCTGAATGGGGACAAAATGGAAATAATAGTTATTTGGCCTGAATGTGTTTCAACAGCTGGATGCCAGTATCTGTTTGACTTTTCCTTTGAATTTATTTTTTCTGGAATGAGTAGTCCTCATCAGAATTCATAAAATGTCCTCATCCATCCATGTGCCTGGATTTCTTTGTGCATTGGTCATAAGTGCAGGAAACAGAATGATCTATTATATTTTTTTCTTACGATTTTGCTATGTTAAATGTTTCAGTCTTGTGAAGTAGTTTGTTCTAAAATGAAAGCGTTCTGTAAAACCTAAGAACATGCATGTTACTTCATAGAAATTTTCTTCTGTATTAGGTGCTGCTGAGCGACAGTTCCAGGGACTTGGCGACTGCATTGTTAAAGTTGCAAAGTCAGATGGAATTGTTGGCCTGTACCAGGGCTTTGGCGTTTCAGTGCAGGGAATCATTGTGTACCGAGCCTCCTATTTTGGATGTTATGACACCATTAAGGTATTTCTTGTGAACAAAAATGCATCCGTGCAAGATGTTTTAAACAGCATTAGCTATTGTTTTTACAATTACTTATGCTCAACAGAGAGTATATTTCAGGAAAGCCAAGTTGTTTTATAGTAGGGTTAACAATAAAAATTAGCTAAATGATATTTGATACCAGATTTGACACATATTTTAAAGAACTGGCACAGACTGTTGTTGTTACTTTATTTTGCAGGGATTATTGCCAAATCCAAAACAAACCCCATTCATTTTTTCCTTTTTCATTGCCCAAGTTGTGACTACATTCTCAGGAATACTGTCTTATCCCTTTGACACCGTCAGGAGACGCATGATGATGCAGGTATGGTCTAACTTGCAATTCTTTTCTGAAAAATACTATTTTTTAATTTCATATGCTAGTTAGCAATATATAGCCTTACAGTGTTTGAGACTCTGTTCAGAAAAAGAAGAAATATCTCCAGAATAGAAAAAGAATAAAAATCTGAACTGTGGGAATCTCAGAAATGTCCTTAGTTCACACCATGGTGAGAGCTTTCTACAGAAACTCCATATTTCTGCTCAGAAGCCAGATAATTGGAATAAGACAGGCTTGTGGGTAGAAGTAAAATCTCTTACTAGCCCAACCCTGTGGCACAGAGCCCTTCGTTAGGCCTGAAATAGAATCAGTAACCTTCAAAGCTCAATACAAGCTGAGAAATACTTCTCTGCATTTGACTAGATATGATAATGTCTTATTAGCTGTTTCTGTTGGATCTTCTTGCTAGCTATTAGGTGGTTTGACTAGGTAGTTAAAATAGTCTTAGGTATATTTCATAAATCAGGTTCTGTCTATTAAGATCATCCTCAAACAAGGAAAAGAGACCAAAATTTCTTGACCTCGTTCCCTGTATCCCTGAGGAGATTTGGCCATCTGGAATTACAAAAGAGATGTCAGTTTCAGGGTGGGGGAAAAAAAAGATTTTATTTCAGGAGTATCTTTTAGTACCCCAGGAAGTCAAAAGCAAATCAAAACAAATGTAGGCATAGAACTTGCTTAGGTGGTTTCAGAAAATCTCAGGAGATATTTAGCTGCTTACATAATGTCCACATTCCTCTGATAATCTCTCCTAAAAAATGAAAATCTTAAAAGTCTGCAGTGCACAATAACATTACCACTGCTGCCTTCTTCCTGTCATACTAAATATTATTGCACTGTCTTTAGATTCTGTTTATCTGTTTAATTAGCAGTATACTTACAGTTAATGCTGTTTCGTTCATACGTACTTGTGCTTCTTGAGGTTGGCCTTATTACAGGATTGCATGTATTTCTGGTAGTTAATTTACCAGTAGGAAAGAGAATAGTACCAAAAATATGAAAAATAAAAAAATGGCTTTTCTAGCCTATAAGAAACAAGATGAGAATGAGAAGACATGTATATGTTGCAGGTATTTAGGTATACTGTATATGCTCTCCTTGTTTCTTTCATTTTTTAGAAATAAGTTACTGTTCTGCAGCATCACCTATGAATACAACTGCTGTTCAGTATGATTTTTATGGTGGTGAAATTAACTGTTCATTCAGAACCAGTTTCTCCTGTGACACTCTGCTCTCAGAAGAAGCCATGATTAAATATAGCACCTTTTATTTCTTCCATTAAAAGTATATTTGGCAGTCAGGATAGCTTTCTCCAATAATGAGCACAGTACTGTTAGTGCTTTGGGTAAAAGTTATCTCTGTTAGCTAAGCACCAGCATTTATTAACAAATATCCTTTAATCTGCATTTATTCAAGTAGATACAAAACAAAATATTTCAAGTGCTTTTTAGCTCTACATTACAATGCTTATTATATAGCTTTATGTGAATGTTTGTCGTTGCTCTTTTTCCTGCATTTATTATGTTCAGGAAAATGATAGTGACTTCATAAATGGAGTTCTAGGAGAAGGTATAACACGTAATGCCATCTTCATCAGAAAGTTCAAACTTGACTTTACTAATTGTAGATACATTACAAGAGTGCAAAGTAAGCAAGATTTCCTCTATAGACATAATCTTTCTGCCATTATATGACATCTAGAACCTTAGTAGATATACCTAAAATTTTATGTAAACATTTAGGAGACAAATTGGATATACAAGGCTTGCATTAAATTTAACAGTAGTTAGCAATCCGTATATATTTTGTAAAGGTGAGATAAATACCCCAAGTGCAGCACATAGAGAATTGGGTTCCAGATTTCTGAAAAATGTTTGTCTGCTGATGGAAATGGTTCTCTGCCTTCAGTTTATTTCCAAATCAAATATTTGAAGTATCTCAGTAAATCAATTATTCTAGCAAATCTAACCTGTAATCTTAAAGCCAGATGGAATCTTTTGGCCACTGTAGCTCCAACACTGAGATGCTGTATGCAGAATTTTTAGGAGAAAGCACTGTTATCAGTGGAATGATTTCTTACAGACTTCTTAGGTTTTGAATCAAACTGCAAGTAATCATTCTGTTTGTGAATCACCAATTAAAATGCAGTACTGCTTACAAAATTATACTGGCTCTCCTGTACAAAAAGGGACACAGTATATAATCTGATAATCCCTGATGTGCCTGTTTTTAGAGAATAACCATTTCTGAATAAAGTTCTCAGAGCAGAGCTAACTCCTCCGAGCTTAGAGCACCCTCTAAGCACCCCTTACAGCACCCTCTTAGAGCACTCTCCTGGAGTGAGAGAAGTGTGAATCTGAGGCAGTAGGCAGTGACGCTGGTACTACTTAGATGCAGTTTAGCATCACATCCTCTTATAGCACCACTGATGTTACATGCTGCCCTGACGTGAGTGCAAAGGGAGAGACATATTTACAGACTCTGCTGACTGGACGCACTTTGCCCACTGTAAAATCTGGTGGTGGTAAAAGGCGGCTGGGTTTGGCTTGAGATGTAGCTAATTCAGGTCAAATCCAAAATGATAAAGCAAAAGATTAGTGTCTTGTTTCCAGTAGGATTTCACATAGAGCAATTTGGCATTAATCTTTCTGAAAAAGTGTAATTTTTTTTTGTTAGTGAAGACACTGCTCCCCCTGCTTTTGATCCTTCACATGTAAGCATGACAACTGTTTGGGCTATGCTTCTCAGCCTTTCTGTGTTTTTCCGTTATCATCCTAGTGATTTTGATCCTTAATGATTTTTGGAAAACAGATGGCTGCTGGATGGTCTCTCTTGGTTGCTAATGAAGTGAAGTCTACTTGCTAAAAGTTACTGCAGTGGTACTAAAAAGGAGAAAAAATGCACTGTAAAAGTTTCTGAAGTATTGAGACAATTCAGAGCACTCTTAGGACTGGAGTGACCTCATTTAACTCCTAAGCCTTCTACTTGCTGGTAAAGCTTAAAAGAAGCATCACAAGAAGGATCACAGCCTTTCTAAATTTAGCGGTTTGAACCAGCTAACAGAGCATTACATCAGATAAATATTTATTAGTTAAAAGATCTTGCCTTTACACTTGGCATTAGGTAAAGCATGAGGAAGCTTTCTGTAGCGTTCTTTACCGAAGACAGACAACTTGTTCTAAGCGTCCAAGTGCCTTTTTCTCAGTCCAGTAACAATAGTCTTGGTCAGACAGTAATGATTTGTCTTTATTATTCGTATGCAGAGTGGGGAGACTGAGCGTCAGTATAAAGGAACCATTGACTGCTTTCTGAAAATATACCAGCGAGAGGGGCTTAATGCCTTTTTCCACGGAGCGTTCTCCAACATCCTTCGTGGAACAGGAGGAGCCTTGGTGTTGGTTCTTTATGACAAAATTAAGGAAATTTTCAATCTTGATACTTCGGAGAGTTCAGGATCTGATTAAAATAGTGAATGAACATCTATTCTGTTTGTACAATGTACATGATAGGCTTCTCATTGTTTGCATGACATGTTTTTTAGTTGAAACTTTACACAACTCATATTGTAGAATCATTTAGATGTTGCTATTGAATAAGCATGTACTAAATCAAATACTTTGTTTTGAGGAAACTAGAGAGCACTGTTTTCATTCAAGAAATTAATTCCAGAAAATGCTTACCTTGTTTAAAATCCGGAATGTTTCTGTTTTATTGATGCTAAATGTTACACATCTTGATTTTAAAGTACAGCACGTGCTGGAATATATTTGCAATCAGCAGCTTAGCCTGTCAGCAAATGCCATTGTAAGTATCTCCAAGGTTGAGCTTGCCCCAGTTTCTACATAAACCACAATAAAAAGGAAGACCTGGTTTTAGGCTGTTGCTGCTTTTCATGCTTTTTTCAAGACCAAGACAGGCTGAAAAGAAGTTTTAACAGTTTTATTGAAAAGTTAGCATTTAGAAACACAGGAGCTTCTCTCTCTCTCTCTCTCTCTCTCTCTCTCTCTCGTCTCCCCTCAAACATTCAGGAGACATTCAGCTTTTCAAGCATACATTAATAGATTATTTCTTCAGGAAATGTAGAATGGTCCAGGGTTCTTCCTTGTTATGAAGATAAATCAATCTTCATTTCTTGGAGAGACTTAATATTACTTCTGAGGGTAATAACTTTATACAGGGAAAGAAAACCCAAATTTCTTGCAGAATATTGGTGACTTTGTGACTAAAGAAAGCATTTAGGAGGCATTTATTTAAATAATTTAAAGGGTTTGTTTCACAGAAATTGAGGCTGGAAGTAGTCTTAATGTTCCTTGCAAACCACTCAGTTTCACATGAAGCCCCCCCATTCTTGAGATAGTACAAACACTTCCTATCTCATACAAGATCAGATGTGATCAGCAGGCACAGGATTGACAATCAGACACTGCCAGTGCCCAGGGCACTGCAGACAGTTACGCGCTCTGACAGCCTTCCTGGTGCTGTCCGGAAGCACAAGGAGCAGCCACAGCAGATAGGCCCCAGGTTTTTGCCTAACTGGCATTGGTGAAATCATTTCATACTCCCAGAGCAGGAATCGCTATGATGCAAAGCACTGCAAAGTCTTTTTTTTTTCTGAATTACTTAAAAGGTTTGGTTTATCCCGCTTGCCATCTTGCCTCTAACCCATAGCAGCCATGCTCCTGACACAGCACATAAAAAGCCCCTTGGCACTTCCTTGGCACCACCGGCGATCGCTGCACACTCCTGCAATCCTGCCTGTGCATGTGGGCACCGGTGCCAGCTCTGAGCACCCAAGTGAGTGCGCAGGCTCGCCAGCCTTTCCCTGCGGGGTCACACAAAATTGCGCTAGTTGCCCAGCAGCGATGGCACCAGGGTGTTGCAACTGTCCCAGTGTCCTGCGTTGGCCCTGGGTGAGCCTGCTGGGGGGGCCTGGCGGCCTTTTTGTCCCTCTTCCCCCTGCCAGCCCCGCGGAGTGGCACTTTTCTCCCCTCCGGAACCGCGGCGGGATGAAATATAACACAAAAACAGAACTTTGCGCAGGGCGCCGGCCCCTTTAAGGGCGGTGGGGGCGGGGCAGCTGCGGCGTGACGTCGCGGTGCGGGGTGTCGCTCCAGATAACGCGCGCTCGCCGCCCTTCCAGATCCTTCTGGAACGCGCGTCGCCTGCGGGCCGCGCAGCCCGAACCCTTCCGGAAAGAGCCGAAGCGGGAGTGGCGGCCTCGCGGCTTCCCTGGCGGGCGTTGCAGCGCGCCTGCGCGCAGCGCAGTAACCGCCGGTTGGTGGCCGCCGCTCCGCAGTGGGGGAAGCGCGGCGGACGGGCGGGGAGCAGCCGGGCGCCCCGCAGCCGAGACGGTTGGCGCTGTCGCTGCAGTCGCTCTAGGCCGGCGGGCAGCGGGAGGCGCCAGCTCGCCGCCATGTCCGTGGTGGGCATAGACCTCGGCTTCCTCAACTGCTACATCGGCGTCGCGCGCAGCGGCGGCATCGAGACCATCGCCAACGAGTATAGCGACCGCTGCACTCCGTGAGTACCGGCTCCCTGGGCTCCCCTTGGGCGCTCTGGGCGCCCGAGAGCGTGGGGAGCGGAGCCCAGCGCCGTGGGGAGGCAGAGGGAGCCACTATTTCCCCCCTCCCGGGCCTTCCTCCGCGGGGTTCGTGGCTCTAACGGCCGGTCCGGCGGCCGTTGCTGCGCAGCTGCCCCCCAGCCGTCGCCGCGGGAGCAGGGAGGCAGGGAGCGAGGCCGCGGGCTCCTTCCGCGGGCCGGTGCCAGGAGGCGCCCTTTTGGGGCGGGAGGTTACCCCAGAAACACTCCTCTTCTCCCCCTTTCCCGACTTCAGACTCCTCCGTGTCCTTGAGCGGCATTGCGGCTTCCCAGCACAAAGGAGCTCGCTCCTGCTCTCGGCTCGGGCGCTTGCCCTTCCTCGCTCCGCACCGGCGCTTGGAGCGGTTTCCCTTAGCAGCTCTGAGGGAGCGAGGTCGAGGCTGGGGAGGACGTCGATCCACCTGGGAAGCGGGCAAGGGGCACGATGAGCTCCCTCTCCCCCAAGCTGTCCTTGCTTGCACCGTGCTGCATCTGTTGGCTGTGCAGTACCGAGGCTTCGGGCGGGGGGGCTGTGGCCATGATGATGGGATACGCAAAAGTAGGTGGAGATTTTTCTCCTCTGCTCTGTTTCTGTGAGATAGGTCTAGGATTTTGGGGAGCTCCATCTGTGCATAATTTTCAAGGAAGGATCAGGAATTCCTATAGTACTCGTAAAACTTAGCTTTTGGCTGACGCTTGCTTTTATAAAAGGAATTGATAGCTGACAGCAGAAATGTGCTTTTGCTATGTGAGCCCATATAAACTTTAGTATTGCTGTCACATCAGTCTTGGAGAAACGTTATGTGTAGTCGTGCTTTATAAAGTCTTGGAGAAGTGCAGAGTGATGTTCTGAAATGTGTGTTGTATAGGGGGGAAAAAAAGCTATGATTTTATGAAAACTGAAATTGAGACCTTCTAAAATTCTCAAAAGCCTCCCTTTCACTCACAGAATTGTTGCCCAAAAATCCCCAGGCAGCTGCAGTTTCCTTCCCTATTATGATGCAGAGGGCTTCTAATAATTACTGGCTGTTCCTAGAACGCTTTTTTTTTTTTTTTTTTTTTTTTTTTTTTTTTTTTTTTTTTTTTTTCCCTCCTCCAGATATGTTTTCTGTGTAGTCTTCCCTTATATTGATATACCCAAGTAACTGTTTCCAATACCTTTGCAGAATGATTAGGAAAGGAAGTTAAAGCACAGTTAGTAAGACAGTACCTTGAGTGAGTACACACCCAAAGGCATTGGATGCCTCCCTTGAGGTGACAGTTCTCCTGGCTTTTCTCCTCTTTCTCTAAAATACAGAAAAGTATTAGGAGCTTTTTAAAGCTCTATTATTTTGAAGTAACCCTCAAATAAAATCTTATGATTCTAATAGTGCTATGTGTAACTAAGCCTTTTTGAGACTAGGATTTGGGTGGTGGTCTAAGAGGTATGTCTGCTCTAGAGTTCATGTGTTGTGCAGCATAAAAATACCTGAGCTAGCTCTCAAGCAACTCGTGCGCTCAGATGTGCTTGGCGCCATTAAGACATGCAAGGATACTGGGTTAGGCTCTAAAGATAGGCTGTTGCCTCCTGTGTTGCACAGGGCTAATTGCTGTTCTTGGGCAAGGCTGATTACCACAGCCGACTTCTGCCTTCCGAGCCGGTTCAAATGTCTGTGCACCACTGTTGTGCACAGAGCAGCGTTAGGGCAGGTAACTTTTGTGCCACAGATAAAGCAGTGTAGACTACTCTCCAGTAGTCTATTATCTTGTTATCACGTGTTAATAGAGCAGCCTTTAAACCACGAGTCTGGTGTTGCTGTTCTTAAACCATTCAGGTGTGAGCCCCTGGGTTAGCAGTTTGGCAGTGGGCCTTTACCAGTGTTTTCTGCGATCTATATCCTCTGATCTAGGACATGGGATTGCTAGCATTTTTACAGTGCATGTTTATTTTTGAAGCATTAGTACAAGTTGGGTGGACAGAAAGGAAAAAAACTCTTGTCAGGAAGTCATCTATTTCAGGACAACTTGAGATAATTTCAGTCTTTTAGTCTTTAATATATCTTGAGATGTTAACTGACCCTTCAGTAATTCTGAATTGAGATCTCCACCCAGCCTGTTGCAAGCATTCCCAATAACCCTGGGCAAAATGACCCTTTTATCTGCTATATCTCACTAATGTGGCTTTGTGGGGGGAAAAAAGTTGATTGTTGATGGCTCATAATTTGTTAATAACTATTTTTTTTTTCAGCCCACGAGCAGTTAGCATAATTGCAAACTGTAATTAAAATGATGAGGTAGCATCTTCTCCAAAACAATGTATGTAAAGGACTGAAATGTTCTCCTGGTTCCTAATAGGCCCTCTTAGATACAGCTATCAAGTTTAGAACCCAAGAGAGCACCTCTTGTTTTTTTTTGACTTTTCTTTCCAGCCGAGGGGGAGCCATGTCCTTGTGGTCCATATGGGACCACAATGCCATAAGAAAAAGCATTATGAGAAAGTTTTCTTCTCTCATCAGAGACATGATGTTTCATGCTCTATTATAGGTGTTTTTGAAAGTACTGATGTCTCTCAACAGAGTCCCGAAAAAGCCTGGTATAGTAGTGTTAGCAAATTGTAATTGTTATCCATAAAATAAATGCCTTGTAAGCCAGTTGCAGCCTTTATAACTTGCTTTTTTTGCCCTCCTCCCAGTATTTAATTACAAAGAATAGTTGGGAACGGTAATATTAAACAATAAAAATACAAAATGAGTGCTGTTTGTGAAAGCTGAACTACTTGTTTAAAATCGTAGTGCCATGCATTTTCTACTTGCAGCAGTTAAATCCAGGGAAGGTTCCATGTGTTTAGTGTGGTCTTTATAGCAGAAGAGGTTGCTAGATAACACTATCAAATTGCACATGGTGCTGCCTTTGTAATGAAGATGGAGAAGAGGCAGGAAGCAAGCTGCTCTTCTGACCTTTATGCCTTCATGAAGCAACTCAATTTTAACCTCCTGAAATGTGGATTATAGTTGTTATTACTGCTGAAGAATTTAGGCAGATTGGTCCCTTTCTAGGGCGACAGCTCCACTTCATATCTCTAAAACAAAGGTGGCAACAGTAATGGAGCTGTTCATATGTCTTTAGGTTTTGTTGCTCCTTGAACAATGGCCAGCAGCTAGTTGCCCTGATGCTCAGCCCCAGGCTGGTGGAGAGGCTGCTGACCGCAGCAGCAAGTGGCCCCATGTGGCTGAGGACCCTGCTGGGGCTTAGCCCTGTGCTGGGGCTGAACAGGCTGCGAGAAGAAGCAAGTGCCACAGGCCCTTGTACTGGGGTGCTTGGCAAGCCTCTTCCTAGGCCACCTACCCCTCTGGGCTGCCAGCCATGGGTGCCTGGTAGGCCTCAGTCGCAGCAAGTTCTTGATACACACTTTGTAGTATTGACTTCCCTGGCTCTTTTGGCTTAACTTTCCTTTAATGGCAGGCTTATGATTATTGTTGTTAAAGAATCCTAAAATGTGAATGTAGTTTTAGCAAACTTCAAGGCCTTGGAATCAGGAAAGCTTGATGAGTAAAATTCAGATTTTTATAGTATGTGTCACACACTTTCAGTTATGAGTTGCAACCCTTACAAGGTCTTACTTTCATTGTAAGACCTGTAAAATATGTTCATTTTTAAAGAATACTCTTAAGTGCAATTATAAAGAAACAATTATGGTTGGTAGCAGTTTCTAAACTAATTTGAAAAGAATAAGAAATAGCATCCCACTGCAAGTTCTCATGCTTCGTATAATGAAGTTGTTAAATATTAAATACCACATTCAAGTTCTACTACTGTATTTATTTATTTATTTTATTTTTTAAAGTACCATGGAAATATTTTGTGTTCTTTGAAGCTGAATTTCTTTCTTTTTTCTTCCCCTTTTTTTCCCCTCAGAGCATGTATATCTTTAGGATCCAAGACCCGGGCCATAGGGAATGCAGCAAAGAGCCAGGTAAATGGATTCAAAAAAAAAAAAAAAAACCTCCTGTTACCTGACTTCTTATGTTGAACTGTGGAAAGAATAGTAATGAGTGAACTTCGTATTCCTCTGTTGCAGAGGAATTACTTAGAGGAAAAAAAAGTCTATTCTCCTATATAAAATATAAAAGTCTTTTTTTCTTGACCACTAGTCACTGCAGTAATCAACTCCACACTTAAGTCTCAATTATGACTTTTGCCTAGCTTGTGAAAAGCTAAAGCAGTTGAAAACTGGGCTCTTATGATATAGATATTGATTATTGTTCATAAAGGGTAATGAATGGAGCTTAGTAATTTACTGTCTTAACCGTAAAGTTCAGAAGGAAGTAAAAAAAATCTCTGTAAGTCTCTATACTTGGGGCAAAAAACTCTAGCCACTTTTTAAAAACAAAAAAACACCTGTTTCAGGAGTAAAATACTTAAAATGACTGAGCAGAAGACTTCATAGTGACCGATATGAATTTTGAAAGTCAAAATAGGTGAGGCCTTGCTGGCTTTCTCACATACCTGCATCATGTTAGCATGCTGAGAGCAGGACAGCTTTTTAGCAGTGTGTTAGTAATTGGCACTGGAATTAGCTGGTGAAGGTAATGGAGCCCGCTGGTAATACAATGAACGCATGCTATCTGGCAGAGGCTGTAGTATTTTATTTCTGAGAAACTTGACACTGCTTATCTGAGCTCAGGACCTGAACCTTCTTCATGAGAAGGTATCCTGTCAGTCCTGCTTTTGTCCAGCTGTGAAGTGTGGTATTTAGACTAGTAAACTCAGTTTATGCTGGAAGATATTACCCTGGGGCAGCTTCTTTTAATAGCTTAAATATTGTTAGAACTTTCTTTTTCTGTTCCTAAAATAGTTAAGGTGAAGCACTGACTAGGGAATAGCTATGAGGAGATTTTTATCTCCAGGTGGGGGTCTGAATTAAAGCCAAACTTCAAAGGGAAGGTTTAAATTTGTTACTTTCATGTAAGGTTAATATAAGCAGTAGTTTCAGTGTTGCAGTGGCTGTCTGCCACTATGATAATAAAATGTGGCATACTATATCAAAAAGCCCTTAATAAAAGGTGCAGTGAAAACTGGCTGCATGCTTGCTGGCATTAAAAAGGGAAGTAAATTGGAGTTTTATAATGGAGGCTGTTTTTTAAATGCCTTTCTCCTGTGTGCTGTGCTTCCGTTTTCCCTTGCTTTCCAATAAATGCATATTGCTTTAAATAAGTCTCCCAGTTAGAGCATCAAACTCCAACTAAAATGTCCCTTTTTTGGATGGTCTTTTTGTACTATGCATCTCATAGTCAGCTAAAACAAAATGTTTTCCACAGATTGTCACAAATGTAAAAAATACATTGCATGGCTTCAAAAAACTGCATGGAAGAGCATTTGAAGATCCTTACATACAAGCTGAAAGGGCCAAACTTCCCTATGAGCTTCAGAAGATGCCAAATGGCTCTGTAGGAGTAAAGGTGAGTTTGGCTCAAAGCTAAAAAGGTTAAGTATGGTTTACATTTGCCTTAAATAAAATTTACTGTATGATAAAGTTTCATCTAAAAATTAGCATTTTTTTCCCCTGCTGTAATGTCTGCTCAAATAGTATACTTTGTTTTAGCTTTGAGATGTCAGTTAAGCTTTCATATCAATTTATTAGCTTTCTGTACTTAGTGTAGTATCTTACATTTTATATTACCAAATTACTTGCAAATAGTTTTAATTACTGTGCATGACTCATGACTGTTAGTCTTGGCAGAGTTTTAGCTCTTTGGGGAATGCAGACACCAAGTTTCAGGAAAACTAGGTAGTGCTCTGAGTTTTTAATCTGAGCAGGTTATTTATCCTTAATTTGCTTCTAAAGTAAATGACTTGAAACTGCTGTTGTCAAAACTCAGACTTCCTGATTTCTGACTCTGTGTGTGTGTGTGTGTGTGTGTGTGTGTGTGTGTGTCTGCGTCTGCCATTAATATCGTAATTTGGAGACAGTGGTGCACTTCAGAAGCAAATGCTCATCATCTTCACTTACCACACTCTGGGTTGCCTTGCCAAGGGCTTTAGAGTACATGATGGAGACTTAATTTGTAGACATACTCATGTTGTGCCTTATTAACTGCCAGTGTAAACATAGCCATAGTTTTTTTTTGTTTGTTTGTTTCCCCTCTGGGGTTCCCTGCCCAGAGGTGTCTGGGATTGCTAGGAAGACTCCAGTCAGACAGGAATTTAGGACATATAACCTCATTCAACACGCTCCAACTATGGGCCAAAGATACGCATGTGTTTCCTGGCAGGACGGAGCTGCTGGAGTTGCCTCATTTGCTTCTGCTACACCTTAGGTGCCTGAGTGACCCTTGAGGGAAACAAGTGTTCATTGCACTTGTTCCAGAGTTTGGATTTTTAGCTCATGTCACACAGGACATGATCCTAACTTTTTAATTTAAAGTATAGGATTTTGAATAGTGCTTAGAAATAACTGAACTGTCAAGGTGTCCTACAAGTAGATGTTCAACTAAGTGAAATTGTTGAGATTAAAGTAGCATAAATTCATGGCATGAATTGATATTTTAGTTGTGTGTCCACAGTCCGATGTTGAAATTAGGTTTCCTTGATCGAAATTACAGAGGAGTCTAAGCAGCACATCTTAGAGATGAGGTAATGTATCTGTGAAAGGGTCTTTGATTTGTTGTGGTACTTCCAGGGGGAGGGAAAGGTGAAAACCAGAATCTGCAGCCTTCAGATTTGCTCTTGGTTTGATAGCTTTTCAACTTCAATTAGAAACCTTTAGCAAAGCCCACTTGCCTATTTAGGGAGGATTAAATGTTTGTCCATGCAAATTGCATCCATTGGTACAGAGAAAACTTAACCTGAAATAATTTATTACAGAGCTGCTACTTTATATTTCAGGTGAGATACCTAGATGAAGAGAGACCATTTGCAATTGAACAGATAACAGGAATGTTGCTGGCCAAGCTCAAAGAGACTTCAGAAAGTGCTTTGAAGAAGCCAGTGGCTGACTGTGTGATTTCAGTAAGTTATAATATATTGCAAATCTACATTGCAATATACAGTTTTTCAACTACTTAGCTATTTAGAACTGATTTGCCAAAATAAGTAGGCTTTTTTGTCTGTTTTTTCCAACTGATATTTCTGTAATCACATGTCAGAAAGTGAAATGCATTAAATCTGTGGTTTTTGAACAGAAAATACCTATCCAACTGATCAAAATATTGTCAAATTGATCCAAACTGGCTGACTCAGCACTGGATAACTAACCTGTTACAAATGGGAACTGGCCTATATGTGGGTGTATTGTCTTCATTTTCAGAGAAGCTTCCCAAATATATGTTAAATTCCTTTATATAGAAGTTGAATGCTGTTGGGTTTTAGTGTAGATTCAGAGTAGCTTAAGCCTCATGACTTTGAGGGCTGTACTAATTTTTTTTTTTTTTTTTAAAGAATCTGAACTGTCCACAATTGTTTGAAAGATTTCTTTAATAGTCAGTTTGTTTTACCTATGGGACTTCTTGCTTTGATAGTTTCCTTGCTGAATTTGGTCCTGACACAAAATTCAATATTCTTGCCTTTTTGTTCTTTGTTTCCTTTTCCTGCTTCATTTTACTCCTTTTCTGGTAAGAACTCTTGGAATGAACTATTGAGGTTACCCCCTTCTTGTCAGATAGAAAGAGCGGAACTGGAAAGCTCTATCTGTTCGAAATCTGCTTTGATCTTTTTTGCTTGNCAAGGAATCCTTGTTAATACACTGTAATGATAGCTAATGATCACAGAAACTAAGAATATAGTTCTACGGTTTTAAGCTTCACTTAGGTTTAAAAGGTGACAGCTGATGGCAGCCAGTTTCCAAGTGGGCTCTGACTGTGTTTTGGCTATTTTTTTCTGGAATTGAATATTATATTGCAATGCTAACTTGCAGTGTGCATGTAATAACTAAAAATGATACAACATGGTTTAGCTTCAATTGTAACACAAATCCAATGCCTCAGAATTAAGCTTGGACCATAACTTAACACAGTAGTACTTTTTTGATCTATTGTTAGCAAATACATGTTTTTAGAAACACATACAGATCTTTTTAGAAACTTCTTAAAATACTTTGGACTATTAATAATTTTAAGAGCAAAATTCCAGTAGAAGAATCTAAGGAACAAGGTTTTTGGTGCATAAATCTAGCTTAAATTACTTGGGGGGACTTTTAGTAACAATTTTGTTGCTTGGAAATTAAAACATGCATAAAAATGAATTATTTAGCTGCTGTATTCTGAGGCTAGTTGCAACTGTTCCTTGTGGTAGAAGATTGTTTAATGGGTGCATCTGATTTCTCTGAATCCAAGTTGATAGGTTACAATATCCTATATAATGACTTCTTCTAAACAGGTACCCAGCTTCTTCACTGATGCTGAGAGAAGGTCTGTAATGGCAGCTGCCCAGATTGCAGGATTAAATTGTCTCAGACTGATGAATGAAACGACAGCAGGTAAAAGAGCTGTGTGCACAGAAATAGCCAGCAGCGTGTATAAATGTGTTTGGGGTTTGTCTTTTCCCCCTGGTTCAGGCCATTGAGTCTGCCAGGCTGATGATGCACCAGCATTGCACAACCAGGAGCTTGAGAAAAGCTGCCCCAGCTGGTACTGCCCAATCCAGTTTGGAAACTGGAAACGAAGTAACTGCTAGTGGTGTGATGCTCTCCGCATATTAGACACCACAAAAGGATGAGAGCTGGTTAACTAGAGTGTGCTGCCACATGAGCATGGAGAGAGCTGCCCTGCTTCCAGGGCGAAGCTGCTGGCTCTGTGTTGGGGCAGTTATACTGGGAAAGCCTGAGCTAGTTTGAGAACACCTGAATGCTGATCCAGCTGGGGTATGCACCTGTCCTAAATTCTCTCTTGATCCATGTTAGCACTTGAGAGGTACACAGCATGAGTGCTACACATGAATTCCTTTGGAAAGAGATGTTAGATTATACAGAATGTTTAAAATGTTAATCGTAATTTAATATGACTGGACTTGAGGTAGTTCACCTTATTTCTTATTACCTGATTTAGTTAAAACACAACTCCTTGCCCTTCTGTGTGCTCTTTAAGCAGGAAAGAAGAGTTAGGTAGAAAGAACAAATATAAGCAGCATTGTTCTTTTCGTACTGCTTTTACCATATTCTACATTTGTATACAGCTTCACCTTAATTTGCATCAGTAACTTCCCTATGTGTTTTTTCTCCAGTTGCACTAGCCTATGGCATATACAAGCAAGATCTGCCTGCCTTGGAAGAAAGGCCAAGAAATGTGGTCTTTGTAGATATGGGACATTCTTCATATCAGGTTTCAATCTGTGCTTTTAACAAGGGAAAACTAAAGGTAACTTTGAGCTATACCTTAAAACTCTATGTTAAAACTTTAATGAATGATATATAAAGTTTTGGGAATTTTTTTTTTAACTAGTAAATACCTGTAGCAGATATCTTGGAAATGCTCTATACCAAAAACTTCTGATATTCTTGGCCCAAAACTTTATATGAAGTACAGAAATGAAATATCCCAAACTGTTCTGAAAAGTAGTTGACAGTTAAGCATATGCATGGTGTTTGTGCCCTGTTAGCTCACTGAAGCAGATGCTTGTGTTTTCTGATTATTTTGTATTATTTAGTAATCTTTGTAGTCATGGGGCTGATTTCTTTCTTTTCAGTAGAATGGGGGATTGTTGAACTGCACTTTTCTCCTCATGCCATGCACTAGGTCTTAATCTAAATATGCGAAAAATAACTGAATGATCTTTCAAGTTCTGCAGTTGTCCTCTTTAAGTTTGGGATGATGGTGGCTGAATGTCTCTAAATATGACTTTGCTAGCAAGTCATATGAAGGGTGGAACTCTGCATTTTACTTAAAACACAGAACTAGTGTTGTAATTCTCAGTCTGCAGCTGCTTTAGTGAGCTGGCAAATTGTGTAGGGGCCATGGCATGGTTTAGTAAGTAACATGGTTAATGTGTATGTATGGCAGGGGGGAGGGCCAAGGGGTTGTGCTGTTAGGTGAACTACATAGGAAAGCTATCCCTAGATATGTAATATTAAGTTTAATGACTTTTTTTTTTTTTAAACTTCTGTGTAGGTCTTGGCAACTACCTTTGATCCTTTCTTAGGTGGTAGGAATTTTGATGAGGCTTTGGTAGACTACTTCTCTGAAGAATTCAGGACAAAATACAAACTGAATGTAAAAGAGAATCCCCGAGCACTGCTGCGACTGTATCAGGAATGTGAAAAACTAAAGAAGCTTATGAGTGCAAATGCTTCTGACCTTCCACTTAACATTGAGTGCTTCATGAATGACCTTGATGTCTCTAGTAAGATGAACAGGTACTGTGTGTTGCTTGCCCTGAAGTGAAATCAAGTGTGGTCTCTGAGCTGGCTTGTGATCTGAGACCTTTTTTTCCCACGCTTTGCAGAGCTCAGTTTGAACAATTGTGTGCTGCCCTTTTGTCCAGAGTGGAACCTCCTCTAAGAGCAGCCATGGATCAAGCTAGTAAGTAGGAGTTAATATAAGTATCTCGTGTGGCTCAAGAAAGTAACTGGTAATAGTTATCCTAGATCCCTGGGATAATATTATTTTATTTTTGTATTTATTAGAATTGCAAAGCTAAGTACTGAAAAGTTAAATGTAAGTTCCATTCATCTGCTTGTCATGTATGCATGATCGCATTTCTACCTCCTTTAGTGCACAAACCACTATGCAACCCTGGTTTACTGACCCTCCTTCACCCTGTGCAATGGAAAAGGTTGGCCCTCTGAAAGCTTCTCTCTCCTCTTAAGCAATGATAGCCAAACTATCATTTCTTGCCTTAGCATTTTGCAAATGTCCGGCCAGCTTGTTCCTTGTGTGATACATACCTGTCCTCACTGATCTGAGAATTTGGCAATAGATACTAGAAATAAGATACTTCAAGCATGTGCAAATAACTCTTTATTTTACTTTTTTTTTTGTGAATTAGGAGAAAAAATAGGCCTTTATAAGGATAGGAAAAGGCTTACCCTTAATTTCAAACCTCTTGAGCTTAGAAAGGAAAAAAAATCTCTTATGTCAGTTAGCTAGATAAGTAATGAAAGAAGTGAAAGTAATAACTTCAACAGGAACTACCACAGCAAAACCGTATCAGGGCTAATAGTAGTTAGAGATCACTTGATGCACATGTGCCCTGAATGAATAACTAAAGCTACTCTGCTAGAACAGGGTAATACTGTTCATGAGTTTTTAATGCAGGCTTTGTTTTTCCTGTATTGACAGGCAAAACTAAATTGAACAAACAATGAGATGACATCCCAGATCACTTTATCCTTGTTTGGGAGGGATGAGGTGTTGTCCTGTGGTACAGGGCAGCTGTATGAAAACCCTATTAAACCACTTAAGCTTACGCACAACAGAGGGGGTGCACATGGGCAATGCATTTTGAGGAACAGCTGTCGTGAAGTAACCACTGTTTGGATGCTTGGCTTCTGCATTTCTGCAATTAGGCAACTAGAAAACTTTGTAGCCTTGCAGAAGGGACAGAGATTTTTGAGTATGTTACTACTTTTCTCCTTTTAAAGTTCTCTTCGGTCATTGATTATATTCGTTGCCTGTCATAGTGCCTGGATAACAAGGGGTCGCAGTCTTGTCTTGGTTGTGCAAAGACTGTTTGTTGCTATCTTGATGATAATCTAGGACCCCGCACTGTCTCTTCTAGAACTTCAACGTGAGGATATCTATGGTATAGAAATTGTAGGTGGGGCCACTAGAATCCCAGCGGTGAAGGAACAAATCTCTAACTTCTTCTGTAAAGAAATCAGCACCACATTAAACGCTGATGAAGCTGTTGCGAGAGGCTGTGCCTTGCAGGTAGGCTTTTTAAAATTCAACTTGACTACTGTTTAACATGATATATTGCTGATAACTAAGCCAAAAGCAAAAGGTACTGCAGCTGAAACCAGGTGTAAGGTCTTACTTGCTCTTTGAACACTTCGTTACAGTGACCATGTAAGAAATTACATTTGGTAACTTGATGCTGAGTGATGTTAGCAGAATGGACTTGCTCAAATTGATAACCCATACTACTGTTTAAGGGTTTGGAAGCTTTGTTTATATTTCTATTGACAATTGCTAGCAAAGCAGCATCTGTTAAAATTAGGTAAGACATTCAGCTAAGATAACTTGAATGGCTCCTTGCTAATAGTAGGAAATTTATTTTTAAAAATTCTGTGATAAGCAGCACCTCCATGTGAGCAGTGTTAATATCTAGTCTGCACTCTATTGTATTTACTTTTTTGTATTTCACTACATGAATGTAATTAAATTCTGATCTTTGTTTTCCAGTGTGCAATTCTTTCTCCAGCTTTTAAAGTACGTGAATTCTCCATCACAGATGTTGTTCCTTATTCAATAACATTAAGATGGAAATCATCTTACGAAGAAGGAACAGGGTAAGCTGTATGGAGTCTAGTAAAAAGTGTGTTTGTAAATATCTTTAAACTCTGCTTATCTGCTTGAACAGTTTTCTTTTGTATCATACCTCTTGATTTACTGCTTAGTTACCAAATGTATATTTAAAGCACTTCAATGTGAGCTTAATTTTTGGAAGTGTGACATAAAATGTATGGTCTAGCTTTGAGACCTACAATTCTTTGACTTGGAACTCTGGTCACAAGCTGCCTTTTAAGTTAAATATTTAGTTACTTGTTAACATGGCTGATGTTCATCAATGGTATTAGGTTTTTGATGATCCATTATATTATGCTCAGTGGTTTAACTTTATTCAATGTTTCCTACTTTAGGGAATGTGAAGTCTTCAGTAAGAACCATGCTGCTCCATTCTCAAAAGTAATTACTTTTCACAAGAAAGAGCCTTTTGATCTGGAAGCTTACTATTCCCATCCTCATGAAGTGCCTTATCCTGATTCCAGAATAGGTAACAACATAGAAATAAAAAGCCAAACTTAATTTTCATAAACAATGTGTTTGTGGGAAATGGAAAACAAAAGCCTTTAGAAGAACTCTTTATCACTGTCCTTCCTAGGTCATAGATGATCCCAGGTTCTTTTTAGAAGGGTTTGCCACAATCTCCACTGTTAAATAGAGTGAGCAAACAATGTCAATATCATCTTGCAGTAGTTCCTAGAAAAGTTGCATAATGAAGAAAGTATCTGTTTTGCTATTTCTGAATGTTTTAAGAAAGCAAGTACAAAACTTAGTGCTTTGTGTGGTTCTTTGAGCCTCTAAAATGAATCAGGATCTGATATGCAGGCCAACTTGGCTTTTTAGAGAAACTGGATAAAAAGATAATTATTTGTCTAGCCTGGTATTGGTCTTGTTCCTATTAATCTCCAGATATGCGGGATACTGACAATATAGATGTGTGTTTTGGTTTGTGTTTTGGAATTCAGTTAAGTAGTAATAGTTTTCTGTTGCAAGAGATAAGAGCATAATATCTCAATTTTTAAGTATAGAAAGCAAAGCATCCTAGGCAGTATAAATTAATTAGTAATAACTGGGAAAACAGGTTTTAATTTTTCTAGCTGCAGCTTACATTGTGGAACTGGCAGCTAAGCATCCAGGGTATATTGAAGCAGGAAGCTTCCAAATAGAGGTAACTTAAATTACACGAAGCCACTACTTAATATATTTCCGGGAAGGGGTAGGGAAAAGTAATGTAAAGCTCATTTTCCTTTTTTTATGACTTTTTTGAGCTATAGTTTAACCATCCCTTAAATTTTTTTTAAGGGCGTTTCACTATTCAAAATGTTGTTCCCCAACATGATGGTGACAATTCCAAAGTGAAGGTTAAAGTGCGTGTCAACATCCATGGTCTCTTCAGTGTGGCCAGTGCCTCAGTAATAGAGAGGCAGAACATAGATGGAGATCACAATGACACACCTATGGACACTGAATCATCAAGTAAGAACCAAGGCAGAGATGATGAGCTGGTATGTAAACTTGTAAATATCTTGCTCCTTGTAATTCTGAAGAGACAATAATTGGATATTAAATCATAGGGTAAAGCTGTTCAAAATTACCGCTCCCCTCCACCCTTGAATTACTTTGGTTATGTAATACATTCCTTTATGTCAGTATTTATTATTAAAGTACTGATGATGTGGTTTTAAGAGCAAAAGTGTAAAAACCAAAAGATTCTAAGAATTGGCACAGACTGGTGAAGAATAACAAAGCAATCTTAACTATGTAATGGGAACATACTGAGATTTGTTGGCTCTTGGAGCTTGCTTTTTCAGTGGAGGATGGGGTGAATTACCTGTTGCTACGCATGGGAAGACTGCTTCATTAAGTCTTTCACTTAGATACTTCAGTACTAGTAATTCTTACAAGCTGGCTTGTGAGGCTAGTGTGGGAGATGCTGGAAATAATGTGTACCAGCTTTGTCATAAAAACTGAGAACGTAGCATGTAGTCATGTAGCATGAGAATGTAAATGGAGTCCTGAACGCACTGCCTAGCTACTCCATAAATGCTGCAGCTCAGAGTAGCCTGTCCATCCGCTCCCCTGTTCTGGAGCAGGGTGGGTCAGCTCCCTGTGTGTGTTGGCTCCTCAGGGTAGGTGGCCGAGCAGCCACGTGCGGCAGTCGCGTTGCGAAGCCGAGGAGTGGGCAGTAGGAGTGGTTTGCAGGTTGGAGGGGTGCCCCGAAAGTGAGCTCAGGAGTCCTCCTTGTTTGAGTCTTCCTTGTTTGTGCCCTCCTGAAGCTTGAGGCTTTAGGTACCTCGCATCTCACAAGGGTGAGAAGAAGGCATAGAGGAAAAGAGCAAGAAATAAAGTGGCAAGTTGCTACTTGCCGCTCTGGCTGCCTTGTGCCAACACTGCAAACGGCTCAGCGGAGCAATGCATGTAGGAGGCTGGAGAAGGCAGGGAGGGAGTGTCTGTTGCTGAGTAATTCGAGACAAAAAGCAAAACATAGTTTTTATTTGTGCAGAAGAGAGAAATGCTTTTTTCCCTCACTACTTAAAGCCTGTCCTTTGCAGCTCTTGTTGCTTCAGTTGAATTTAGTGCAGAAGCTGGAATAAGGGGTTGTGCAACTAGCATTACATGATACAAGCAGAATCTTTAAATTTTCAACTGTTTTCAGGGACAAGCTTTCCAGGGTCAATTGTACTTCAAATAGCAAACTTAATGTTATCTTTGGACAAGTGTTTTGCATCTGATATTTGTGTA
Organism: Nothocercus julius; assembly: GCA_013398735.1. Taxonomy (NCBI): domain Eukaryota; kingdom Metazoa; phylum Chordata; class Aves; order Tinamiformes; family Tinamidae; genus Nothocercus; species Nothocercus julius. The sequence continues at coordinate 1,973,501 of VZSV01000121.1, forward strand.
TAAATGAAATTGTAGAAAGGGATACAACGCTTTGTTTAATCAGTACTGCATGCAGAACTTCCTAGGGTTAGTAGTGTGCTGTGCTCAGTATCAGTACAAGAGTAACTGCTTCAATCCTCAGGCTTTCTGCTTGTTTGTAGTACTTCTGTTTGTCCTAATAAATCTTCTGTTTTACAATGGTGCTTGTCAGCAATTACCTTTCATTATTGAGGATGATACCCTCGACTCTGAGGAGGAGGTTTGTGGTGAATATTTATTTTTACCCCCTATCTTTTTTTCTTGTAGAAAACTTCCTTCCAGTTGTTCCTTTTCTGTGTGAACAGTAAGAATGATAAATGAGGATTTTTCCTGGCCTCAAGTGACACAATTTGGCAGAAGTAGCTCTTACTTTTTAACCTTTGTGGTTAAAGACTTGCTGAATCAATTGGCATGCCTAACCTTAACAGCTGCAGCATATGAGCCAGTGCTGGAGTTAGAACACAAATGTTTAAATACATGATTCCTTATTTTCCAGAAACAACAGTGAATTATTTCATGTAAATCCAGGAATTTTAATTTCTTGTCAATGAAAGTAATTGTTGACATTTCAAGCTTTAGCCGCAGCTCACTACTGATGTGCTGGCTAATGTGGATGTCTATTAATCACCTTAAATTTGAGACTCTGTCCCATGTTCTGATATGAAAGTCTTTGCAAAGATAAGCTATTAAAAGACAAACTATTAAATCAAGTGACTAGTTCTGATAAATACAGAGATGCCACTAAAGCCGACAGATTTAGAATAGGTAACCTACTGATCAAGTAAAACACATTTTTAATTTGGGGTGTGAAGGGAAGACAATTGGTCATACACAGTGACAACGTACTACAGAACTAGTTTTTGTGGACACATGCAGATGCATGTGGTAATTAAACTATTTCTGCGTAAGATGACAAACTAAAACTTGAGAGAGACAGTGTGAGATCACAGTTCTGGCTGTTCCATAGAGAACTTGTGGGTTTTAGCCTGTGTCAGTGTTGTGTTGTTAGAATGTTCTTTACATACATTTTAGATGTATTTATTTCTAAATTAAATGGAAGAGGGTATTCACTTGGCCTAGTGTTCTGTCTTAGGGAACAGAAGAGATTCTCCTTATTTTTGAGGGGGACAGGCAGAATAGTCCACTTAAACTGAGAAGGATATGAATGTAGTACTGTATTGGAATAACTGTCTAAAAAGGGTGGATCAAAACCTTTCAGAGATTAAAGTGTTCATATATAATAATGTCATCTGTCATAGAAATACTACAGCAAAGCTGTGCGTTCAGTTATTTAACTCTTTTCTAGGATAAAATGCAGATTGATCAAGATGAAGGTATTCAGAAGAGTCAGGCTGAACAACAGAGCCAAGCAGATGAGGAAACTGAAAACGCGGGAACCGAAACGAAAGTTGGTATTCTGTATTGATAGGAAATGTTTCACCTGAACTTTTTTGCTTGGTCTCTTTCAAATTCTTTTTGTTAACCTTATCAATTGCAATACATAGGACCGTATTTGGAGGACCACTTCAACAGCTATATTGGAAATCTTATCTTAGTGCTTTCATTTCTAATGCAGTACGTGGTGAAAACTTTCAAGGAAATTTCCTTTATTTAACATAGTTTTGTAGTGAAGATGGAATTTAAGGAAGTGTAGGAAGCACTATGGAAAGAAACATGCAAGTGTGTATAACGTGAACAAGTTTTATTGTTTAAACATAATCTGAAGAGCTGTCAAATATCCCTGGTTTGGTTCAAAGTTAAGGTAATGGTGATTCTGTATAGCAGTAGTATAATTGTGCTGCATTTAAATCTGATGCATTTGTAGCCGCTTTCTTAGTGCGATTTGTCATCTTTTGAACATAAGTGTAGTAATACTATTGTTCAAAATTTGTTATAACTCTTAAATCTTTTTACAGACTGCTTCTGGAGACAAGCAAGATCATCTAAATCAGCCTAAAGCTAAAGCAAAAGTCAAAAGTATTGACCTACCTATACAGGCTAGCCTCTACAGACAACTGGGACAAGATCTTATTAATTGCTACATAGAAAATGAGGTATGTAATATAAACAGATAACAAATGAATGACACTGTAAATAATGGTCCAAAAGCATGTGCAACCATAAACCGATCTTACTACTCAATAGACAAAACTGTAAGATTTTGTCTGTTACCGCTCTTCTTGATTGATTTTTTTTTTGGTGTGTGGTGTTTTTTTTGTTGTTGTTGTTGTTGTTTTTGTTTTGTCTGTTTTATTTGGGTGAATTTAACATTTGACTCCCAGGTTTTCTTAAATAGATATTGAACCTTCCAGGTTTCATGTTTGTCACTCTTAGGATTCTGCCAATATAAGCTCTGGAAAACCATCTGAAGAATAAAACAGGGGAGGGAAACAAAAAAATCTGTAGGACGGGAAAATTATTAATGACTTCTAAACCAGGGTCAAGACTCTTACCTTCTAGTTCTGTCTATCGTCATCAATTCACAATCGATACCCAATCCAGTAAATGGATCTGCACCTTTAACCCCTGCACCTTCTCTGTCCCTCCTTGTAGAGAAGACAAAAGTAATGCAAAGGTGCAAATACTGTCACTGATAGTAAATTAATAGTCTTCTGTGAAGTTGTGTGGTACAATTTGAAAACAGTAATGCTTCAGCTTGATCTTTTATATGCTTTTTAGCTTAAACTAAGCTTTTCTCCTCCACAGGGGAAGATGATGATGCAAGACAAGCTCGAGAAAGAAAGAAATGATGCTAAGAATGCCGTTGAAGAATACGTATATGACTTCAGAGACAAGCTATGTGGAGTTTTTGAGAAATTCATCACTGAAGAAGTAAGACATATCTGTTTCAATTGTTGGAAAAACTTTGAACTTAGATTTGATTGTGGATATATGGAGGCTGCAAGGAGTTCTTTGGACTTGCCTGAAAATGTGAAATTGATTCATTTCGCAGAGGTGAAGTTGCTAAGTTACATCTGCTTTGACAAGGCATTTAGGACACAAATATGACAAAGTCTGTAAGGAGGGATTTTGGATAAAGAATACTGTTCTATGGTTGGAGTAAAAAAGCAGGACTAATCACTTAGCCCCTAAATGACATCAGTGGGTTGGTGTTAAACAAAATACAGTGTAAAACACAGCAACTCCCCTTGTGCTCATTTTCATTAACTTACAAGTAGGATTCCTTCCCCACTTGAAAAATGCTTGGAACCTCATGTACTATTGAAGTCCTAGCAAAAGGTGGTAGAGGAGGTGTTTTTGCAAACGCAATACTGAAAGAACACTTGCCCCGCAGCAGTTTCTCTGTAACATCTATTTAAATAAAAGTTAGCTGGTAGCAGACAACCAGTTCTTGAAACAACAGCTGTGTAGCAACAGTTTGAAGGTCTGCTGCCCAGAATGCTGCACTAATCCAGCAATACAGTGCAGGTGCCCTTCCACTATAAACTTGGAGTGCAAGGCAGGTATTTCATCCCAGGTTCTAAACAACCTAGGTAAAGAGGATAGACAAGGATCAGTGTTTCCCAATAGCTAAAGATCAAGATCAAGACTTTACATACAGGTGAGAGTCCAATTAAGAGAAACTTAGCTTAAGCATATATATTTTTGTTATCCAAATTTGTCTGCTTCCCTTTTCCCCAGCTACGCTACAGGAATTTCTAATCAACAGAATTTTGCATATAAAGAAAACATGCAGGCATTACTAGAAGATGTATCTCCTTTTTTATAAAAATAGTACTGAAGTTATGTAATTCCTATAAACTTCACTTGCAGATCAGTAAAGCTGAAGTGCTTCTTGTATGATTCTTTAACTGTTAATTAATGACAGCATTTCTTCATGAATTTTGTCTTTAACTGATGAATTAAACAGTCCTTTTCTTCACTAGGGAGATTTTCTGGTGTTTTTTT
>VZSV01000121.1:1977717-1992266 GCA_013398735.1 Nothocercus julius
CATGTATACATACACACTTGCAAAAACTAGTTAATGTAAAAGATGCATATGTTCATAGGCACGCATAGGTTGGATAAATTTACTAAGTAAGAAAGTCCAGGTTGTTTGTGGATGGTTTTCAGTTAGGCAATGAGCATATAATTTAGAGTTAAGAACAGAGTCTTTTTTAATGCTGATGTTGCTTCTAACCTGAAAACTCTCAAATTAAGTGAAGAAGACTCAAGAGCTACAAATAGTAGAACTTGAACTAATTGCTATGAGAAATTTTTTTAATAATTCTTACTACACTGTGATAGACTGCAGTGTGTGGGTTCTTCTCCACTCCCTACACAGTCCCTCAGGTCTTCATTACACTTACTCATGCTGATTTTTTTTTTTTCTCAGCATTATGAAAAAATTACTTAGCTGAAATGTTTTTACAGCAGCTGTCTGTAAACTTAATCCAATTCCTACTTGCGATGGTATTCTATAGTTAAAGCAAAAATTCGGTTTTGTGATACAGTACTTAAATGCTAAAGAGTGCATTAACAGAAACTTTTACTTTATTGTGCTTATGTTTGCAGAAATTTGGACAACCTATTCAGGAAAGATACATGGAACATGAAGAAAGACCAAAAGCTTTAAATGAACTGGGAAAGAAGATTCAGCTCCTTATGAAAGCAGTAGAAGCATATAAAAATAAGGTAGAAACAAATTATTCAGGGAAGGAACTACTGTGGGGGAGTGTGTGGCTGACTGTGGGTTTAGAAGACACTGTGGGAGTAAAAGGCTGTTACAAAACGATTGTTGGTCATGGGCTCCTGCCAACTTCTTAAACTGTTCTGAAGTGCTAGCCGAAAAGGCTCCTTGCACAAAACACACGAATCAAACATAGAGCCTTGGGCAGGGTGGGTGTTTGTGAGTGGGGTTTCTTTTGTTTTTGTTTTTTCACTGACTGGTGCCACTAGAAATTGCAATAAATATTTCAACTGATGGCTGTTACCATTATTTCTATAATTTACAAGATATATTGAAATTAGAGATGCTGAACTAAAGTAAGAATCTCAGGTGCCTTTTTGCAATTTCAGTATCAACTTGTGTTTTTGCAATATGCCCTTAAGGATAAAATTTTCAAATATTTTTTAAAAATAATCTTCCATGTCTGTGTTCTACAGTCATTCTTCACTTGTTAAAATATTTTTTTTCTAGTGGACTGGAGCAGTGTTACTCTGTCTATGAAGTTATTAAATAGGTGAGAAGCATATACTGTTTTTTATACACATCTTTGTCCATAGGATGAAAAATATGATCACCTAGATCCTGCTGAGATGGAAAAAGTTGAAAAATACATTAGTGAAGCTATGAATTGGTTGAACAGCAAAATGAATGCCCAAAATAAACTAAGTTTAACTCAGGATCCAGTCGTCAAAGTGGCAGAAATGTTGGCAAAATCCAAGGTAAAACCATTACTTTTACATGTAGCTTCCTGATAGTGTTTTTCTGTAATGGGTAAGCTTTGGCTTATGTATTGAGCTAGAATCTTGTACCTGCGGAGATGTGAACAGCTATGGAAGAGCCATGGAGAGGGAGCAGCATTGTTGCTAGTACTCACTGCTAGCTCTTGACTACTTCTGCAGTAACAAAGCAGGAGCTTTGAATATCTTTTAACAGCCTGAATTAAAGCAGTAGGTTTGCTAGAATGCAGATTCCCATAGGCAGTTAATGAATTGCTAGCTTTTTAGCTAGCAGAAGTTTGCTTTTTAGGTGTCTAGATTTGTTAGAATCCAGGTGTAGTCTTCAGAAGTCACAGTGCAGGTGGCTATGAAGACACAGCAAATTTGAGGAAGTCTGGGTTAATGTGATGACTCTACCACTAAACGAACTTGTTTTCTCACTTCTAATGTGCCTAGGAGCTGGATAGCTTCTGTAACCCTATTGTGTACAAGCCCAAACCAAAGGTAGAAGCTCCTAGCAATGGGCAGGCAAAAGCTAACGGTGAGCACAACGGACCAGTGAACGGGCAGAGCGGAGCCGAATCCAAGCCAGATCCTGCCAAGGATTACTCCCAGCAGACCAAACCATCTGGAGAAATGGAAGTGGACTAAATCCTACGTTTCTTTCATTTAATTAAAATAGTGCAAGTAACCACAGGGTCCATTCTTTTGTCTGGTACACACCTCAGATGTTCAGTTATTCTTAGCCAACTTTCTGTCATTTGTTGTTGCAGTAGTTTTTTGAAAGTGTTTTATATAAAGTACACCTCTGTTCATTTCCACTGATGCCGCTTATGTGGAGCTTTAGCCAAATGTAGATTGTATAAGTCAGTTCAAGCTTTCCCAATATATTTTATATCTCAAACATACAGAATTGATATATAAATGGCAACAATCTACCTTATTTAAAGCTTTTATTGTGGATAAACCTCAGCTCCTTTATTCAGGAAAGGATACTGTATTGCACTACTGATGCTCAAGTATAGCTCTAACTGCATCTTTATTTTGGAAAAATATTGGAATTGAAGTGGCAAACTGTCACTTGAAGCACTGACCTTTTCTAGTTATTGTATTGTTATAATTTAAATATTAAAATAGAGGTTAGTTGGCATACTAGTCCATCTTGTTGATGTACCATGAGAACTGTATGGTGTCTTTTTCATATAAATTGATCATACAAGCTTAAACTTTTTTTTCAGAATCTGCATACCACTGACATATTTAATCTTAGTTATAAAATACTTGCCTAATGGCTCTGCCATTTGCTGAAGCTGAGTGGTCTCATTGGACATTGCTGTACATAATGTACTATGCTTATGATAGGATGATGCTAATATTAGTATGAAGTGGTAGAATATACAAGGACTGTTGCATAGGTTTCCCTTAATGTCTTATTGCACATATTACTACTTCTCATTTCGAGTGAGGTCTATATGTTGATCAAATCTTATTCTGAGAAGAGCAGCAGCAGCAGAAACTGCTTCTATAACCTGGCTCTTAGAAAACTTAATTCTGAGGTTGCTTAAATGATGTTTATTGCGAACTTGAAACGAATACTGACTGAGGGCGTGTTTAAGCTGTGGTACTTGGCATGATCCTTTTGGAAGAAGGATCTAAACAGCAGCCCACAAGCTGCGTGTTTATTAGCTCCAACAATAAAATAAGAAATCTATTTGATAAATTTCTATAACTACTTAATTAGCTTTGGTCATTCACTTGATCTAATGGAAATGTCTATAATACAATGTATTAGAAAGTTGACTCACTTTTGCTCTACTTTGTCCAAATCTAAGCTCACATATTCTAAATACTTTAGGTCAGTCATGGAGAAATTCCAGGTGTTTTTTTATCTTGACTTCAATACACAAGCCAGCCACACTCGTTATGAGAACAAGAGTAGGCTACTGTACTACAGAAAGTGGTTTGTTAGCCGAACTAGCATACCGGAAGGAGATTAGTTGCATCATAATATTTTTAATGACTTGAACTCCCTTTTGACAATGCAGTAGAAAAGGCATTGGCCAAACTGGCATTCCAGCAGCCTGTCTCCCAGGGCACAGCTTGCTGCTGTTGTATGTCAGCCAAGTGTCAAATGCTCTTATTTCCAACTTTGACAGCTGTTTTAATGTGAGCGGTGCCTTCTCCCTGCCCTACTGTTCAGCAGGGAGAGGACTGCAGCTGGGACCCAGCGCAGTGCGGTAGGTGAAATGCTGCTTGTCCCTAGCTTTGCAGGAGCAGGAACCATCTCTTACATGTGTTGCTACAGCTGTTCAACCAGCCCAAGGGCTAAAAAATAGGTACCTTGTGACTGCCAGAGGTGACATAGCTTTTATGTCCCTGCTACAGATGCAGTTGTGGGGGGTCTGACACTCTTGAGTTTATATATATAAATCTCTTAGACAACTGTCTGGCCTTGAAAGGAGCTGCAGCTATTCTGTAACCTCAGGCTTAAATGCTGCTGTAGTTGCAGGTCTTAAGCAACAGCCCCGCAACTAGTTTTGTCAGTTCTTAGTTTAAGGCAGCATGTGACCTCCCAAGCTCCACTTGCACAGGCTTTAATATTATACCAAGTGTCCTAAGGGCTTTGCTGCAATAGTGTAATGATTACTATCCTAAAAATATTGGGATCTTAAGACATTTAAATGTTAAGTCCTGTAGATTTTCTTCCTAATACAGGGCAGAGGAAGAGCTCACTCAGTGGAAGAAAGGTCTTAGGTAAGAAAAAGATCTAGCCTTTGTTTTGATTCATTAAATATTACAAACACTGGAGACAACATATATATTTATGAGAGAGATAAGACCAAAAGAGTTCAACTAGTGCTCAGTAGATGAAGCTTAAGAGCAGGGAGGGTTAAGATGAGCAGCAGAAGCTAGTTCTTTTTGGCTCTGTACCTGCTCTGGCTCGAGCTCCCTGGGGAGGGAGGATGCTGCATGGAGCAGGTTAAGGATTCCACAGGCCAAAGTAAAACTTTTAGAGAGTCGGTATCCCATTTCACATTAATAGGCCCCTTGTTTTTCCTCCTGCAAAGAGTGAAGTTTAATATGACCTAGATGTACAATTCTCAACTAATCAGTAACTATGCAGAAGTTGAAGGTGGAAGTCTGCTTGTCAGTCTGAACAGAAAATTACATTGTGGCCAATAGAGTATTTTGGAGTACAAAGTTACAGGTTTTGCTAGGGTACCAACAGTAGTATGCTACATATTTTTTTTTTTTTTTTTTTGCTTATATAAATGGTTATGAGGTGTTAACACTTTCTGATGATTTCTTTTGAATGCCAGATGCCTTTCTTACCTGTTTGAAAATGTTTCTGCCATCCCCTAAAGAGAGAGAAAGATAAAGCAATACCATCTTAGAGAACACAATGCAATTCTATTCTAAAAGGGTTTTGTCAAGGCAGTTCTTACGTTTAGATAATTGTGCTGTTTTGGAACTAAACTGTTACTGCTTTTCATCTGTAAGATGTTTCTTTTATTTAAAAAGCAGTGATGCTCTGCTTTTTTTCTTGACTATTATTCAAGAAAATGATTTTAAATTGATTTGCTTTACTAAAACAGCTACTAGCAGCTAAGTTTAAAAACTGACTCAGCTGCTCTTCCACATCTCTTTATTATACCATCTTTTAAAGATCAAGTCCAGGATTTCATTTGAACTTCATTTGGCTGGTGAAGATAGAAGCAGACAAGAAATCTTCCTTGCAGGGTTGCCTGTAACTCAGTTACGCTGACAAAGGACCTGGGCTCTGCAGCAGTGCAGTGCAGCTGCCTTTCCTCTTGCTCATTTGTTTGGCAAGGGCTGCTTAGGGATGAAAATGCCTCTCCCCTTGTTTCAGGCTGTCTTTAAACAGTAAAACAAAGATGCTGCCTTTGGGGCTGCTTGCAAACTTCACAGAAGGAAGCTGGGGGCTTTAGAATCCATGATGTGTTGGAGAAACACCTCACCTGTACCACAAGCAGGGCTTCCTAAGACTCTAATTCTCTCTAAGGGAGAGGGAAAGAAAAGGAACCTTCTTCTCCCTGGGTAGTAGGGCAGGGGCCTGAAGGGATCTGTGGTTCTCATGGTACTACCCTTGGGGCACCTGGGCCCCAGCTGTGCAGAACTTTTGCTTTGCTTCATGCTGAGGGCACCGCTGCTGGCCTTACTTCAGTGTGAAGTTGTTGGTTGGCTCTTTTAAAAGAGCTCTTAAGCTAAGCATGCAACCAGTGGCTGTAGATAGAAACAAGAATCTTTATAGCCTCCAGTATTTGAAGGTGTTTATAATCTCATGAAACATTTCAGTGTTCTGAACTCCATCCTCTGCTATAGCTTCTTCCTCATCTTAAATATGGAATATCTAAGTGAGGTGGTTTCCTAAGGGGATTATTTTGAATCTTCCTACAGAAAATGGGCGAAAACCTGGTAAGAGTCTTTCTTCCTAAGTATTTTTTGACACAGAATTGTTAGCAATATACAGCCTTACCCAACCTCACGGTCTGCATAGTACAGTGAGTCTGTGCAATGTGATTACCTGACAGCGGCTTCCCAAAACCTGGAACCATTTTACAAACATGCCCATCTCTGGATCAAAGCAGCCAGCTTAGCTGCTGTGGAAAGAGAGTCTAAAATTAATTCCCCCAGATGAGTTCTAACATGAACAACTTTTCTCAAAACAAGGCTTTGATTTTTGTGTTACCACCCTGTAATACCTTAAATGTCTGTTTTCCGTGAGCCCTGTAAAGTGAAGTTCAGGTGCACACCTTAGTTGGGGAATCATAAGATGCACCAAGGAAGCTGCTACTCACAGTGAATTTTCTTTAATTGGCTGGAAGAGCATTATGTTGCCTCTTACACTTTTTTCATTACACAAAATTTCCCAGAATGGGTTTTAGGCACTGGAAGGCCAGAAGAGGCACTATTCAAAAGAGACAGTGGAGACATTTTATGTAATGCAAATTTTTATTGCAACCCATAAGACAAAATTTGGGAGTGTAAACACAAACTCTTGTGTATTAGATTTACCTGAAACTTTAGTTCTCTGCAGCTGAAATTTGAAGAATGCAATCACTCTTTACAAATGATTGCACAATTAGAGTAGATTTAGTGAAAACAAATAAATATGGCTGTTAGCACTATCTGCAGATCCTAAACAGGGTTTTGCTTAAATGACTTGACCTGATACACTCATTAAATTCCTTTCTTCATCATCTTATTCAGAAGATAATGAAAAACAAGTCTCTGCAGCACGGTATGTGAAGAATTATTTTAAACAACATGCAGTTAAGAGCTAGAACAACCACTCACAAAGTGCTGAAATAGTTTAATTCAATTAATGAAGAAGGTGGTAGTCACTGAATGTTGCAAATTTGGAGTAGTTTGTTTACGTATTTAAACATATCTCTACAGGATGGGGAGGGAAGAGGTAGGAGTGTTAGGAATAAAGCAGTGTTTAAGTATGCAAAATGTTGACTATGTATGTAAATGGGATCTTTATTAGTGACAGATCATGTGCAAATTGACAATATTTCAATTTATTTTTTTGAATGGCAGTATAGATTGTCAAGGTTGTGTATACTTAAAATAAATATATAAACCTGCTACTTGAACCATAACCGACCACCCGAGACCTAATTTTTACGTTGCTGCTCCTAAAAGAAGCTTTGTCTGATTTCCTGATTTCATGCAACTTCCCCGTGTGTGCAGAACAGCGCAGGTAGGAAATACACGAGTTCAGCTCAGGCAGACAGACCCAGCGTCTGGTTTGTCTCATCCTCTGGTTGCTCTCAGTCCCAGTCAGCTGCTCATTCTTTTCTCATGACAAGCTCCACTAGATGACTCATCTATTAATACTGTGGTTCTTTTTTCTCCCGCAGTTAGAACCCAAACACGTTACTACTTGTGTGTTAGGGAGCTTCTGTCATGCTCACACCTGACATCACATTTATGCATTTTGTCAGTTAGCAAGTTTCAAGGAACTTACCTTTAACTGAATCATGTGTTGTAACAAGAACAAGTTCAAACTAATTCTTCTGTACCAAGGACCATTAGGACTGAGAATGAGTCTGCTTCACTTTGCCGCTCATTTTCAAACACGGTACCTTTACAGATACTGTCATTAACAAGAGGCCTTCATGAACAAGCAGCAGCAGTAGGACCAGGATCTGGCATGGGCCGTTTAGTGGTTTTAAGCCAGCGTTCCCCACCAGAATGTATCCCTGGCAGGGCAAACACCAGCCCAGCGTCACAAACAGGAGCTACTTTATTCCTTTCGCAGGAATTGCGGATTTCTTCACAGCTTAAGATCTTGGCCTACATGCATTTTGCATATGTACTTTGGCAAATAATTTAGTTCTTGTGCCTGAATTTAATATTTGCTATAAAATTTAAGTATGGTTTTCAATACTAACAACCAAAGTAGTAGGTACTTAACAGCAAGAAGGGGAAGGGAGGGGAGGGTTTGTGCAAGACTTGGATATCCCAGGTCTCTCAGGCCTTCACTCGACATGATAGAAGTTTATATGTTAAGAAAAAATTAAGACATAGATGTGAAAAACAAGTGTGCTCTTTTTTCACTTACCCATGAAGCCCCATTTCTCTCCAGCGCAAGTTATTGGGCTGTTACATTTGAACTGGAAGCAGCAGAGTAAGATGCAGCAGGAAGAAAGTCAAGTCTAACTCACATGTGAGTTCAGAAAGGACTTGAGTTAATGCAGCATAAAATTCACCAAGACTCTCTGACATCCTCCTGAAAAAGATTTAAAAACCAGTAAGTAGGGAGAGGGAAGACATCTAAGCTGATGGCAGAAAGAAAACGAAATGTATCCTCATAGTTATGATTAATAAAGATCATATGCTTTTAACTCAAAGGCCATCTGAAAATCAACTCCACAGGCTCAACAAAAATGAGTATGGGGGACACGAGCTCCTCTGCTTCATCATGTGAGCAACGCAGCCTGAGCTCTCAGCCAGCTCCCTGCGCTCCCAGAGCTACGGGCCAGGCAAGGGTGCAAGAGTCTGTTCGTTACCAGCAAAGGCACCCGCCCGTCACGCTGCGAAGGGGAGCGGCAGCTTTAGCAAAACTAGATGAACATGGGAAGCTGAAAATGACCAGGCAAAACTGCCCCAGGAATGCAGGAAGAGGCCGAGCTACCATGCGAACGGCATCCGCATCCGAACACTGGAATATGCAATGAGGAACTACATCCCACGTTTCATCTAAAAAGTAGCTGCTCTGGCACTGTGATACCCTAACACCAGCTCAAAGAGCTGCTTTAGGATAGGGGGAATAAAATTGCTTTCAAAATACAAAATAATTCCTTCCCAGAGACAGTGTTTGTGACAGAGCTTCTGAAAAGAGAGAGTCCGACTGATTGTTCCCATGACTCTGAGTAAACATCATCCTTTGCTTCCTCAGATTAACTCTGTCTTAACTTCTTTATTCTCTCTACAAATGAGCCTGGTCTTTCTTTTATAGTATTAATTGCATTTTCAATAGCACTGAAGCATTTTCAATCGCAAAGACGAAAGTGGCATTCTGCATAGCAAATACAATGTTTTAAAAATACTAGCCAAGAGAATTTTCATTGTAAATTACTCAAGACATGTCCTTATCCGCATATAGTCTGAAAGGTGACATAGCTGGTGGGAGATGTATCAGCAGGTGAAGAAAATACTCCACTATCTGTTAGATATGAGCGACCTTACACAATTAAAAACTCCCAAAACATCATAAAATAGATGAAAGAGTTCTGGGGTAAATCTTCAGCATAAAAACCTTGGCTGAGACATGATAAACCACGAAGGTGGGAAGCCCTGCCTGGCCTGCCACACACCCCTGCAATAACCTTCACACTGCTCCATTGCTCCTTGCGCTACTGGAGGGAACTGGGAGCACCTTGAATGAAGTCACCAGTGATTCTCCCTCTGAATCTTGCTGCCACTGCTCAAAAAACACAACTGTGTTTCTGTATCTCCACAAGGCATTGTAAAAGTCCTAAATTACCCAAGCCAGTTGCTAAATAACCTGACATCTATGTCTCCATCCTATTCCTGTGTTTCACCTGAGCAGCAGCCAAGCAGCAGCTCCTCTGCTCTATTTGTTACAGCAATAACAGGAAAACCCCAATTTTAAAGACATGGAGTCTACACAATTAACCGTATCTGCCTGCAGGATTTTCAGGACAACAATCCAATCCTTGAGCGTATTCTCCCCTCCGAGGACTATCTAAGCACACAGAGCACATGAGATGAGGGCTTCCAGTGCTTCTCATACTGTGCATATCAGAAGAAAGACACCCGGGAGCAAGTATTTCCCAGCAACCCAACCACACGGGCCAGCAATTCCCAAAGCGCAGCCTGCGCAAGCGTTTGCCCTCGTTCCCCAGCTCCTCACGCTCTGGGCAGTACGAACAGGAGAGGAGCCCATCATGTGTTAAGTCTATAACATACCTGTACGAGTTCCTAAAGAAGGTGGTAGAAAGGCTTTTGCTTGCTTTTTGCTTACCTTCAAGGCAATCTTTCACCTCCAATCTTTCACCTCCAATCTAATCCTGAAGTAAACCATCAAGTTGCAGAAGTACTTCCAGTTACAGTCACTATTACCTCGCTACTCTTCATGCTTAATATCTTCCTAAATTGAAACAGGTTCTGCAGGAATTTATAATTAATTTGTAATTAATGATTTCCTTCTAAATTTCTCATTCAGGAGAATGTGATGTTCATCACTTCAAAACTGGGTTATTATATGTTTCAGATATAACTGAATAAAAATTGTATATCTTGGAGGGAGAAAGAAACCAATTTTATTCCATGTTTACATCTAGGCCCAATGACCAACACCAAAAAAACTGCTTCTTCCTTCCTGGCATTGAGTACTGGCAGGTTATTTTATTGCTGGCAATGAATTTCAGAGTGAAGGGAAAGAGCTGCAGCACTGGAGCACTTCAGGCCAGCCTGTGGCTGTTCCCTTGTGCAGAGCTACAGATACGAGTGAGAGCAGAAGAGCTGGGCCGGACACGAAACGGAGGTTTTGCCTCTTGATCAGCTGCGCGTAGACCCTGAAGCCTGTCAGAAAAGAGCTGCCTGAAGCCGATTCCCACTGCGTGCTGCACATTCCCTCGGCTCTGCGCTTACGCTCGAGGGGCTGCAACGTAGGACGTTAACAGGTAGGGTTCACCCTTTGCAATGGACCATTGTAAACGAGAAGTGAAAGCCTACAGTCCCTGTTCCTTAGGAATAATTTTAAAGCTAATCTGAAATGAACAGCTGAGTTAGTTCTGCTAGAGCCGAGTGGATTTCCAACTATGCTTGGCATCAAGTGAATCACATAACTACAGTTTCTCAGTGCTGCAGAGCAGGACAATCCAGCAGTCCTGCAAATGCTGAGCAAGCTCTGAAAAGGTAACATGCTTGGGCCAGGACACTCACCTGCTGAATGCACCTTCCCATTTTCGGGAAGTTTTATAGAGACTGCAGAGATGAAGGTAAACGCACACCATTACTCTGCCTCAAAAGGAAGGTAGAGTCAAATGATTTGTTCGAGTCACACAACTCCTGCTAGGGAGAGCCACGGTGCAGTCCTGGGACTGTGGCTGTGTCCAATGCCAGGAAGGAGAGACACTTCCATAAAAACCCTGAGACTGATCTCTCATTTCCTTCAGGAGAGCAGGGCTTGGAAATTGGAAATGCTTGTTTTGGCAATTCTACATGAAGATGTGGCCCACAACTTTCCTTTCTAAACCTACTTCTTGCTCTTTCCACAAACTTCAGGTGCTCCAGGACTTTGTAGCAACAAGTCTTCCCTGTCAACTCCCTCATCTACTCGTGCATAGCTATAGTACAAAGACAGTTGAAAATATCCTTAAGGGAACTTATCTGGCAATTTTACCAGAGAAAGTAGAGATGAACAGAAGATTTGGGATGCAAAGATCATCCTACTTGTGACTGCTTTCCTAGATCTTTGCCTTGAAAAATCACTGAAGAAGTAATAACCACATAAGCTTCACACTATGTATGTAAGAGTTAGCAACCTGCTCACTGGATATTCCAGGAATCACTGGCATTATGTTTGTTCCTTTGGCATGTTAATTTGCAAGGAATAAACAACAGAGCTTGTCTGCTGCTTGTGGAATCCACACGTATGTGACCCCGATGCATGATAAAAACCTCTCATACATCCTGCTGCCTGACTAAGGTTTTTGGAAAGCTCATGCAGATCCTCACTGAAAC
Source organism: Nothocercus julius (assembly GCA_013398735.1). Taxonomy (NCBI): domain Eukaryota; kingdom Metazoa; phylum Chordata; class Aves; order Tinamiformes; family Tinamidae; genus Nothocercus; species Nothocercus julius. The sequence goes on from VZSV01000121.1 coordinate 1,989,393, forward strand.
AGGATGAGGCAGCAGGAAACTATTTGCAAACATCTACCCTAGAATTTCTCTGTACACCTTGTGGTGACCAGCTGGTTATTTCACAACATACCGGGAGAAGGAAAAGCCCCAGGAACCCTCCTTGCTCCCACTTGCAGTGGAGCTGAGCAGCTGCAGCTGGATCTGTAACGTCACCATGACCGGGCTCCTTCCAGACGTACTTGGAAAGTAGGAATAGAATTTTCAGCTACCTTCTTGCTATGTCTTCTCAGTTGTGTTTAGTGTTTCATAAACAATCACACTCACACAAACTATTTTTCTTTTTACTTGCATTATAAATGATGTCCTCCACCCACAGTCCATATAAGGAGGAAATGTTGTCAGTTTTACAGATGAGAAAACTGAATCATAGGGCTTACAAATTTGACTTGTTTCTTCGAGATACAAATTTTAAAAAGTACTTCTTTCAAATTACTGGATTTTCACTAGTTTAGAATCAGAGTAGGTAAGAAGAGAAAAAAGGCCTAATGTATTTTTTTAATCAGCAAGTCTCAGAGCCCTTCCCTATGTGAGCAAAGCATCAAAAATTACACGAATCTCAAGACACTTGCACAGCTCCCAGTCTACCACAGCTCATACCCTCAGTTCACATCTCCATGTTGCCTCCAAACTGCTTAAGACAGAAATGTCCTTCTGGAATCTGACATGGAAAAAGTCAACCAAAAAAAAAAAAAAAAAGGCAGGGAGGGAGGCAGAAAGCTTGGGCTACTGAAAGGAAAAGCAGGCTGTACTGTAGCAGCATCACTGTTTGACAGCCTTCAGCACGGGCACAAACACACCATGGAAAGTTCTCAAGGAAAATGAAAACCGGTCTGGCCTCTTCAGGGCAGGAGAGTATCAGGGAGGAGAGCTGAGAGCTCAGTAATTAAAGCTGAGCACAGGTTTCTGCTTAAGAAAGGCATTTCAAAGTGCAGCCTACATACTGCTTCACATACATCCAAATTTCAGGGACACTGCAGGGACACTCATGCCAGTTTTAAACTGCCTTGTTCAAGTACCAGTTCAGCAACATCAGCGTAAAGTCCAACACAGGTTACTTTATCCTGAAATACAGGTCTAACCTCAGGCTTTACTAAAAACTAACCATGTGTTACTGAAATTCAGAGGCTGAAGAGTGGAGCAAATGTGAAGCCATGTGGTCAAAGTACTCCCAACACTGGTAGATGCACAACTTCCCCCAGCTGGATGGTACATTAAACTTTAACATTATTCAATTAAATTCCTATCTTTCCTCCCATTTACTGAGCAAGGCTGATTACTGTTGAGCTGCAAATCTCACAGAAGAAATGCAGCTTCACGCTTTTTGAAAATTTTAAACTACAATCTACAGAATCAAATTTAACAAAGAAAAACAAATCTAACAAAGCAAAGAAGCAAATCTAACAAAGCAATACAACTTCTCTAATTGGAGCGGAATGGCAGCTGCTTATGCTTAGAGATGAATTTTTATCCACTTCAAGTTTACTCTTGAAGAGCAAAGTCTTATGTTTGATTCAGAGAAGCCACATGGCTTAAGCAGCCACTTCTAATGTATTTTTCATTAAGGTAGTGCAGAAAAAAAATGCATTGAGTTAGCAATCAGTTCTGTCACCAAAATTAGCGGAGATCTTACTCTCTCTTTTGTGAAGTCCCTGCTATTTTAGAGGAGGCTGAGGATGTTATAACTGGGCAGGCCTCTGCCAGTACATGAATATCACAGTTTGTTTTAGACCTACAAAGAAAAAGACAGTCATTTCAGATCATTTAATCGCTCTGACAATTTATCTGCTTCACACAGCTGTAGGTATTATTTGATGGCTCAGTAGAAGATCATAAATTTTACAGTTCAAATAAATGTAACAATAATGCTGTGCTATATATGCCAGGGAAATGTGTTTCCTCCTATGATTTAGTTGGTTTTACACAAAGGGCCAAACCTGTTCATTCTCTTTCAAAAGGAGAACAGAGCACATTGTACTTCTGACAGGAGTAGATTGTTTTTTTATCTAGGACATTTTAAAATACTTTCTATACTCAATAGGTTATACTAGGTTTGAACTTGAAGAGACTGTTCTGTTCAGTTATATATGCTCCATTTATCACCAAAAGCATTGCCTTTCCTGTCGGACTGCAAGCCGCACTTGCATTAAAGTGTACTTTCAAATGTAGTTGTTTCCTATTTGGTCGTCTGTTTTCACTCTGTGAAGCATATCCAAACTTCATCTGCCTCACTAAGTTCAGTAGATGGGTTAAGTGCAGTGATCTGAATCTGAAAACATTTATATAGACAAATGCTAATTAGAGAAAGGATTAAAATATGACATAAGACATAAGACGACTGTTGTGTAACTCCATATGGTTTGGAAGCAGCATTAACAAAGGAATTATGCCATGGGGAGCAGTCTACATCTGCAAATAAAACTAGCTGCCAACATCAGCAGTTACACCCACTGCTGCCATGGAATATTCCATAAGGAAAACCGAGGAAACCTCTAGTGAACACCTAATTAAATATATTAGCAGTGTATCTGGAGGGGGGGAGATGAAGTGGCAGCAAGCAAGGATAACAATTCTCAGCTACTAAACCACACTGAGAATGTCCTTCTGCCGACACACACACCTGTGCACTGGCATCTCCAGTGTACCAACCACATCACTCATCTGTCAAGAGAGAAGATACAGAGAGACCAGGTGGAATGGCTTGCGGGGCTGAAAGGAACAGCTCCAATTCCACCTGCATGTGAACTGGGGCTACAGCAGCTTCTGGACAGTGGGATGCTCCAAACAGCAGAAAGACAAAGAAAATGGGGGTGAAAGCCTTCACATGAACAAAATGCACTGGCAACAAACTGATGC
>VZSV01000121.1:2000484-2019507 GCA_013398735.1 Nothocercus julius
GCGGCGGCGGCTGCGGCGCCTTCTGTGCGCAGAGCGACGAGGACGATGCCGCGGCGCGGGCTGCGTCCCCCGTGGGGCGGCCCTGCCGCCCGCCGCCGCGCCGAGACCTCCGTGTGGGTAGGGAGCCGCCGGCACTGGGCACTGGGCCCCGGAATCGGTGCGGCCGGCACTGAGAGCGCTTCTCTGTCCACTCTGCAGGACTTCAAGGTGGGGAACCTCCTGGGGAAGGGCTCCTTCGCGGGCGTCTACAGAGCGGTGTCCCTGAAAACCGGTCTGGAAGTGGCCATCAAGATGGTAAGGCAGAGCTCTGCCCGAAGCGGTGCCATACAAGCACACGGTGTCAATCAATAATGGCACTGTTCGTGTTGCTGTTTTAATGCTGCATGTTCTGTGGTCCATTTTCAGATTGACAAAAAAGCCATGCACAAAGTTGGAATGGTACAAAGGGTTCAAAATGAGGTCAAAATACATTGCCAGCTAAAGCATCCATCTATTCTTGAGGTAAGAATCATTTCTATACAGAAAACTGCATGCCTAACTTGCTATAGAGTCTGGAAAATATTTTAATGCTTTAACTGTCTTATGCTCTAGCTTTATAACTACTTTGAAGATAGCAACTATGTGTACTTGATTCTTGAGATGTGTCACAATGGTGAAATGAGCAGATACATAAAGAACAGAAAGAAACCCTTTTCAGAAGAAGAAGGTGAGCTTTTTTTTCTACGTAGTTGTCTTTCTGCATGGTTTTGGCATGTTCAATAGATATTTAATTGTAGTGAAAACTGCTGTCACTCCAAAACAGTTTACAATGTATAGTTTACAATCCAGTGATAATATAGAGATTAATCTAGAGATGAGTTTGGATTATTCACTTGAATTTCTGCATACTTTTGTTTTAGCTTTAGGCACTTAGAGTAGCTTGTACTGCAAGAGGTTAAAAAAAAAAAAAACATATCAGTGATCTTAAGATGGAGTTTAACTTTATACACCGAATTACTTTGTTAAAATGTAGTTGAAGTCTGAAGTTCTCTATGGGAAAAGTGGACATCACTGAACCAAAATAAGCTATCTTACTCTGACAATCAACTTTCCATATAATTCTTTAAACTGATTGTTAATTTTCTGAATAACGTTTTGAGAGAAGTCTTGCACAGAGTAGTTAATTGCACTTAAAAAATTACCAGTGTTTCACTTCCTTACAGTTAAGAGTCAAAGATTTCAGTTAGAACATGGATCACTGAAATCCTAGACAGAACAACACAATTTCAAAAGAATGAATTAAGGGATAGCAAAGCAAGTTGCTATGTACAGTGTTTCTGGGCACAACCAAAGGCAAACTGTCCTGTTTCCAGCCAGTCGGGATCAGCGGTTATTGCCCCTTCCAGCTCCCAGAATTTTCATGCTGGTCACCACTTGCACAGGTTCTTCCTGTTTAGCTGCTGCTCTGTCAGTTTCTTATTTAATTCTATGAAATAATTAAATATACACATTTTTCTGAAGCCAGATGACAGAACTGGATTAAAGGGGCACTGTTATTAAAATACACACACAGACACGTAATGTCTTTAATCCAGATCTGCTGCAGCAAAAATGATTTGGCTGATAATGTCTTAGATCTGAAAGCTGTTAAGCCATTGGTTTGGATAAGAAGCCTGTTTCTTTGAGGAGTGTTTTTTACTAGTATTCTTTATTCCCCAGTCTTCGCCCTTTCTAAAGAGAGGAAGAAGGATTGCAAATTGCTTGCTTTAGAATGATTCTTAAAAATTGCTCTAATAGCAGCATAATAATGCTGTTTCTGTCTGGTGTGCTTTCTCCTCTAAGACAGAACTCTTTCCCTTGAATTTCTAACATATTAGAACAGAAAACCTATCCTGCTACCACAAAAATAGAAGATAAAGCTAAAAGTTGAGATACTGACAGCCTTTCAAGTTTGCTAATGATTTAAAAAAAAAAAAAAAATCCTATTTGCCTCTCATGTTTTAGGAACTAAGCATACTGAAGTTGTTTGACTTGATGTATTTTCTCTTTTTGAAAATGGGCAGTAACTTCACTTTTATATTCTCTAAAAGTTAATTTTAGAAAGAGCTTAGGCCAGCTTAAAATTTTTGCAAAGCAACAGATCAGGCTACAGCATTATAGAAACATTATTTTATGGACTGTTTTAGAATGCGTTTCTCCTGTGTTGCTGAAAAGCTGTATCAAAGCAAAGAAGTGTCGTTTCTAATCTCATTAGCGTGGTACTTAAATACCCTTGTAACATCTTATTTAAGAAAACAAAGACAAGACCAACAGCAGACTTCAGAGTCGGTATTTTTATGACTATGACTTCAAATATATTGCTAAAACATCTGTTCTTGCGTTTTGACAGCCCGACATTTCTTGCACCAGATTATCACAGGTATGTTGTATCTTCATTCTCATGGAATATTGCATCGGGATCTCACCCTTTCCAACATCTTACTCACCAATAATATGAACGTGAAAATTGCTGATTTTGGACTAGCAACTCAGCTGAAAATGCCCCATGAGAAGCATTATACAATGTGTGGAACTCCGAATTACATTTCTCCAGAGATAGCCACAAGGAGTCCACATGGACTAGAATCTGATGTGTGGTCTTTGGGCTGTATGTTTTACACTCTTCTGATCGGAAGGCCACCTTTTGACACTGACACAGTCAAGAACACACTAAATAAAGTGGTACTAGCAGATTATGAAATGCCAGCCTTTTTGTCAAGAGAGGCACAAGACCTTATACATAAATTACTTCGGAAAAATCCAGCAGATCGTTTGAGCCTTTCTTCTGTGCTGGATCATCCTTTTATGTCCCGGTGCAACCCTGCACGGAATAAAGATTCAGGAACTTCAGAGGATTCTATGGACAGTGGAAATGCTACAATCTCTACCACTTTTACAGGCTCTTCTAGCATCAGTACCAGTGGCTGCTTGAAGGAAAAAAAGAAGCTATTAGTTGGACAACCCCTCCCAAATAAAATTACTTTTTTTCCTAAAAATAAGAATTCCAGCAACCCTTCATCCATAGATGGAAGCAGTTCTTGTAACCAGTGGGGAGCTCAGGGAAAAGGAACAGGCCAACCTGGCAGGGGAAGAGCCATGCAACTTGCTGAAGAGCGGCCACATTCGCGCTATCTCCGACGAGCCCACTCTTCTGATAGGTCTGGCGCATCCCATAGTCAGGCTCAAGGAATGGCAAATGTTGCAGAGAGATGTCACTCCTTGGAACTGCTTTCCAAGACTGGAGCAGGAACAAGGGAGAACACAGAATGCTTTTCACCTGCAAACAGCTATGGTGATATGGGAGAAATATTTAGGGAGAAGACTTCAAGTAGTTCAGGTTCTTTGGAAAGGCAAATGTCTCCACCTGTGAAAGACCAGCCACAGTAAGTATTGTTTTTTTTTAATTAAGGCAAAACTTAGAGCTGTCTCAATATATAGTTCTTGTAGCACTAAGCTGTAGTAAATGCCTCAAGTCTCTGCTTTTAGTCTGAACACGGAATAAGCAAAGGTAGTAATTGTTGTAGTTGTGTAGATGTCTACCTCCCTATGCCCCTATTGCACAATTCATGAATGCAGTCTATGAGCTAGCTGACTACCACTTGTCTGCATTCCAATAATACTCTGCTACTTACTCATTTCCCTTCCTAGCACTTTTTTTTCCCCAGTTCACTTTGTTTTATCCCTAGACAAGGTAAAGAACAAATTAATGAAGTACAGGATTAGGTGATGGTTTAAAAACGGGCAACGCTGTGCCAGAAAGAGAAAGTTACGCTTGAAGATGACAACTACCTGAAACTGAGTTTTTTCTTCAGTTGTAGTCTGTGAATGAAAATCCTTGCATCTCTCCTCATACTGATGAACTTTCTCTAACGTCAAAAGACATACTGGGTTTTTTTTCTCTATTGCTGGAGGCCTGATCTTGCTTTTCCTGTAATGTTATGCAACAAGAACTGTTCCTTGTGGCTCATTTAATATGCGTACACTCAGAAACTGTATTATTTTTTCCATAAATGGAATATCAAAGAACATTTTCCTATTTAAGTATAAGGACTACAGTATATGCCAGTTCTTGCATTTTCTTCCATGCTAACAAGTGCCAACTTTCGATGATGGTTTCATACTTGTTTTTCTTTTTTTGCTAATCTTCTCAGTAAAAAGGCAAGTGAGCGTTTTCTTTTGTAGGAAGAGTAAGAGGAGTAAAAGGTTTCTTTGACTGTCTTCAGAGGTGTTACATAAGCCTCAGCTCAACAAGCTCAATGAGTACATGCATCTAGTTCAATAAAGGTTTGAATTAAAAATAAACAATTTATACAAATGTTAATGTCATGCTTCCTGGTATTCCCTAAGACTTCACAGAGATGGAAAAAAATGCATGTTAAAAAAAAGAAGAGGTTTATCTCAAGGTGCCTGTGCCAATTTACGTACCACACTCTAAATAAAGCTGAAAAAATCTTTTAAATATAGTAAATTGCAAGACTATATTTATATAAACTCAAATTACTGTAGGTAATAAGACTGCCTAAATATTTCAGTTGCATTATTATACTAAGTGAAATCCATTGGGGGCACAGGCATCATCCCTCAGTCTTTTCTGAGGCTATTTCCTATACTGTGACTGAGAACTAGACATAAGGACAGCCACTGCTCCCAGCTTTCCTTGGTTAAGTGACTTCTAACAGTCCAGTCATGAGTGCTAACAGACTTGTACTAATGATTAGCAGCACTTTTTCATTACCCATGGAGGCGGTGGTTTTGTTATACTTCACTTGGGAACATTACTCATTGAAAGCAACAGAACATTGCTCATGGAGGGAAGTGCGTTACTCAAGAAAGCCGCATGTTTTGGGCCATCTTTTATTAATAATTCTAGATATCATTGGTTTCTGCAGCTGCGATATCATAGCTTGTTATTATGTAAACACCAGTATGATCTGGATTACATATAACTACTTTTTTTGCAGCTCGAATTATCTCTGCCCAATAAAGCCCCATGTTGGTTTATTAGAGCAGAAGTCCCAGACCGAAACAATGCAGCAGTGGCTTGGAAGCATGCAGACAAATGGTATGTGCTACTAATTGACTGTATATTTTTTGCATTCAAGTTGGAATAGTGATTTGTAAATGTTTATGCATTTCTTCTAGATTTTACTTATTCATACCTGCAACAGAAGGGATATCTATGGCAAAATATTTTTTTTCTGGAATATAATACTGGCATCTTAAATAATAGTGATTGGGTATTAATAGAAACTACTGTAAACTTAGGCTTTTTATGAATGAAGAGCACAGGAGATCCTAAACTAATGCAGCACTGAGAAGCTGACACATGTTGAAAGAGGACTAATGACTTTAAGCATCACTCTTCTGTGGAATCTCTCTTAAGGAAGAAATGTGCCATTGAAAACACTGATTTGTTCTCTCTTTAGGACTAAGCTGTAAGATTTCATTTTCCTGAAGTAGGAGTTAATTTTGGATAGCTTTGTAGATGCTCTGCATCTTGAGCTGCTGGGTTAGTATAACCAACTGGAGATAACTGCCTTTAGAGGAATGATGAAGCTGTACAATGTGTTTGAGAGCCTAGCTTTCTAAAACGAAGTCACTCTTTTGCCTTTCAGTAATTGTAGCAGTAAAACAAATGCACAAGGAAAATTCAATCATAGTCTGTCTTAATTATTCAGTTATGATCTGAAATGCTGCTAAGTGTGAATAAGTGATAAAAGTTGTCAGCTAACTCAACAAATCCTTTTATTGAATAATAAACCTCAAATAAACCTCAGGAGAAAATGGAGCCCTAGTGAATGAGAAAGATAATGAGGCTGCAGAAGGTGAGGTAGAGGAAAGGACAAAGGACACAGAAGGGAAGGAGGGGTTCTTTGCCACGCATCATGTTACATCACTTGCAAATAATGTAATTTAATAAATAAAATCCCATATTAATCCTGGGCTTTTTTGTTATGATATCACTAATCTCTTCCCATTCCTGACTAACAGGCATTGGAACCATATGACACATGGTTTGAATGTGCAGTGTTTCAACTATATTTTTTCCTAATTTTTGGTTCTTTCTCAACTGTTCTCTTGTGGCAGGAGTGCACTACTTGTTTGCTGCTCTAGTTTTGATATTTAAGCCTTTTATGCTTCAACCAAACAGGTTGTTTTCTTAGGTGACAATGGAAAAATTCTAAAATGTGGACTTCTGAGTTTGCATTAAACTGTATACCGAAAAAGCCAGTCAATGCTGAAGTACTGCAATTTGCTAAGCTGAAAACTTAAGTGGAGCTTAGTCCTGTTGATTATCTGAATGGCAGGTTAACCATCTTTCAACGGACTAATTGTTGTTTAAGTATATATTTGAAATGAGAGTCTTTTTGATAAAGGATTTTGCAAAATGGTTTGATGTGCATTCATTTTAATGGTTACCTTAATAGAAATCTTGTAACATAGTATTTTAAATAGCACTGGAATTATTAACACTGATATTGATAAGTACTGATGTAATAGTCAACAATTCAGATTGAAGGCTAAAGAAATCACATTCTCTACTCATGGCTTTCTAAAATGTTATTTTGAAAAGCTTTTAAAAAACATCGATTTTTTTTGTTCGGTTTTTTTCCTCTCTTGCTGTGACTCCTTGAATGTGTAATGTACTCTGCCGCTTTCAGTTCAGCGGAGACCACCTACGGACATGATGGGCAACGTTAGCGCACGCGGAGGTTTTCAGTATCATCAGGGTGTACTGCAAGATGCATCAAGAAATGCATGGAACACCTTAAAAGATATAAGGAGTCCTGATACATCCCTTGACGGCCAACATTCTGTAAACCAGAGAAACCCAAAGAAATATATCTCTGGGCTTCTCTGTAAATCTGAGAAAATTCAACCATCTTCTGCTTGTGGTCCTCAGCCAACTTCAGAACAAAACCAAGCCTGGGGTAAAGAACAAGCAGTGCCTCAGAAGTCCATGCTGCGGAGCATTGTACCCCCTCTCAGTGCTCACAGGCTAAAACCGATCAGGCAAAAAACAAAAAATGCAGTGGTATGTATTGGTTCTTAAAATGAAAAGAGTTTAAATATAGTTTAAGTCTTTCTAAAATCAGTAAACCAGAAGCATTTGTTTAATAAAAGCTAATCTCTGATATGAAGTTGTATTAATAGGATGCATCGTAGTTTTTGTAGCGGGGGAGGATACTGTTGTGCCCTGGTCACGCTAGGGCTCACCTGGCTCCTGGTTTGCTTTGTGACTTGTGAAGCCACACGTGACACCAGGCTTACACCTTTGAGTTGGGTGGAAGCCTTCTGTTCAGCACTAACAGCAAAAGTTACCAAAAGAAGCAATTATAACTTTGCAATGCATGCTAGGAGGGAGGGGAAAAAAATAATTGCTGTCATCCTGCTAAAAGGTAATTTTTTTTTGTTGTTTTATCTAGCTTGTATTTTTAATGTTTCAGGTGAGCATTCTAGATAATGGGGAAGTATGTATGGAATTTCTCAAAGAACACCATTCACAGGAACTTGTGAAAGAAGTTCTCAGAATATCTTGTGATGGAAATGTGGTGAGTGCATTTTGGATTTCTGTATTGTCATATTAAGTACGTAACACCATTCTGTCTGTGAAGGTTTTTTATTAATCTTCACATAAGTGATTATTTGTTTAAAAAGCAATGTTTAAATATACACAGCCATAAATTCATCTCTACTATAATGCAGCCATACTCATATAGGTAGCAAGCAACTGCTCCAAAATTGGACTTCACTTATGTGAAGCATAGCTACAAACTGCTGTTGTTCAGTGACCACTTAGAGGAAGACAGTAGTTGGTAAAAGTTGCTGTATTTTACCTAAATTGTGACTTACTTCCATAGCTCTTAAATAGGGAGCGCTGCAGTGATTTGCAACTATAAACATAATTTTTCTACTCTTTTGGTAGATTGCAGTTTATCATCCAAATGAAGGAAGAGGTTTCCTTCTTGATGACAGACCTCCTGCTCCTCCGGAAGACACACGTGTGTACAACTTTGACAACTTGCCAGGTAAGTTTATTTTATGATAATAAAACTGGAAACTGTTTTTGAAACTTTACAGGAAATTAAAAGCTTGCAGTTTGGCAATTTCATACAGAAACTATACGGAGTTGCAGTACCTCCCTGTGTTGTTGAGGTTCTGAACTATGTTCTGAGCTACTGAATGCAAGTTTACTTCCCATCAGTTTTCTGAAAGCATTCATCTTCTTTCAACATACTTCTGCAAAGCACTTAAATATTGTTCACAATTTCTAGGTAATAGTAAAATAAGTAAATGGTTTTAAATTTCCCAGAGTTGGCATACAGTTTTTAATCTGATGACTGACAGATGTTTTTAACTTTTTTTAGAAAAGTACTGGAAAAAATACCAGTATGCAGCCAAGTTTGTACAACTAGTGAGAACAAAAACCCCCAAAGTTACCTTCTATACAAGATATGCCAAGTGCATGTTGATGGAAAATTTACCTACTGCAGATGTTGAAGTTTGTTTTTATGATGGTATGTACTCCATTTTTTGCTATTTATGCTAAGAGTAAAATAACGTTATCAAAGCTGCACTAAAATATTGCCAAATACTAATGAACACTTCAGACTGAAGAAAATACTGGAATTGTGAGGTTTTGCCACTTAGCCTTAGTTGTAGTACTTACAAGTCGGTTTATTCACTAGTTCCTTATTGATAACCTTCAGATAATGCTTATCACAAAGGTGGCATCTCCACTTTGTTTTCTTTTGTGAGTTCTTCTATCTCTGATAGCTACCTACTTAAAATGAGAAGGTACAAACTCTCTGTAGTTACTGAGGTGGTAATGTTACTGAAGATGCTGACTGATGAGAGGGTCAGCTCCAACTCCACTTTGGATAAATTACATTGCACTGACTGCTATTTTCAAACTACTGTGAGCAACTTCCTGATTTGCTATGTGCATACCCAAAATGACTTAAGTTTTAAAAAAAAAAAAAAGGGGGGGGGGGGCGAGGGAGGTTCAGAAGTATCAGCCCTGATGAAGCTATTTGGCATAACAGGAGCCTGTCATTAACACACATGCAATAAAGAAATCCTATTTACTTGATTTTTGGCGATGATGTTACACACACTATTTTTTTAATGTCTAAAGTTTGGAAAGGCAATTCTTAAATTGCAATGAATGCATTATTCAACCTGTTTTATTAGTAATCGTCAGTTGCCATCAAAGACATTCCATTAAAATCACAGTTCCAATTTAATTGCCTTTGGATTTCTGCTAAACACAGAACTCGTCCAGCAGTGGTTTTATTCTTGCAATAACTTGGTAGGACCGTTCTGCTAGAATGTAATGGCAGAAATCTATATTTCGTAGTTACTGATACTGTACACAAATTTGATTTAAAACTCTTTTACAGGAGCAAAGATACACAAGACAGCTGGTATAACTCGTGTGATTGAAAAATCAGGGAAGTCCTTCACTTTGAAAGGAGAAAGTGAAGCAAGTGTGAAAAGGGAAATACAAGTATATATGGATCATGCAAATGAGGTAAATGGCTTTATGTAGGCCATTTTAAGCAGAAAGCAACCTTCTGTAAACTTGGAAGCACTTTTGTGAAAGAAAACCCAAGTTGCTTTTCATTACATTTTTAATTTTAGTTTTGATTTTAGTGATAAGGGGAGTGGTATTGTTAATACTGCAAATAGCAGTGTAAAGATATTATATAACTGCAAATAGCAGTGTAGAGATAATGTTCCCTTACAGTGAAGCCTGCTAGAGAGTAAGTTTTCAACTCTACCTGTTTGGTGAAGGATTAAATCAACACTCAGAGCTGATTTAAGTAATTACAAAATAGTGCCAGTTGTTCAGGAACCAACCTGCTACACGTTCCTTCTCATGTTTCATGTTGTCCAGTTAGCATTCACAAGAGTAATTATGTCTGAGAAGCTGGGAATTAGGAGGAAAAAAAAAAAAAAGTGCTATAGATTTCCTATTCAGCCTTCCTTCTGTTCTTTTTGGAACATCACTCTGGGGACTCCTAGTGCCCTATTAAAAGGTGCAGGGATATGATAATGAGCACAGACCCAGATGTGCTGAAGTTATGAGGGAAGTCTTGCTCTGGTATAGTTCTTCAGGTCACCTTCATGGTTCTTGAGTGCATTATTATCAGTATTTACTACTATCAAAGAAAGTATGTCCTTTTGCAGGCTCACTTGCCACACTGAACTCTTTCCAAGTAAAGACTGTAACATTCTCATTTTAATTCCAGGGACATCGTATCTGCCTTGCACTGGAATCTGCCATTTTAGAAGAAGAAAAAAGGAGTGAAAGTGTTCCCTTCTTTCCAATAATTGTTGGAAGGTAATATTGTGCTTTCTAGATATTTAGTCACTTGAATATTCCTACTAAACAGCTTTCTGCTAGGGCTGCTTAATTAAAGTTTGCTGTCATTAGAAAGATTATTAGCTTGATAGTCTATATGAGCACCCAATTTTAGACCTGGAAACCCTCCTTTGATGCAAAGACAAAGTAAACTTGTGAATTGAGACTGGCAGCTTGAACAAGTCTTTTCCTTATTTCTTTTCTTTTTCCTCCTCCTTCCCAGAAAACCTGGTAACACTGAATCGCCACAAGCTCTAGCACCTCCATCATTAGATGCTCCACACTGTACAAAAGAAGTTATGGCACTGGATGGAAATATAGCTGCCAGTTCTAATGCAGTTCAAACTCCCAACATTACTCCTGTAAGTTCACTGGGTTTAATGATAAATAGGAATTCAAATGTTACTGTTTTATTTAAATTAATGGAATGATTTTCTACAGACTTAAGCTTATTAGCCTTTTGTGAGCATAGTGACCAGCAACGTCAAGTTAGATTTTGTCTAACTTCACCAGAGGTCAAATTTGAGCATTTAGTGTTCGGATTCATTCTTCTTTGCCACAGAGCAAACATGAACGTTTTTCTAAGCTTTTCAGAAACCACTGTGTGCTTCCCCATGAGGTAGGTATTTTGAGAGAAAACAGCACAATATCCAGTTTTTATGTCATGTTTGTCTATTTCTTTATACATGAACTGTGTATTTGAGGTACAGCTGCTTTCTTCTTTCAGGTTCCTGTAGTCACTTAGATCTAACTTTCTTTCCCGACCAGGCTATTTCAGACATCTCCGTTGCATCTCTTTACTGAACTGTGAATCTTAAACATCACTAAGCACATCGTCTCATCTGCTTTAACTATTGGAAGAGATATCTGAGCAGTAGATTTTTGTTGCTGTTGTTGCATACCTGTTTTTCCTAAAGGACTTCACTGTTTCATCCTCTGTAGTACTAAAGCTTAGAGTAGGAAAAGCATACAGACTGTCTTGTTGTACATATGAGAAAATCTAAAATAAATAAAACGCAAAACCTAAGTTAATTTATGATCAGTTGGGGTTTGTATAGATGCTAATATTCTGCATTCCTGGTTTTAGGTGGTATCATATGAAAAGTCTACATTTATGACTAATGTTACTGAAACTACATGCTCTTCTGTTCACCAAAAGGAATGCAGTCCTAATTCAGCCCAACTTTTAAAATCTGTCTTTGTGAAAAATGTTGGTTGGGCCTCTCAGGTAAGTAACAAATAATGACGATGTAAGGAAGTCCCTTCACTTTTTCTATTAAACTTGAGATATATAACTCTTAAATTGCTAACTTAATGCATTGCTTACACATGACATTTAAAGCCGGTTTAATCGGAAAGTTGATAGGTGGAAAGATCCTCCCAAATAAGGGAGTAAGATAATATCGTGGTGTAATATGAGTACATGAGTAAAAGAAACCAAAATAACTGTTCGGTTATTTAATTCTCTTTATCACAAAATTACTGTAATTACTATTGCCTATTCAGTTTCTTCATTTAAACTTAAATCTAGTAAAAACTAAAACTGTTAGATTAGTGGACAGAAGTCTCCAAAAGCAAAAGTGCTGGAGCAGGAGCTTTTTAACAACTACACCTAACTTGTGCAAGGTGATGATATCTGCTTACCTACCAGGAAACCCTGTTTATCTATTAAAAAAAAAAAAATAAATTCTTTCCTACAGTACAGGTTTAAGTTTAGAAGATAAGTTCTCTAAATCTAGTTAAAATAAGCTTTTTGTCCTAGCAGAACAAACTACAGTTTATGAAACTATATAAAACTTTAAAATGTATGTAGCTGTGAACTGCCACAAAGTAATTGTTCTATTTCATCTTCAACTACTTAAAATCTCTTTAGGAGCTCTTAAAAGTCCTTCTGTATTTAATTTTCTTGAAAAAGATGATTAAAGCTCGATGGGAAGCTCAGCTTAATCCCTGAGACTTCTGCTTACTTGAAAGTAGTACGTGTACAATCTTAATCATTTAAAGACTGACCTAGACAGCAAAGTCACTTCAATTCTGAAAAAGCTCAACTTTGGTTCTTAGAACAATTCCAGAGGTGTCATCTTGCATTCTAACTCTTCAAAATGTAATGCAACTTCTCTTCCTAGCTGACCAGTGGAGCAGTATGGGTTCAGTTTAATGATGGATCCCAACTGGTAGCACAAGCAGGTGTTTCTTCTATCACATACACATCTCCAGATGGCCAGACAAGCAGGTGAGCCTATTACTGCTATAAAAATATCTACTTTTTTCAATATAAGACTCTTAAGCCTATGCCATCATAGATGAAAAACTCTTATGGCTTTTCATCTTTTTTAAACTATTAAGACTTAAATGAACCAGCTAAGAAGTTACAGAAAAGTCGTGTAAACTTAATGAATAAACAACGAATCGCTTAATACTTTTTATTGAACTTTGGCTAACAAAACTGTGAGTGGATCTGCTACTTGATGTCTACAATATAGCTAATGTCTGTGTACAGTAATTAAAAGAAATGAGAGGCTGTAAATTAAGGTCTTAAAAGAATACTTGTTCTTTAGGATATTGGAGAGTTTGGGTGGAATGTACTAGCAGATAGCATAAGTGATGCACAGAGGTGGTGTTGGGTCAGGTAAATGCTTTGGACACTGGACACTTCTCTGGCTACATTTGTAATATGCTCCCTCTTTACTAAGTTCAAGACAGTAATATACAGTCTATTTACCCTTTTTTTTAATGTATACATTCTTAATCTTAAGTACTGTTTCAGTTAAATGGCTGTTGGGAAGAGGAAGCTGGACTTAGGCCATCAAGCTCTACTTTATTTATAGCTCCGCTATATTTATAATGTAGTAATTTTTCCCTATTTACAGCCAGTTTTGAGGGGAAAAAAAAGCCAATTGAATTTTGTCAAATCAGCTTTTAAAAGCACTTAACTTCTGTGTTATTTCTTGCCTTTCTAGGTATGGAGAAAATGATAAGTTGCCAGAATACATAAAAGAGAAGTTGCACTGCCTGTCTTCTATTCTTGTGATGTTTACCAACCCAGCTGGTTCCCATTAATTAAAAGCAAAGCAGGTCTTTGGATGTGACAGCTTAATAAAATCACTCACTAGCATTCAAGTGAAGTGACTGATTTTACTCAACTATCAAGAAATTCTTCTCAAAGTTGGTAAAACTTAGGAAGGGGAGGGTTACTTCATGTATTGCAAATTGCTGGAAAAAAGCACGTTGCACTGCATCTTTTCCTTTAATGATGAAAAAACTTGCTGAAGTGAAACTTTGAGCAACTTCTACGTAACCTCAACTTTTTTGGAAATTACCTAAGTACATTTTTTTTTTTCTCTTCTTCCCCCACTGCTCACTCCGTGCCAACAATCAAGGAGAGAATGCATCTGTGCTGTTGAAGTGTTTGTACTTGTAAATAACTTGTATTTTTTACGTCTTACAAGTAATATATGTAAATATGTATATGTTTTATAGCTGTTTTTATGTTTATTTTTGTAGCAGCAGCTTTTAACCTCCCTGCACAGGCATTTATATATAAAAAAAATAAATGCAGTGGTAATTGTTCAGATTTATTGGTTCATTTCATAATCAAATGATGGTTTGAGATCCTATTCCTTTAAGTATACAAGTTTACCTGTCAGAGCTGATCTGATCTCATTGAGTGTCTCGTCATGGGATTCTAAGGATGGGTGAAGTTTGGGGATAAGAACAGATTTGCTACATCAACTCTGCTTAAAAGAAAAACAAAAAGCTGAATTGAAAAATTATTAATACCTAAAGCAATATTTATAATTTTCTAGGTGAGAGCTCTCTAAAGTTAGATCAGGTGACAGGAAAACTACCTACAAAACTTCTTGCAGAAATATCAGCAGCCTTAGCTATTTCATCTATACATTTTAAATTCCATTACAGTCCTTTTTATTCACCTATTCTAAGTGATAGATTTGATTATTTTGTCACTTTCACGTTAGGGAAACACACCAGGACAAAGAATTTGGAATTAAGAAATACTGAAAGAGGGGACAAGGGCAAGAACAGTTAATAAGTAGGCTTATAACATTCCTCTGGCCCTTTCATATGTCACAACAGATCAAGTATCTTCATCTCACAGAATCATTCATAACACACACAAAACACTAAATACTTTACAATCTTTTTCTTTAACTCTCAGTTGAAAAATAAGTAAAATATTCAACCTAAGATAATTATCATCAGCTGCCTTATACTTAACTCATTTTACCATGCTCTTACATGTCTTTGCTTAAACCAAGCAACCTACCTCCCCTTTCAGGCTTTTTAAAAAATACTTATATAAGTGTATTCATGGGGGTGTGTGTGTGTGTGTGTGTGTGTGTGTGTGTGTGTGTGTATACACACACACACACACACACACACACACACACATACACATACCCATAACCTTCAATGTAGTTTCCACTTGCCTTTTTGTGAAGTACTAAGTCAGTTTTTGACAAGGCAAGCATAAGCACTGTATGCTTAAGAAACCCTGCCCCTTGCAGCCATTACCTTTACTTGAGGCATAATATAATCAAATTCCTTACCTGCAATCTCAAGCCTTACAAATAGTTGAAAACCACCCCCTAGATGTCTATGCCACAGTGCAGAAGGGCATAAATGTTTAGACAATCCATCAGCTCATTTTGCTGTGTCAACAGTAAAGCTAAGTGCAATTACAGCATTATAATGCTAACCAGAAAAAAAGACTAAAAGCTCTACCTTTGGCTTAGAACATTTTTTCAGAATCAGAACCTATATTCTACCATGAATAAGCAATAATTTTCATGAGTTTGGATTTCTAATGCCCAAAGTCATTTTATAAGCTGTAGCACTTGCTTTTACAGCAAGTGCTCTTGTATAAGCTTTTTAGTGCTCTTGCATTTGCTTTTACAGTCTGTTTCTACCACCAACTACCAAAACATAGCATTTTTGGTATTGTTCACTATTATCTGGCATATAAAAGAAATGCTTATAACCATTTCTTGCAAGAAAAAAAAAAACAATTCTTTCTCATGGTAAGTTTTCACTATGCAGCTGGAAATCACAAAGGAGAGAAAATTTCCACATTCCCTTTAGTCAGAATTAAAAAACAGGCTTTTATTCAGTAGTCTTTAGTGTCTCAACATTTGATTACATATATAACAATTACATTTAATACACATTTACACATTTAATTACATTTAATAAATTCAATCACCATCAAGTACTGGACATGTTAAACAGCAGCTACAGCTCATGTGCTGGAGTTATTTCAAAAAGGCTTCCCTGCCACCCCCACTAGTACCAAAAAGACAAACCCACACAGATCACTTGAGGTCCTTGTATTAGGAAAAAAATAATTTTTAAAAAAAATAAATGTTAAATGATTCAAATATTATTCATTCCCATTTCTTACACTATTATCAGAAATTTAAGTCTATAGGTAATAATCAACACCCAAGGAGCCAAAAATTTCTCCCTTTTTACTTAATTAACATTAGCAGTGATTGCTCAGATAGCACAGTGTATTCATTTCCCCCACTGATATCAAAAGTGTAAGAGATTATCAGGGATGGTGGTTCCCTCTTGTAGAAAGGTTAAGAAAGGTTGTGCATAATTCAGCTCTGTGCAGATGGTACTTTTTGTTATGAAAGGGCACTCAGCAATACCATAGAAGAAAAACTGCATGTTTACTGTAGTTCAAGTAAAAGCCACAGCTTTTTTTTTTTTTTTTTTTCCTCCCAAAGGCTTTTAACCCACTGAAGTATCCAAACCTCACACAAACTACTTGAGAAGTAGGCAGTTACCTTCCTCTAAAATCCTCACAGTCTCATTTTGTTTGAAATCCTGGAGTTTTCTTGATATTTAACAATTTCCAGTTTGTCTTTTTGTATGAATCACTGCTTACAAATTAGCAAATTGAACATCCAAATGTTCACTTACTTAAGTAGCCATGTTTCCATACAAGGTGCATGCAACTCAACTAATCTTGTAGTTACAAGAGTTAATAATGTAGATTCACAGAATCAAGATAAATTTTCTTTTACTTCTTTCTGAAAAGGATGTACTTAACCTGTGACCTTCACAGCTGTGATTCAGTACACAGATGTGTCACTTAGACTGTGTACACTTCAAATGTGCTACTGTACTGATGCAGCTTGTTCACACTCCTTCCTCTCCTGCTAGAAAAGCAGAATGCAAAAGCTGTATTGACACAGAAGTAACAGGGCATATTAGGGTATGACCAAGCTATGTGTTCCATCAACATATAAGTACAACTATAATGCCTAGCATACAGCTACCAAGGTCAGTGTTTAGGCACTCCACATTAAAAAAATAATCAGTTAAATAGTTTTTCGGTGTGTGTGGGGGGGTGCTACTGTGTTTCTTTTTTTTTCTTTTTCTTCTTTTTTTTAATAGACATATTAAATACATTATTCTTGCATCCTTCCGTATCTGACAGAAAACGCAATTAGTCTTTTGTATACTATCTCCAAGATTAAGAGAGAGAGTACAACTATACCACAGATTAAGCTAAATGCCCAGCGTGGTCCCAGGTGAGTGTAGATTTGGCTCACAAACACAGGCCCAAGTATCCGTGCTCCACTTCCCGAGGCCGTTAACCAGCCCATGTAGACACCCTACAGAAGATTAAAAGCTGCTATTAGTGATACAAGAATAATTTGGTTAGTTAGTAAACAAATGCCAGTCATACTAATTCAAAAATTCAAAAATATTTAAGCAATTTCTTATTTTTCTTAATTCCTGTTAAGATTATTTTCCAAGAGTACTGCCTGCCTTCTTTAAGCATTAGTTTGAATTGCATCATACAGAACATGCTACTCACAGACTAAGGCTCCACGGTGTTATACACGCTACACGCTGTGCTATACACTACAGCTTTCTAGCAAAGAGGCATTTTGCCTCGAAGCATTTTGTCTTTTACAGAAAAATATAATACATGGACAAAAGGGTAAATGGAGGAAAAGGAAGTTTTTTCTTTTTTTTTCTGTCAAGCAGTATTATTTGCTCAATATGTGTTTCACTGCTCCAAAAGGTCAATTGGAAGTATCATAACGGAAATAAAAGCTTCCCAGTTCCTACCAAAATTTAGTTTCGATTAACTTTAATAGATACTTGCCTTCATTCATGTTCTTCGTAGCACAGCTATTAAGGACAATATTCTTCTGTCATCATATTCCCAATATAAAATCAGTTGTTACAAAATGACTTACAAAACTCCCATAAAAATTTCACAATCTTTGGCCTGTTTTTCTGAAATATACATGCTATAAGATTTGATGTAAGTAGTAACATAATCCTTGTTTATCTAGGGTCTTGCCCTAGACTTTAAAAGCAAATTAGAATTCCTGAAAACTTCTGCAATTATTGAAGCTTACTATTGTTTTGCTAATGACAAAAGCTATTTTAGCTAGATCCCTCACGCTCATAAAGAGGCTGCAAGTACTGGAGAACAAATGAAAAAAACATTTAGGTTTCCCACTTACCTGAGGCTTTGGGCCTAGAATTTTGGAGTATAAAGTATAAGACATGACATTACAAACTGGATATCCCAATCCTATTAGTACGTCGGAGCTGATATACTGGGCCAGATAGATCTTGGGAGTATTCAGGCACCAGGACTGGGAGACAGGGCAGCCCGTGGGTTCTGTGGTGTGGTTGGATGAAAGCTGCATCGCTTCCAGACTCCAGAAAGGCATTAACGTTTCACTGAAAGTTGTCCTTGGAATGGAATTATTCTTTATTTCTGTAAAAGCAAGCAACACGCATGTCATTAAAAAAATGCAATAAAAGTCTTTGAAGACAACATTAAGACTACAGTTTAGTATGTCTTCAATTATACCTTGCCATTGGATATTTGGTAGTTTTTTCCCCCAAGGCAGTAAAATAAAGAATCCGACCAAGACAATCATTAAGCCTCCATGGAGTAGAGCACGCTCACCGGTTCTATCAAACAGTGAAATGGTAATTAAATATGTCATTTACATCCATGGTCATGGTTTAGTGTCTAAAAAATGCTAGGAACAAAATACTTCAGACTATATTCATATCATTAAACTAAAATGCAAAAAAAAATGTTGAAGTATGACAAGTAAAATTTCTGAAGATGCCATCTACACTGTAGCCTACTAGTTTGTAGAAGAGATGCCAGATCGAAACATCTGAAACAAAAAATGTTCTAGTGTCAAAATATTAAAAGCAGCAAAAGCATACTAACTCAAACTTGTTTTTCTTGGGATAATAGGGTAAAACACAGATGAGGGAGAGGGTTTTTCTACAAGGATAAAGAACAATTATAGCATCACAGCTGTATCAAAATCGCAAGTACTTTGCTGTCATAGCATACAAAACTCCTTGACTAGTAAAAGGACTTAAACAAGGCAGATTTGACCTTGTTCTAAATGTTTTCAGACTTAACTAATAAAAGCAACAAAATTCTGATAAACTTACTTTTTAGAAAGTGTTTTCACCACCATGAAAACAATAACTGATTCAATACCAACCACACCAAGGATTATTCCATTATATAAAACAGCTTCTTTTCTGGTCCAGGAATACATATCCATTGTCAATGGTGTAGCTATACTAAATTGACAGAAAAAAAAAATGAC
>VZSV01000121.1:2020787-2031326 GCA_013398735.1 Nothocercus julius
TCTTCACTGTGGATTGCAAGGTTTGGTATATGTTTAGGCAGTTATGTCTTGACAATCTAAGCAGCAGTTATATTTTGACTTTTTTTTTTTTTTTTAAATCAAAAAGGAATTGCATTTCCAGTTTATAATGGCCTTAGCTATGAGGAAAAATAGAAAATACATGCAGGATATGTATGTATGAGAAAAAGTAGAAAATACATGCAGGATATGGTAAAAGGTATTTTGGATCTTGGGAGGAAGGGCGAGCAAAGGGCAAACCTGTTCTCCATCACTCAGATACTGTGGCCGCTATCAGTCAAGCCAGACTATAATACTTCCTAGGAAATCATGGTTAGCTGGCATTCACCTACTCGTATAAGTCATTCATTGAATGAACATTCTAAATTTCATGATTTTTTTTTTGATGCATCTGTCACACAAAATTTTATTGCTTGAAAAAAAAAAAATCTTTAAAAATATTATGTCTTTAAAACCAATTTCAAAGCTTTTGTTAAAGATAATTTCAAATTATTTATGATGTTCTTTTTAAAAAAACAAACAAAAAAAGATACAGCATTGAATCTGGAGACTTCAGTAGGTTTTAAGAGAACTTTAAAATTCTCTTTCACGCATTTCAGAAAGGCATAACATTTGAAGAAGTTTGATCTATGCCTAATATGGTACAAAAAAGGTACATATTCAAGACAAGATATTGCACTATACCTAGCAACTATATGGCAACTATTCTAGTCTCTCAGCAACTTAACTTTTTTATACAGCCTAACCCTTTCTTAATAAGATGCTGCATGTAAAAGCTCCTATGTAATAACAATATTGCATAGAATGCTACAGAACAAAAGAGAAATATGACTGCAGAGTAGAAGGAAGGAAGAGTTTTTGATATCCACGTTCACATTCACTTAATCTTGTGTCCTGGAAGAAACAGTTACAGGGTGAAAATCTGGAAGGATCTTGATAATTTTTAAATGTTTTTGCCACAAGTTAGCAGTAACATTGCTCAACACAGACAGACATGATTTCTGAACCAGTTATTTAGGAAGAGATGTAGCCTCTTTTCCACTTTGAGTTCCCAATCTATCAAACTTCATAATACATTTAAAGGCTTGTACATAATAAGAAAATATACTAAAATTATCATTACAGAGTAAGTTTTCAAGGAAACACAGATACCTTCTTCTTCAAAATTGATACTTGTGCATTGTCTTCCCATGTCATCCACTCGATGCTCTCTAGAAATTCGGAAGTGTTTTCATTAAAAAATGTATTTATTTGATTTATTATTGGATCAAGTTTCTATTAAAATATTTCTCCATGTCACTATCTTATATTCTAATTACTCCCAGTATCTTTATGAACAGCAGCCTACTCTAGAAAGGAAACGTTCTAGTGGAAGAATATTACATATCTGTGCAGCATCTTCTCTCCTCTCACTGCAACCAATAAGGCAAAGATATATATATACACACACACACATATATATATATTTATAAAATTCTCAAGAACTCAGATCGTAAAAGAAAGATACAGACACTGAAAACACTGTAGACAGGCTAACCTTATTTCTCTTTAGAGAAAATCCATGGGCAGAACCCATCAACATTAAAAATATAGCAAGGCTGTTTATGATCTAGTGGCTCTGTCTTTTTGATTTCATCATTTTTTCCATACTCTAGCCATAGTATCACTATGATTAATTTGCTAGCATGATGAAAAAAAAAAATCTGTATTAGGGAAGGCACGAACTCTGAAAATTAAATTAGAAAGATAAAGGCTTATATTCTTAGCACTTCTGATTTCAGGTTTATTACTCCTGCTTCTAAGTACCTTTATAATTGTCAAAAGCTACTCAAAAAAGTAAAATATTTGTCGCTTTTGACTTGGTTACCTGAATATAGCAAAGATGAGAATGATATTAATAAGTCCTAAGAGAGCTCCAAATAGAACTGGTGCTGTATACATGTTTAGCTGAAGCCGAATTAATTTCCATGTTACTCCTTCTTCTCCAATAAGTGTAAAACAAGTCTGAAAAACTTAGAACATATTAAGGATATTAAAGAAACTGAGGAATCATTAAGAAAATATTAAAACACACATAGAATAAATACGCAAATTTAGATGAGTGAAGTTGTTCTAATTGTTAAGTAAAATATAAGTATTACATCTGTCATATCTTTTTTATTTTAAGAAACCTGCTCTCAATAACTGAGGATACCAATTAATTAAAGTTTATTTTTAACAGAGTGTTTTGCTCATATTGACCTACACAGATACATGAATATACTCATTTATTAATTTTTAAAATCATTGGTGAACTATGCTTTAACACCCCATCCCCACACTGCTGCTGAGAATTCCTAGTTATAATGTCAGATTTCCTACTAGGGAGGGTTAGATAATAAAAAAAAAAGCTCTTAAAAACCCATGGAGAAGTGAGGATGTACGATATGCTCTACCTGGTCCTAATATGAAGCCAACTGCTTGGCAAGCGCTGGTATTGGCCATAGCACTTGTTCTTTCTGTAAGAGAAGTTGCACCTGCAACATACGATCGAACCACAGCTACATTTCCTTGAAAAAATACAACAAAAACGTATTATAAGATTGTATTTCCACTTACATTTATTTTTTATTTCCCAAGAAAATACAATCCAGCACTCCCTCTAGTACTTATACACAACTGTATAATACACAACTGTATAATTACACAAGATTATGAACTAGCACCAGCTAACTCTTTGCTTTGTTAATTCATAAACTCTCATACACAAGATGTTTTAGTAGCAATTTACCATTATGTTAGAGATCTTACACAAGAGAAACAGTTTAATAATTTCCAGAAATGTAAACTCTGCGGTGGTTACCTGCTCCAAATCCCACAAGAGCACGTGCAATCAGCATGTAGTATTTGTTGTGTGAATGAGGTACATGGACATAGGCATAAAGGCAATTAGCAGCTACCGAAATAACCGTTGAAACAACAAGAGGTTCTCTCCTTGGCCTGTAATTGGACCATAAACCAAACAGGGGAGAGGCGACCATTTGGCCAATGCTATATGAAGCTATAATCCAGCCCAAGAAACTCGCATCTGCTGTTGGATCAATCTGCAGAAACAAATTAATCCTGTGAATATTGTATTATAGTTTTTTTTAATAATATCAACAAAACCAGTTTAGAATCATCACCTGAAATGCCTAAGGCTATGAAATGTATTTCTCATGGTGTGTGGTACCATGCAACTCAGAGTCAAACCTATCTTTAACCAATGTTGTATGTGTACGGGTCTCAGAAACAGTTGTGGACTAACAAACCTTGGCAATTGTCTCAGGGAATGCACCCCAACTGCTAAAACTACTTTGCTCTCTGCATCTGGCAATGGTTCATTTGCAGCAAATTCTAGTATTTGTAATATAACACTGCCAAAGCTATGGACTTATAACATCAGCAGTACTGTAATATAGCTTATAGGTCAGGAACAAGGAATGTCTAAGTCATGTGATTGCCTAAATCTGGCCTTACAAGGCTGCCTAAGTACTTCCTTTTATTTCCTACAAGAATTCAACTTTAATTTTAACAATATTTCTAGCACCCTACCTAGAATATGTTGCCCTCAGTCTGCATCTGGAAATGCCTTCTAAAATTCCTGGAGCAGAAAAATCCTAGCACAGATTAAATTAAAGATTGAGAGATCTTTAATGCCACTTTTAGCAAGAAATCAACAAAGAAAAAAAAAAAAAAAAAAAGCCATCTGAGAACACAGATTTTGACATTTGCATAGCATAATCTTCACCTTACTTTTAATTTCAAAATGCAAACAAGCTCTGTGTATTATGTTTTAATTGTAAAAATGCCTTCAGATAAAAAGATTTATATGAATTTATTGTTCAAGGAGAAACAATGAAATAATATCGAAAAAAAAAAACCCAAATACTTCAGGATTATGATGTAGTTTTATCAATGCAGACCACCAACTGACAGATCTTACACAAAAAAAGTAAAAACTGTCAAGGTGGACTGCAAAAGAAAAGTCCTAATTTAACCACACACTTCCCCTTTCTGTCCTTCCTCCTAAATAAAACACTAAGTTTCATACTACATTCTGAGCAAGGGTTTTCTGCTGTTACTAATAAAAGTGTATTAATATTTACAAACCTTTTGGAGATATGGCCATACGGACATAACTACAATTGAGAAACCTGAGAGACAGGGAGAAACAGAACTGAAGTTACTCCACTTTATTTGCCACATTTACCAGAAATTCAGTTTACTGAAACAGAAAACTCTCATGAAGAGAATATTGATACTCAGACCAAATCACGTGATTTCTCTTCTAAACCCTTTTCTAATTCTTTCGATCAAAATACACAAGCTCCCCAGAATAAAGAGAATTTCTTCATAGACACATATATTTGATTATCAAATATCAATTTTAATTCATCAGATAAAAAAGTCATTCTAGAATCCTGTGATTATCAAGATTATTTCTAGGACCACAGAAAATCAGCAAAACTCAAAAATCAACAGAATTCTCACTTCAGGGGGCAGTTACTTAGTTTTAACAACATTTTACTCTGCAGTCAAGATGAAAAATCCGCCAGGAAGAGAAAAATTGCTCCAATAAACATTTTGAAATAGTTATCATCCATTCCTAAAAAGATTCTACCTCTTAAGAGTGAAGCATTATTGATTTCTCTTTTCATTTGCTGAAAGTTCAGTATAGGATCATAAAACAGTGATCTTTGCTCTGCTTGGTTCTGAGTCATAACCTTTCTCTATCATTACATTCTCCAGCAAGATTTAGGTAATATATCACTCATTCTCCAAACAGAGTACTACTTAACGCGTTTCATTAAATTTAACTTTCTATTCGATTTGTTAGTCATCTCTTTTCTTCTGAACAATCAGAAAATGCACATTTTTAATAGTATAAAAACATTACTACATTAAAGAAGCTGAATTAGATGAAATCTAGAACATCCTATAGTTTCCACATCAAGATAAACTTAGCAAATAATATTGAAATGCAGCTGTGTTTACTCACCTACACTACTGAGAAACATAGTAAGATGCATAATCCAGATGGACCTCCATCTACTTTTATAATGCTCTTGTGTTTCCACAACATCCCTGCTTTTTATCAAAAGGTAAAAGAAAAAAAAAAATCCTATAAAGATCCTCCTGAGTTTTTCTTATCCCAAAGCATACTGAAAATACTTTTCAGAGAAATCTCAGTACAATTGCATATTCTCATTCAGGACTGGACATTTACACAGCAAGGAATATATCAACTGGAAAACTACACTTCTAGACTTGCTGCAGTTTTATTTTAGAAACAAATTACCAAGCATCAATAAGAGCTAAAACAAATGCCATCATGTGCCATTGTGCTCAAGTCATAGGTTACACAAAGAAATCTTTATCTAGAGAGATCTTCCATCCCGCAGTCTCTCTGCGCAGACACTTTGGAGCACCACAGATTTCATTCAATGGCTTTGAGAAATATGTATAAACTGTTAAAGATGCTAAGTGTTCAAAACATTAAAATAGTAATTACAAATTTCACGAACATTAAGTTTTTTTTTTTCTAACATTTGTAAGCATTTTTGAGTCCTATTTACTTTTTTTTTTCCAGGATTAAGAGCATTTCAAGTGTTTTCAGGAACAGCTTTGAATTGTTCTAACTACCCTAAACAAAATATCTCTGAAATATTCAGATATAGCTTATACACGCCTGAACACAGTTTCTAGTTTACAAAAATTGTGTATAAAACTATATATATAAAAATGCACACAAACAGTTTTAAAACCATCAGAGCTATTTCAGAGTGTAATTTATGGGCTTGCTTCTTCATAAAAGTTATACCATTTTTGGACGGTACTGCTCTTGGCTGAATGAAGCTCTAAATTCCTAAACGCTCTTTATAAATGTACTTTATGCCCACCACAGAATGAAGTTAAACTCTTTGTATACCAGTAAAACTATGCGTATGTACATACGGATACGTTAAAGATTTGGCTTAAATGGCATAATATACTTCCAGACTACCTACGAATACCTCAACAAATGGGGTAGCAGTAGCTACCCAAACATATTGAAGTCTTTCTTTTATTTTTTTGCACAAAAAAAAAAAAAAAAGGAAAATAAAATAAAGGCACTGCATTATAAAGCTGGCTTACATCAGCACAAGCGTTGATATTTATGAATGTGCTCTACGTCCTTTAGGAGCCTCCCAGGTGAGTGTTTTCCCCGGAGCGACCTTGCCCTCCCCAGCCCAGCAAGCACAGCCACCCACCGCCTCCACACGTCAGGTCGGGCCGCTGCTCCAAAAAAACACGAGACGTCGCACAAACAATCAAGACGCTCAAAGCGCTCGGTGTGAGCGGCTCGCCCTGATACCCCCGGCAGCTTTGCCAAAGCCCGGCTGTTCTTACGGAGTGAAGCACCCATGGGAGGCGACAGAGAAAAGCCTGCCCCATGGCGGGCTCCCCGCGTGACTCCCCCGCTCACTCCTGGGCGACGAGGCCCCACGCCAGCCCGTCGCGGGCGCCGGCAGACATGGCAGATCGCTGTCCCCGATGCCGAGGAAACCTGCAGAAGAGAGCTGTGCGGCCGCTGGCGCTTTCCCGAGCCTCTGCTGCCACTCGTCGGGATACGCGGCGCCTGTTGCCGTACACAGCCGCCTCACGGCCCAGGAGCGGGCGGGCACGGCGGAGAGCGCCAGAGCCAGACCCTACCTGCTCTCCTCCTGTCCCCCGGGGCTCAGCAACGGCTCCTGCCCCTCAGCGAGTGCCGCGGGGCCGGAGAGGGCGGCGGCCATAGCGAGCACCAGCCGCTTCCAAACGCCGGTCGCGCCTCCACCCCCTCCAACCCCTCCCGCGGGCCGTCGCCGCGCCTACAGCTGCCCTGTTTCCCCCGCCGCCGCCAGCAGAGGGCGCGTGCGGCTCCCACTCGCGCCTAACGGTTAACGGTTAACGGCCGTTAACCGCCGCTCGCAGAGCGGATTGGGCGCGGGTCACGCGCTAGGGGAGTGGGGGCGGAGCCGGTTCCGGCGACCTTCGGCACGTCCCGCAGAGCGCCTGCGCCTGTCCGTGCGATCCCGCCCTTGGGCCGCCCATGTGGTGTCTCAGGCGCGGCGGCGGGAGCGTGTGCGGCTCTTGGGTGAGTGACCTTCGGGGTAACGGCCGGTCCTCTTGCAGTTTCTGCTGCGGGCGAGGAGGAGAAAGAGGCGACTGCGCCCTGTGAGGGGTTGCAGTGTCCCTGGGGGAAGGAGTCGGCGTCTCGGGGGAGGTGGGTGTGCGGCGGGTCCCCTCCGCCCGCCTCCTGGCGTTAGGGGCGGCCGTTGGCCTCTTTCCTCGGGAGCGGCTGGTGAGAGGACGGAGCGTGCGTGGGCTTCGTCCGTCGCGTTCGCCCTGCCGTTTGGACGAGTAAACCTTGAGTTGAAGTCCTGCTCTGCCGATAAAAATCACGTAGAGAGAAGAAAAAAATAGGCAGAGGTGAGAGCTGCTCCGCGGTAGGTGTAAAGCTTGCGGCTTAGGCCCTGTTGTTTATCCCCAGGTTTCCCTGCATCCTGTCACTCTTAATTCCTGCTTGGCTCGTTTATGGCTGGTCGCCGTGGTCTCTTTGTGGTGTTTTTATAAGCTGTGTTGCTCACGCAGAAAAAGGGGAAGCATACTAGGGCTGTGACTAGAAGAGTGGTTCTTTAGAAGTAATGTGGCTGTGGAAAA
This sequence comes from Nothocercus julius, assembly GCA_013398735.1. Classification (NCBI taxonomy): domain Eukaryota; kingdom Metazoa; phylum Chordata; class Aves; order Tinamiformes; family Tinamidae; genus Nothocercus; species Nothocercus julius. Next base: position 2,028,510 of record VZSV01000121.1, read on the forward strand.
GTTAAGAACTCTGAGGAAAACTTTTAAAATAGATATGCTTAGCTTAATCATTTTGATACTTTGTTAGGACCTGTTTGATAATTCTTGTATAGAAGCAGTAGCCTGGGCCTGTATTAAAAGTCTTTGTCTGCTTTTCAGTGCTGTTTTTCATGTACCTGAGTCCGTATGCACTGCATAAAGAGGAGTAGCTGACATCTATTTACAACTTGGAATGATTCCTCTGTTATTTTCTGTACTCTTTCCAGTGATGGTTTAACTTCAGACATTATTAATTGAAATATCCTAGATTGCAGCAGAATCCATTCAATCAATGAAACAGAATAAGAAATGAGACAGCTCTTTCATCTCAGTCAATGGAGCATTTAAATATAATGTATTTATCTAGAAGCTTGTTTTAGCGTCTCACAACATGGGAAGCTCATCATTCCAGATTCTGAACTTGCTGTAAAAGCAAAAATCTTTGTGTCTTCTCCCATATTTGTCTTCAATCATAGATTTAGTCTTGTGTGTGCTCAATCTGAGCTGTCCTTTCCAGCCCAGAGAAGGTTCAGTGTATATTGCTGTGCCTTTGTCCAGCCTCTTGTCACTTGTACCACCAGAAGAGTGCTGAACTATATTCCTGCATCCAAAAGCAGAACAGTCTTGCAGAGGCTGGCAAACGTTTTCCTCTGACACGCCAGTAAAACATTCCAGCTGATGTGAAGTCAAGGGGTTTACAGACTGGGCAAGGGAAAGGACTTCATTAGTGTAATGAGTCCTGTTCCTCAGGAGGACAGAGGGAAGGAACGAAGCAATGATGTTACAGATTCTGCTGGAAGAGTCTTCACCCATGGGCATGAGCTTTTGCCCATTCCCTCCCCTGTGCTATGAGACTGAGTTTTTGGTTTCCTTGTCACACGTTCCCTCCCCTGTGCTATGAGATTGAGTTTTTGGTTTCCTTGTCACAGGCTAAGGTGGATTAGCCCCTCACCTGTATTTACTGTTTTGTTTCATGTATCAGAATACTTAGTGAAACTGCGATTTTTCTTTATATGTATGCTACTGTGAAAGATTTAAACACTATTTGACAAGCAGTGTAAACTGCAGAAAGTTTAGGAGTAATAGTTGCTAATGGCTGATAGCCAACAGACTATTGCATTGGGGCTTGATTTGTGTGTTGTTGTTATTTTGTCTGTTTGTTTGTTTTCCTGTTTACCTGACTGTGGTTTGCCTCTTGTTTTGGGTCAGTGCTCTCTTGCTGTGGCTTTTTTTGGAAAGGGATCCCATCCTTGTCTCCAGCTGTTCACACTCCTCTCTGAGGTTCATGCCTTCACTGTGAAGCATCGGCCCATTCATTGCAGTTTGCTGATAAATATGTCAAAAGTAAATTGTATTCAGATTTTTTTCCATGCTTCTGGTAGTAGATTTGTTACGCTACACGATGCTCTGGCATAATGAGCACAGTGGGTTTTTTTGTTTGTTTTGTTTTGTTTTTGTTCCCCCTCCCCCCTGTTCTTTTTTTATTTTTTTATTTAAAGGGAGGAGAGGGTAAGGTTGGCTGTTTGAAATCAATACAGCTTTTCCCAGGCAAGCTTAAATTGGAGTCTTTAGGCAGAAAATCTCCATATAGAGGAAGACATTTAACATTGCATGTTTTTTTGCTTTCCACAGTGATAAAGGAAGAAAAGACAGATGACATCAGAAAACATTTACTAAATATAAAGGAGTACTCATAGGAAATAAGAAGAGATTTGCAAGGTTTTTCGTACTCCTTTGCAATTGAAAGGTACCTGGAATTTTAAGCAGCAATTTTCACTGGTCCCTTTGAGTTAAGAAGCGGAACATATATATCTTTGGTAGTGAGAGCTTATATCACTCTGAATTGGTACATTACAGCTATAAGTACTTAATATTTTTATTGTACTTGTATTGTGTCCCAGCTTGATTATGTAGTATCACATAGCATTGTTTGAATATTCCTTGTAGGCAAATTTGAATGCCAGGGTAGTTTATTCTACTAGACTAAGCAGGTATGGATCAGAATAATTGGATTAAATGACCAACCCCTGAAGAATCATAGAATGATAGCTAATGCAATCTGCAGTGTTAAAGGTCTGTGCTTTGACTTTCTGGTGAGTTCAAGTGTTTGCCTCTGTTCTATAATGATGGAACTTAGAATGATTGTGTTTTCTAAAATACTTGTTCTAGTATTTAGGTAGTTACTATGCTTGTCACTCTAAGTGCTATTTCTGTTTCTCTGTATCTTGATTCTTAATGTTTATAAATGCTATACTTTAGTATTGACCTTTAAAAAGTGCAGAGATGTATTATTAATCTGACCACAACTTTAACTTGTAATGTTTGGTCAGATTTACTTTAAGAATGACCATATTTAAACTGTGGTTGAATAAACAAACAATGGTAGCATGAATTAACTTTATAACAACACAAAATAATACAGTTTGTTTAGGTCATTTAGTTTGGAAATGTTGAAAATAGTTGAAAATAACCTGCTGACAAGATGCTTGATATTAAATCTCCTGTTTCTTTATGTATGGACAGGTCCCAGAATATTTTTTAATTGGAAAATCCTATATCCTGCTGACAGAGAAACCAGATTTGAGTTCTTCTTTCTCCTCCTTGGAAAAGCACAGTAGTGGCTTCCCATTTACTTCAGTAAGTATTGCTTTGAAAATAATGAGTTTGCCTAATATCTTGTTTATACTTTGTCTGTGTTTGAGCTAAGTATATTTGTTTAAATACTGTTGAATGTTTTGGTGGCATTTCTTCCCTGAAAGAAGTGGGAGCTCTTTTTTTTTTTTTTTTTTTTTTTTTTTT
>VZSV01000121.1:2032013-2046333 GCA_013398735.1 Nothocercus julius
GCTAATGGGTGTGAGTAAATTGGATGTCTTATATAGAAAGCTTCTCCTCACTAAACTCTTCATCAGAGGATGGGGAAAGCCAGAAGATCTGAAAAGGTGACTTCCTATTTGATGCAAAGTAACAGCATGAGCTGTATGTTATCTTTAAAAACAAACGGCAACAACAAAGAAAACATAGCAGTTGTGAATTCTTTACTTAAAAAAAAGTATTCAAGGTTTTTTTTTCAGACAAATTATGTATTTCCATGCTAAGAGAGAGAAACAATTTAAAAAAAGGAATGCATTTGCCAAATGTGTTTTGTGTTTAAACAGGCAGTATTTGAGAGTGCGTAACTGAAAAACCTAACACTTCTCACGTGTGTGTGTGTGTAGGATAGCATACTGGCAATGCTCTCTCTGAAAAAAGGTTGTCAGGTATTGCACGTTCTCACTAACATTACAGAAGAGATCCCCCTAGTAATAAGAGATGTGCTTAATAATAGCAGACTTCAGAATATGAAACTTTTGGTTCTATCTTAAACTTTTGCATTTGTTTTCAGCTTGGCAAACTCATTCTTTTTACATGTCTTGAAAAAAGAGATAAGTATTGTATTACTTTTTGATACTGGTATCAGCTTGGGCTTTTTCTTTAAAAACAACAAAAATAAAACAAATGAGATCAAAAGCTATAGGGGAAATGGAAGAAGCAACCTTGCTAATGTCCTTTCCTGAAAGGAGGAAAAAAACATATTGCTCTGTGCAGTGCCCTTGAGTGATAGGAAGATGAGCTGCTTCCTAGCAGTCTGGCTTCACCTGTATGAAGCCTCCTCCCACTAGTTAGTGGGGCAACTCCTAGTACCACTCCCTGCTATGCACATCATGCTTGGAACAGTGTCAGTGGGTGGTGGTTTTTTTTTTTTTTTTTGCTGTTTGTTTGTTTTTTAGGTGGGGGAGGAGAATGTAACTGTGAAAATCCAGTAGAATAAATGATTAAACTTCTTCAAGCGTTAACTGAGCTGGATGAGTGTCTTGCCTATGTGTTGTCTGAATATTTAGGGAGCAAACCCTTGATGTGATGGCTGTCACTATCATAATGTTTTATCCTCAACTCTTGCTTAAGAGTTGAAAAATTTCTCTGCATGAGGCAGATGTAGCTCACTAAAAAAGGGGGATAATGATAAAACAGCATCATAAAGTAAGTATCATATTGGAATATCATACATACGATTATTTAGAGATGTCAATTTTATCACTGTCCTATAGAGAAGCTTCTGCCTAACTAAAGAGGAATTGTAAAAATCCATTAACAAAAAAAAAAAAAAGAGGACTTAGTGTCAAGCTAAAGCAAAACAGCTTTTCATTTAGCTTACTCTGCATGCTGTCCTCTTGCACCTAACCCTACTCTTTCAGAAATGGTACTGTAGTTCTTATTCTCTGTAACAGGGTGAGGGGAAAGATATGCACCAGGACTAATTTTGTTGTAATGGTAACCTGGATTTCTTCCATTTTATTTGCACACTGGTTTCCTTTGGTATTTGGAAGGTGGATGAGCAACATGTGTTATACCATCCTTCTGCACAGAATACTCCTGTAGTATTGACTGAAACTTTCTAAATAAATGTTTTGGAGCTAGTACCCCTTAGGCATTTGAATATTCCTCACATCTCCAATATAGTCTTTACACGCAATTCTGCTTTATTAGCTGCTCAGGTAACACCTTTGTGCCATTTGGTCTTTGCAGCTGCAAGGGGACACTACTGACTTGCATTCAGCTTGTTATTCACCAGAATTTCCATATCCTCCTCCACAGAGCTGCTACCCAGCTGTGCCCTTCCCAGGCTATGTGATTGTATGGGTCTTTTGTCCAAGGGCAAGATTTTGGAGTTGTGTTATTGACCTTTAGGATATTTGACCCATTCATCTTGTTTATCTGGATCTTTCTGAAATATCAACCATTACCCCCATGAATTGCCTGAACCTGTGGCCAGTTAAGCTTCACTGACAACTATACTTGGAGCCTAGTAGCGCAGCCTGTTTTCATCCCATTCAGTTTATATCTGTTTGGCTACAGAAAAGCATAGGAGGTTCTTATGTCTTCATTAGTCCATGAAAAATAGCCTTAGTTATAAAAATAACATATATGTAAAGTGCTATTTAAAAATCACACTCTAGCAATGTACTTGAGCCTCCCCCCTCCCTTTCTGAGCGGAAAAAAAGTTCTTAATTTTACCTTTTGGTAGTCTGATTAGCTTATAAAGGTGAAGCTGTCTTCATAATTTTCTTTTTTTTTATGATTTTATATTAACTTCTGAAATATTCAGTGAATATTAGGTTGGCCTGATTCTGAATTTTGACCATGCTTTAATTTTTTAATAAAAAAATCAAACTCCTGTATTTTTTCTTTTTAACAGAATATTTGAATTCAGAAAGATTATTGGAAACAGGGAAAAATGCCAGAGGCTGGTTTCGAAAGATTACCCAGTTTTCATTGACAAGGTACTTTAAAAACAAGCGATCCAGTTGAACTGAATTTATATTCCTAATGGTGTTTATATATTAAAGGTGAAATCAAGTCCTTAATGAGCTGCTTTTAGAGGATAGAAGAGATGAATTTTGATCTCCTGTGAAGTTGTGTTTCTTGATGCAGCTGGTCTTGCTGTGTCTTTTGCTTCAAGGCTGGCAAGCTAGGGATTGCAGTTGGTAACTGTTGAGACAGGGTGGTAAAACATCTCCAGCAGTGTGCAATCACTGTTGCTGATGAGTGCTCTTCTAGTGAGTGTGTTAACTAACTTCACAGATGTTCCCAGTTGCTTTGTATCATGGAAAGAGCATGATTTTCTTTCCCCTATGAGAGTAAGGGTAAAGCTCTAGTTGAAAAAAATAACATAATGGGGGTTTTGAGATGCCCAGACAGGGGGAGGAAAGAGGACCCTGTGTTTTCAAATAAATTGTGAAGATGGAAATATTTCTCATCATGAGAATTCTTAATTCAGAAAGTGTGAATAACAGGTCAGGAAGGAAGAGTACTTGCACAGTTGAGTAGATGTTCAGGTGTTCTTTTCTATAGCAAATTAAATGCTTTCTTAATTTGCATTTTTGATGACTTTATAGAAATAAGAGGCAGAAAGGCATAATGTGGTTGGAAAGTGTGGAAAAGGAACCATTTTAAAGTCATACTAGTTATGAAACTGATGGAAGGATTTGAAAGAATGAAGTGTTGTGTAGATGTTATTTTAATTTTCCTCTCTAACAGGACAGCTGTGGGGGATAGGAATAGCAAATCTTAAAAGAATGCTAGCCCTCAAATAATAGTCAAATCAAAAAGCTAAACACTGGCATAAAATATGCTGTTACTGTGTCATTGCCTCCACAGGCTGAGGAGCAGTCAGACTGTAAAATCCTTGAGGGTCACTTCATTTCTCCTTTGGCTCACTATGTTCCAGGTATCCTGCCAGTTGAATCTCTTATAGCAAGGTAGGAGAAATTAAGTTGTACCTACTTTCTTTAATGGATGTTGGAGAAAAGTAAAAATAATCTATAATTATTAAGGAGTTTTACTAAGTCTAACTGTAATACCTGTAAAATGTTTCAAACTATTTTTTTGTGTTAGCATACTTAAATTTTTACCTCAAAAGTGGAATTAGTTCTTATTTATGGCTAATTCCATCTGTGTGTAATAACACACTTTGCTAGGGGAGTTTTTTCAAAAATGGAAATAAATGTCTTAAATGCCTATTCTACCACATAGGTTTTTTAGGGAAAGGTCATAATATTCTGAAGACAGGGGGGAAAAAGAGTTATGAATACTTGGCTGGATAGTGTGATAATGTGCTGACTTAATTATGACTGAAAAAGAGTTTTTTAATTAGTATTGATGGTGTGGAAAGCTTCAAATTTTATTTTGTAGTGAAAGCGGATAATGTCACACTTACTGAAATGCTTCAGCTACATTTGAAAAAAAAAATAAATTGCCTCACTATTAGTAGCAGACATTTCAGATGAAGCTTTGGCAGATTCTGAAGGGTTGTTTTTTGTTTTTGAGTGAGACATCTTACTGCACAAAGCTGTGGAGTACCTTCTCTGCTGCCAAAGAATAAGAGGCTGGAAAAGGAGTGTAATACGGCCAAGACAGCAGTTGTTTGTTTAGACACGGAATGGGAGAGTATTTTATGTAAAAGCTCCTCCATTCATAATAGTCAGAAAGTACCTAGTTGTGTTTATGCTAGTGTGATGCTAACACTGCTTTGAAGTTGAATCATGGGCTTGGGAAGAAAGCATAATTGCTCTAGGTTTAGACTAGGTATTTTTCATGTGTTTCTTATACATTAAAACTAGATATACAAGTCTGTCAGCACAAGTTGATACTGGCATTGTCAAATTTTATGTGTACTTACATATCTAAAGCTAAAGAATGTAGTTCAAAGTGTTCAATAGTCAAAATATCTGTTCTGTTTCACCTCTTTGTTCTCTTGGCATTACTGGACTAATTAGCATCATAGTTGAAAATATGGTACACTGTTTCTTTATACAGTCTTATAGTTTGAAGTTACCTTATGTTAATCTTCTATGTTGGACAATATGGTTACAGCTTTGACATGCTCTGCGAATTTCACCTGCTTGTAACTGTTGTGCTGTTTGAACTCCCAGTCCTTTCCCACCAATGTGCTCCATCTTATGGCGGAAGTGCTGACAACTCAGCAGAAGTGATTTCCCTGCTTTAGTTAGACTGTAAAAAACTTGAGTAGCGCACAAGATACTGAATTATAGATGCTGAGCGTATAGAGTAGTTTCATGTTATATTTTTTTAAATGCAAATATTGCTTATCTTACTCTTCCATTTCAACTGTTGCAACTTCAGGAGAAAAATAATGCTGCCTGGGAGAGCTAGTTATACTTGTTTAGGCTGTTCACCTGAAGTTCCATTTCTCTACTCTGCAAAATTTAGATCATGATGATGAGGTAGTGGCGTGTTTTTTTTTTTATGTGATCTTTCAGCTCAACTCCTTCTCATGTTTGGCACTTATTCTGCCCTCCTTCTGGATTTTTTCTGGATTTCAACATTTCTTTGTTGGATGCATTCATGAAATATGATGTTGCTGTACCAATGGCAGCTTGCCAGCATGCATTACAGAAATATTTTAGGGTTTTTTTATTACTATCATTAGTTTCTCTGGAAAGAAAAAAAAAAAAGAAAAAAAGAAAAAAAAAAAAAAAAAAAAGAAAAAAAAAAAAAAAGGGAGAAAAAAAACCCTAAATAGATATACTTACCTTGTTTTAATAAGTGCTTTTTTTCCCTCATAGATTTCAGTTCATTATACCCAGAAGATGGAACAGCAAACACAGACCAGTGTGCATTCATTTAGCGGGCACTGGAGATCATGTATGTTTATAAAATCTACTGTTATTGAGAAATAAAATATGAACATTTTTATCTTAATATATGATTGTATATCTTAGCACTTCTGGAGGAGACGCACATTAATGGCTCGCCCAATGATTAAAGAAGCCTGTATGGCTTCTCTACTGCTGGAAAATCCTTATTATATCCTTTTGTGGAAAGGAAGACACTTAAGCAGTAGTCCAAGTTCTCTTCAGAGCACAGAAATTTTACGCAGACATAGACTTGGTGGATCAATTTCTATGGAAGACAGAATTAAAGGGCTAAGTGCAACCATTGAATGAAATGCTATGAAACACAATGTAATGTGCTTTTTCTACGCTAGGTATTGTTTTTCTATTTTTTTTGGAAAATGTGTTCTGCTACTTATTTTAGCCCTTAGAGTAAGAGTTCTAATACAAATCTGATTTCCTAGCCATAATCAAAGTACTGAAATAATTCCTTAAATTATTTCCTTTTAGAAATTCTTCATTCATTCTACATCATACTTTGTGACTTTATTTTTTATTAATATCCTACCATAATATTCCACCATATAGATGGTGGAAAATCAAGTTGTTTCTCCTGCCTTTCTTTTTCAACTGCAACCCCTCTAAGAAACTTATTCAAATTTTCCATTTTTTTTTAAAAAAAAGGTGATAAATTCCATACAGTTATCAGTGATTTCCATAACGCTGTCACCTCATTTTATTGCAATAATGTATAGTTATGCTTTTTTCCCTGCCCATACCTCACAAAAGTGATATTTCAAGTTAGTAACATTGTCAAACTACATTTAATGTGACTTAGTTTCAGATAAGCATTTGGAGATTAAGTTGCAAATTAAATTAACCACTGTCCTCTTTGTATATGTGTTTTTTATTTATCTTGCTGATTTTTATATAGAAATATTAGCTTTCTTTAACTTGTGTCTCCAACATGGCTGTAGAAAACCTAAGGATCAATTGTAAGTATTAAATCCACAGATTCTGTTTTTTCAAAGTACTATACTACTTTGAGCTTCTCAAACTAAACAAAAAAACCCACACTTTGATAGCTTATTATTATGGGGGGGAATGGGTCACCTGTAATCTATGTGAAATTGTGGATGCTTTATTTGACCGCTTTGTGTCTTTTTGTGTGAAGACGTCAAAGTGATCAGGAAGGTTTCACAAGGTAGGTGTGCAGTTTAATGTTGAGATTGGCATGTGTGCAGGGAAATGTCAGTTCATTGTCTTGATTCTTAAATTGCAATTTTGTTTCAGCAAACTACAGTTTACCTTTGTTCAAAGAGTATACTTTCCTGTTAAAATTGTTAAGACTTTATTTTTTCCAAGGTGTTTAAGGGGTGTCACACTTGGACATTTAAATAAATGGTATGTTTGTTTGGCAGTAAGTGGGGACTGTGCAATGCCTAGTATTTTAGAAGTCTTCCTGTTATTCAGTTTCTTAAACTAAAATGTAGAAACCAAATTAAATATATCTGTAGTTTTGCTTTTAATGTATTCAGAAGGGCTGATGTATAAACAGAATTCAGCAAGATGTATTCAAGAGTCAGGGGTTTTTTAATCAGACAGTACTGCTGGTAGTCCAAATACACATAGGCTTTTTACTCCTAACTTGGATATTTGTAAAAGACATACGAAAGATGGCATTCCTACCAAGGAAGCATCTCTATCTTGGATTTAGGAAATAGTGCTGTTGTCCTAATAAAAACAATAGGTTTAAGAAGAATTCATCTTTCGTATGTCTAAATATTTTAAAAATATTTATCTTTATTATGGTATTTAGAAATAAGAGATTACAGGAATGAAAGGGAGAGTATGTTCTGGAATGTGTCATTTTTTGTTGATTTGTTAAAGCACAGACTGAAAGAGATCAAGTTATTTGGAGAAGGTATTTTCAACTCCTCTCTCTTGTCACTGCTGCTTTCTTGGCATTTTAATCTGTGATGTGGTCCTGCATTCTCTAAAACAGTGAGTGCTCAGTCTAGTGCCTAACCAGCAACTGTCATTCCTTGTTACAAAGCAACAGCAGAGGTTTTAACCCGCTAGTAGCAATTTTATACATAGCAGCTCTTGAGGGCTGTGGAAGTGCAAGCTGCAGGAAGTAATTTCATTAACCTATAGATTTCAGACCTTAGCAGCTACTGCATATAATCATTTCTCCTGTGACTTGCAGAGTGAGCTTTGTCCTTTTGCTTCCAAGTATCTTAAATGGGACTTGTGTGTTGGCAGAAGAGGCCATAGCCTTTTATAACTTGACAATGAAAATACAACCCTCCCTCCCAATTTTGAAATGTGCTGATGGCTCTGTAAAACACTTTAGGTTGTTTTTTCCAGACTTCATTTCATACTTGTACCTTGTGCCAATGACTTTAGACTCGGAGCACCTTTTGTGTAACGGAATAGCTTTCTACCCTTTTTCTGTGTTTTAATGCTTTGTAGTACACTACAGTGACAAACTTCACACTTTACAATTTTAGTCTTACAGTGACACTGATGAATACTTCCAAAGCTGACATACTGATTGCTCTTCAAATGTTGTGTGCAATTTTTCAATGATATAAAACAGGTAAATAAAAATATAAAGGATTGTTTCTACAAATGAGATAGTGTCTAGTACTGTGTCATTTTGGTTTTATTGTTAAGGGTCCATTATAGTGTTATAGAGTACTATGAATGAGAGTCTGTTTCTGTTACCTCTCTTTCTAGGAAATCAGATGATCAGTGTTTAATATCGTTTAGCAGATGCCTATTTCTAGTCCTCCTTTAGGTCTGGATTATGAAAAAGTATTTAGCTGCTTATCTTGGAAAACAGAAAAGCACCAGAGAATCTGGACTCTGTGTCCTGTTGAATCAATAGGAGTGCAGCTCCTAACTTCCTTCATGAGTATGCTCAGGTTTCATATTAAAAGTACATATGGAATAATGAGAACTGTTAACACAGTCTTAGAAAATAAATCCTGTATTTTCCTTTTCTGGGGAGAAAAGGCGGTCATGTTTAAAAAATGTCTCGGACCTGTTTGTGATGGGAGGAGCTCTTGTTCTAGAATCGGCAGCTCTTTTGCACTGGCTAGAAAGAGAAGGCTATGGACCACTAGGGATGACTGGAATATCCATGGGAGGACATGTAAGCTTTTATATTTCTTGTTTAGTAATTTCTCTTTTAACTTTTCTTCTGATTAATTTATTTATGGTAATAACTTGTTTTGTAGTGTTCCTCTCTGAATTACCTTAAATGCTTAAAAGTAATCAGAAACAAGTTGGTGACAATTCACATGTTGTTTTGTGGTGTTGTATTAGTGTAACCCCCAATGAATGCTGAAGTGGTAGAACCCATTGTCGCCCAGTAGGCTTAATGCAAGTGTTTGCTTCTTGCATGTTTTTTTTCCCCCTTTCCTCATCCCTTCGCTCCCTCCTCCCTCTTCTGTCTCAGACTTTTTTTGTATGAATTCACTATGTGAAAGGCATCTCATGGCATAACATAACTGAGGTGGCTTTTGGTGTCAGTTTTTACTGCTTCAATTCTTGTCTTTCTCTGTAGTCATTGGTACTGACGAGAAGATTTCAGGGGAGAGGTAGAGAATGTTTTGTACATGACTGTGCATGTTTAAAACAGTGCGTTCTAAAATGCTTGAAATCCTGATGTGCACTCGGAGCATAACCTGTGTCTGCACAGGTGCTCACTGGTCAGTGAGGTTTAGTTAGCTAGTATACTTTCCCCAAGGTGTGATTATATGTCTCCGAATGTCATAAATACCCAAAACAAGCCTAAAACCTTAATATATATAAATATCACCCTTGCTGAAACAGCAATATATGTTAAATAGGTCTGTCCTTTCCTATAAATAAGTTAGGTTGAAATTTTCATTCTCATATATGCATCACTAACTGTGCTACTTCAGATGGTACATGGATGCTATGGGCATGTCTGATCTGCATCTCACACGTACAGCCATATACAACATGGTCATATATGGTATATGCTTAGAGAGAGGCAAGATCTGAGAAGGATCTTATTCCAGAAAGATAGTTTTAGGTAGCCCTGACTTGTAAAACTAATAGTACCATTTAAAACTATGAAAACACATCATATTTGATGATGGTCATCTTGAACCTGTTTTACAGCAAAGAAAAATACATTAATTCAGTATTAAAAGTAAGGAAAAACTGTGATCTGTGAAGAAGGAAGTCAGAATTACTGACTGTCCAAATAGATCTGTGTGTATGGGTTCTTTTTTTTTTTTTTTTTTTTTTTTTTTTTTTTTTTTTTTACTAAAAACAAAGCAAAATAATTGAGTTATGTATGTATTCAGTCATCCTGGGCGGACATAGATGATTTCATATTAAGGCTTTACAGCATGTACATTGGTTTTTAGTTTAGGACAACAAAATAAAACTTGGCCAGAACATGCCATATAAGGAAGTATTTGTTTCACGTCTATGTTGGGTTTTTTACTTGTTTTTGTGTACACAGAATACTCATAAAAATATTTCCTGAGAGTCAATGCAAAAGAAATAACTCGGATTTAAAAAGAAAGAAAGGAGTTCATTTAATGTGCCGAATTACTTGTCTTTCACTTTTTTTTTCCAGCATCAAAAGTACAAAATTTTAGGCAGTCCTATTAGTAGATGCCATTCAAACTTCATTGTGTTTTGCAATGTGTTTGTAAGAGCCTGTTCAAGTTTTTCATGATTTGAAACAGCTAAAGGCTGTTTATAAGTAAATATAATGCTAGGTATTCTAAATAAATAAACTGTTAGGTATTCTTGTAGTTATAACCAGAAATCTGTTCTTTCCTGTAAGTTTTAAAGAGGAGGAAGTGCATCTAATGATTGTAGTCCTTAACTGCTCTGGTACTGCTGCTTATTTTTGGTAACAGTATTTGTAATAAAAAGTCAGAGATGAGAGCTCTTAAAATTGGTTTTGAAATATCATGAACTCAGTGTTAAAGTCCATGTATATGTGTATGTAATAAGTGCATTTGATCTGTCTAATAGATGGCTTCACTGGCAGTGACAAATTGGCCTAAACCATTGCCATTGATTCCATGTCTTTCCTGGTCAACAGCTTCTGCTGTCTTCACCACGGTAATTAACCCATGTTTTTGTTAATGTGCTAGAGCATAATCACATATGAAACTTTGAACTGGCCATATTCACCTTTTTAGCTGGGATATTTCATCACTGTTTTGCCCTTATTAATAGACTAGTGGCAAAACCTGCCCTTCCTGCTCAGGATACAGCACGTGATGAGGAATGAAGCCTTGGGCTACTTGAGTGGGTCATGCCCTAAACTGGGGGATGGGGCTGATCCTGCTTTGCAAGACCAAGGTTATAGGGAGTTGAATGTAGGAAGGTGAGGAAGGAAACTGAAAGCATGCTTCCTTTTGCTCAAAATCTGGCGTAAAATATGAGTGATAATGCTGCCACCACTGCTACTGGTACCTGTTTTCATTACTGCTGAAGTAAGTGGGTAGTCTTGACACCAACTTTTGGCCAGCACAATCTAGATATGCATAAACCTCAGATGGGTTGTTATCTACTAATAAAAAAGGTCAATTTCTGTGTTTTTGTGACATTTTGTGATTATGCTTTGATTTCAATTGCTCCAAGGACTATCTGAAAACCTAGCTAGAGCTCCACTGGAAAGATCACATTGCAGAGGGACAGATGAATTTTCTATGCCTGTCATTATTTCAGAATGACCTATGCTCTTTTTTTTTTTTTTTTTTTTTTTTTTTTTTAAGTTATGTATTGGGCACTTGTGTTTATAATTTCAGGGTGTGTTGAGCAAGGCAGTGAACTGGAGAGAGCTAGAAAAACAGTATTTTACACAGACTGTTTATGAAGAAGAAATCATTCAAATGCTTGAATATTGTGGAGTGAGTATATTTTGTTTTCATTATTTGCTAATATTTGTTCAAATCCAACAACTTATTTTCACTTTTAGGTAGCAAATCATAAGATTCTTGCGTATTTTCATAAGCATTTTAGCATATTGTGCTCTTATATTTTTATTAATTTTAATCTTTGAAGAAAAACCTTGGAAGAGAAACAAGTTAATATTACGGTTGTGTAGTGTCTTAAGTGCAGCAGCACTCACTGCAAACTTTCATCTGTGGCCACAGATAGCAGGTTAGTGTAATCTGCAACATGAAATGAATTCAGTCAAAACACTGAAACCATAGATGATACTTCTCAGTAATTGGCTTTACAGTATGGAGTAGCCAGTAGCCTGAAGTGTAAATATAAAAAAAAAAAAAAGATAAGAAGAAAAAATAAATTTATTGTCCTTCAGAGCAATTGCTCCCAATATTGTAGAAACTCATAGCAATGTTGAGTTATTCTTTTAGTTTAAGGTACTTAAACTTTCTGTTTTTCTCCTTTTTCTCGATCCTGAGATGATTGATCTCAAGCAACTCTTTTTGTTTAGACAGATTCCTTCAAAATGGGCCAAGATTTTGTTAAAAACTTCCCTGACAGTGTAGGTAGTCTAGAGGACATAGATCTGACTTCCGGATTGTTCAGCTTTGATTCCTCGAACAAAACTGTATCTAATGAAGCTGGTCACTGCTTTACCACAAATAAAAGTACTCTAAGTGCCTCCTCAGAAGGACTCTTAATACAAGATGCTCCTAAAATGCAATGCATAAATCAAACATTTTCAACCAGTAGCAATAGCAATAAAAACTTAACTGGTCAACAAGGACATAAGATAAGTGAAAGAAGAAAAAGTGACACTTTACAGAGAGAATCGCTACGCTTCATGAAAGGAGTTATGGATGAATGTACCCATGTAGCCAACTTCTCAGGTATGTGTTCGCTTGTTGTAAGGCGTAGTTTGGAAAACTAAAGAGCATGCCCTGGCACAGTGGGTATTCTCTTCATTCTCCTATTGTCTCAACCTGGCACCTTGGTTAAAATGCAGAAGTGTCCTGAATGTTGTCCAATAAAATATTTACCACATCATTTCCTTTATCTTGCGCTAATTGTTTTCTTGTTTCTCTGTGAGAGTCATTGAGAAAGTGAAATCAAGACCCGCCTTTCAGTGTCTTTGTTTATTCTTTCTGCCTTTTGAGGCAGAAAGACTACATCCCTTGCTAGGATACTGTTGGAGAGTGCCCAGTGAAGAACTTGAATAAATCCACATTCAAATTTAATGGAAAACTGAGTAGAAAACTAGAATTCATTTTGTTTGGTGATACACATTCTGTGTTTGTAATTTAATATGTATATATTATAATATTCTATATAATGAAGTGTGGAGCATCTTTACAACAGAAATCTTGGATAACTGAAGTACTTGTACTGCTTACTGTGGGTGAATTGCCTTTCGATTGGTGAGGTAGCATTTTAACTTGTTTTTCTTTAGTTCCAGTTGACCCAAGTTTAATCATAGTTGTGCAAGCTAAGGAGGATGCATATATTCCTCGAACTGGGGTGCGCAGTCTTCAAGAAATTTGGCCTGGATGTGAAATCAGGTATCTGGATGGGGGTCATGTCAGTGCCTATCTCTTCAAACAAGGACTCTTTAGGTAAGTTAGAGATGGTTTTAAAATAGCTGAGATCTTAAGACCACCATTATTACTGCAAAGCAACAAATATCAACTATTGCTTTGTGGAAGAAATTAAAAGATTTCAAATAATTTAGAGGATGGAGGCATTTACATCTTGTAAGTGAGGATGAGGTGGAGCAGTGTAACTTGGATCATTCAGTAAGCCAATGACAAGAGAATGATCCTTCTGGCTCCCTTTTCCTGTGAAAGCCTCAAGTTAATTTGGTTCATTAGACAATAGAAAATACTCTTTAAGCAGGGTTCGCTTATGTTGTATTGAGCAGAAGTTTTCTAGTCCAGAATTTTAAATACAAACCTGCTTTCAATTGTGTAATACGGGAATCTTTGACCTGTGAACTTGCTGAAATAGGAGTTATATAAGTGCAGTTTACTAGTTGTGAAAGGTTATTAATAACAAATGAAAATAGAAAGAATTAGTAAAAATGGCCATCCCACTTAGGAACTGTAAGCAACAACAACAACAAAAAAATAAATATATGGGAACAGGGCACTTTTATCTACCCTTTTCCAAATCATAGCAGTAGTCTATAATTTTCTTCTTTCTTTTTCTTGTTTTAGGCAAGCTATTTATGATGCATTTGACCGTTTTCTTCAGAAATATGCTGTATAACAATCTTGATAATGTATTTAAACTGATCTCACTTGTACTTTCCTGTATTGGAATTTTGTGTTTGGAAAACAAGGCTCTTGCAAAGTTAAATGAATGGTCACTGACTTTGAATGTTGTAGCTAACAAGTATCAAAAATGGTAAAGTACCAGTACTGGTTTAATTTAAACTAAATGACATTCTGAAATGCTTGCTTCAGCTTTAGCTGTATGTGACGGGGCGGGGGGAGGAAAAAAAAAAAAAAAAAAAAAATGCAGCATTTGTTAGTGCATGAATGATTCATGTACTTCATATTTAATCATGTTATGTTATTTCAATTCTGAATTTTGTATCACTTGAAAACAAATTTAAATGTTGATAGAATGTAAAATTTGCTACAGGGCTGTGATGCTGTCTTATGCTTAGTGTATTTCTAGTTTATTGCAAGTACCTTGCTTTTTTCCTGCTTCCTTGCCAAGTTGCTGTTGCATTTTGTAATGGCTTTGCAGCAGTCAGCCCTTGTGGTTGTTGCTATTTTTTCTCTATTATGACTTGAAAGTGAACTTCCGTGGAGTGGGCTGAATCAAATCTTGTAAAACGAACCTTTGAAAATAGCATGAAGGGTGAAAGAAAGACACACAAGACACACCTAATACATCTAGAAGATTTTTCTGCCTTTTCAAGTACGCCATTCAAACAGAATCATGTAGCTATTAACTGATTGGTTTCACGGAACTGCTGTCCAGTAGGTCATTTCTTATGTATCATCGCTTGGATAACACAAACATTTTACAC
>VZSV01000121.1:2061308-2091863 GCA_013398735.1 Nothocercus julius
CAAGTTATCAAGTATGGAATAGAAAACTGCATCATTAAGCTTCTAGTCAGCCTACAACAGAAAAAAAATATTTGTTACATGTGAATGAATTTAATCCTTGAATTTATGAATTTATTAATTCTGTGCTAAAAATATTGTACCACTAAATGAGGAAGATATTCGTGGTCTGTGATTGAAATCTTTGTTTTAGCAGCTAACCTGGTATGTTGGTTTTCACCTTTTCATTTCATATACCAGATGTGAGATTATTTAAGGAACGAATTTACTATATATAAAAAACTATGTGATATATATATTATTGTGTGTATATACATTACACACATATATAAATAAAACATATAAAAAATATATAGACATATATAAAAAAAAGTACTCACACATGTATTTATGTATGTATAAACTTATGTGGCTATAAATGCCTGGTAATGGAGCTTACATTTGAAAATGCGTTAAAAAAAAAGCTTGCCCTCATTGTGTGTAAAGCTATAAAGATCAGATAAAGCTATCTTTCATTTTGAGAAGTTCTTAGTTACTGCATTTATTGTTTAGTCAATTATGATATCTTAAGATTTTGGGTTTTTTTGATGTTTCTAAACTTTTGGGTATAAACTTACTAGTTTTAGAAGGTGAATTTTATAGAATCTTGTAGGCAGCTGAGTCCTCAAATAACACTATGGTTAAGAGTAATATGCTAATGTTTTAAGGTAACAAGCAGAAATGGGTGCCACTTCATTTGGATGATGTAAAACCAGATAGTCAAGAAAGACCAGGCTCTCGAACTAACTCGCGATCTCAGCTGGAATCAAACAAGTTAATAATATCTCATAGCAACAGACGTAATGATGTCAGAAGTAAGTAGTTTCAGTCTCTTTGGTGGTTCTTACTTACGGCAAATGGCAACTTGTTGGTTGAATGTTCTTACTTATGGTGACTTGTTGATTGAACGTTAGCAACAGCTCAAACAAAGCAATAGTAGGGGCCAGATATGCTCAAAGTGCTAGGATGTGCTTCCCTCCTTGCTCCACCACCCCCATGGATAGTATCACATGGGTGGGTAGGTAGTGGTTTGGCTGTTTGTGTTGGAACTTGACTTTGCCAGCACTAGAAGAGCTAGTTTCAGGATTTGCCAGTGCCCTACATATTAAAATAAATTGATTTGTAATTTAATAAATAAATGTTCCATTAGAAAGCTTTCTTTATATGCTTACTCTCAGAGTATTTTGAACCTCTTAGCAAATTCATCAGAGTTTTAACGTCTTGATCTTTGATTCTGCTGAGTAACTGAGCTTGGGAATGGTCTAGCTTGACGGTGTGTGCCCTTGCCCTGAATCGGAGCTTTGTGTTTTTCTCCTCATAGCTACCTGCTGAGTCTTGGGCCACAATTACACAGTGCAGAAAGTTTGGTGATACCTTTGTAACATGACAGCCTTGTTCTGCTCTATACCTTTTCCCACAATTGTACCAGTACAAATGCTTTTGGAGCTTCACTTAGAATTTGCCAAAGCAAAATTCTACAGTTTTTTTTTTTTTTTCTTTTTTCTTCTAAATTAAACCAATTCTGTTAGTTGCGGGTCTTGTTTCTCAGCATGGCCCTACCAGAATAATCAGTACCACAGTTGAGGGGGAAATGGGCAACAGCTGATTCTGCTTAATAATTGAATAATTCTGTATTATCACATAACATCTTTGGATGTTCTGAATTATGTTTGTCAGAAGGCAGAAGTTTTAGTGTAACTCTTTGGTTTATATATTTGCATTTCAGTTTCAGTTTTATTTTCAGTTTCATATGCATTAACAATTTTAAGTATTTGCTCAGCATAATTGGTGCTAGACACTATTAAGATCAGATTTATTTTTGATACCATTTTGGGAGTATTGATACAGGGATTTGATCTGGACATATGAGAAACTGAAAGGGAATTTGAGTGTTCTGCTAGTATATCACTTTTCTCCAGAATGTATTTCTCAGGAGTTCCATGGTCAGATGGATGGAAATGCATATAACATACTCTGCCTCAAGGCTGTGTTGCTTCAAGATGAGCTCCAGCATGAGAAAGTCAAAAACCTCTGCTGCTCCTTGGAAACATTCATGGTTTAAATAAGAAACTTGTTTCAGACTTAAATGCAACAGTAATCCGTGAGGGATGCTTTGAGGCTAATTCTATATTCTGTAGTGTGATTTCTCTTGGCCTTTCTGAGCATCCAAAAAAGTAGAGATGTATGCTTTTGTATGTGATGCTTTATGCTTTTTTTTTAATACTTTGGAATAAATGCGAAATGAGTTATGCTGTGATATTTAATTATGATTGCAAGTATTATGCTTTTTTGTCTTAAAGACTGGCGTCGTGATAGAGACAAGAGAGATGATCATGATGAAGTGTGCAGTGTAAGAAGTGAGGGTGGCAGCGTGCGTGGATCCTCCAGAGGAAGGGGAAGAGGTCGAGGAAGAGGAAGAGGACGAGGCAGAGGAAACCCTAGAAGTATGCAAAGAAGTAGATGTTTAGCACTGTTGAATATTAAGATGTTTACAGCTCTTTAATATTAAGGTTTACACATGAGATAGCAGTTGTCTCCAACAGTAGTAGCAGTGTGTACTACTATGTATCTAAAATATTTGTATGCTGAACTTCAAAGTTTTTCCATCATTCTTACTCTATTTTCTTCTTTATTTTGAAGTAAACTTTGAATATTCAGTTGGTTATCAGGAACTATATGGTGAAAGAACTGACCAACCATTTCAACCTGAGCTTAACACTAGTATGATGTATTACTATGATGATGGGACAGGAGTGCAGATGTATTCTGTGGATGAAGCACTTCTCAAAGAATATATTAAACGTCAAATGTAAGTAGATTGCTTAATGTACCTACATTTCAAAGAGATCCATTTAAGATAAAATAGCTTATTTCTAATCCTTATCACCCATATACTGATGAAGATTAAGACACTTCAATTTAAGTTTTTGATTCAAGCATTAGCAGTATACATCTGTTTGAATTTATTCACTACAGATATGGAAAAACTGGGTGTTTGGAAGCAGACATTAAGGAGGCTGTTCTGCATCTTGTGCTGTAGTCCGGCTCTAATTCATATACCTGCTTTATTTATGGTGCCTGGCCCTCTTTTTATGTTGTCATGTGGCTGAGATATGCATATGCTGGTGTTTTTGAGTACTGTTAGTCTGTTTGCCTGTAAAGCTCTTCTCATGGTAATGTAGCTAGAGGCTTCCCTTATTTGCTCTCAATTTCACTTTGAGAAATCTTGTTAGTTTTATGTTTTCAGAGTGCTTCACCTGAAACATCTAACTGAAAGAGAAAAATTTTGCAATGGTACTTGATTTTTTTCAATAATCTGAAGTATTTCCTTTCTTGTGTACACCGTTAAGGAATGAGAAAACACCTAGAAGACTGGTTGTCACCATGAGGCATGTCAAAAAGGTCCTGGAACCCATTAGCTCATTTTAAAAAGACAGTTTCCACCACAGGCAGATGTTTCATCTTCTATACTTGCAGTGGCATTTCTGTGATGCCTTTGTGGTGGTGTTTTATTGCCCTTGTATTCCATAAAGCAACTTGATTATTTTATTCTTGCTTCTTTTGTTACAGTTGACGCAAAAGGAAGAAAAAAGCCTCTTTAAGGGCAGAATGTATCTGGCATGTGGCTATCAACTTCAAAACTTCTATTGCAGTCTTTTTTGTTACTCTTGCTGCCAGGCCCCTATGAGACCTGACAGTGGACATGTACCCCCATGTCAGGATAATCGGCCTGCACTGTCCTCAGACAAGTGAGGGAGGAGCACAGACACTCCACTGTTGGCCAGATTTCTGGGCATGCAGTGTAGAATCCAGACCTTCTAAGGTAGGACATGATGATGTCCCCCTCTGCTGAGAAAATGTCAGTTACAGCTTTGGTCACATCTGACTTCTGGTTATATTTGTATTTTATTTTAGCAACAAGAGGCTGGCAGGTGTCAATAAAAGACTTGGTATGGCTGATTAAACAGAGCTGTTGGTTGCTTATCTGCTGGAGACTCCTTAAGACACTTGGATTGTGGAGTTTGCTTTTCATGAGAGAGATTCTTGAGGAGATTTAGAGCCTAACTTTGAATTTTTTATAGCTTAAAAAAAAAAATCGTTCTGTTATCTATTAACTTCTTTTATCACATTAGAAAGTGATGGGAAACCACGTTTTTTCATTAGTTGCCTATTATTAGCTTTTAAAGGAGATGGTTTTGTCTGCTTTCATAATTTAGTTATAAAATATTGAAGTGAATATGCCAAAGAAGAAAGTATACACCAAATAAAGCTGCACTACTAGCTCTCAGAGTTCTCTGCGGAGTCCAAAAGAAATGAGAGTGTGTTAGAGGAGAAAGATCCTGCTGAGTCCTGGTGTATTGATGAATTTTAGAACTTGTTTGCCAGCCTAATAGGAAAAACCTCAGAAACTGCATCCAACAGAATTGATCTATAGTTACAGTAAGCAAGATACTGTCAAACTGTTTGTCCCAAGAACATGCTTGATGTGCGAGGAAAAAGGAATATTTGTATTACACTTAAAAATATCTTCAGTCCTGCTAATTATAGTTTGAAATAGTTGGCCTGAAAAGTGTATCAGTGCTTAGGAACTCTGCAGTTTGTAACATACAGTATAGAACTCTGTTGAACTTATCTTCTTAAAAAAAAAAAAATAAAATAAAATAAATAAAATAAAATAAAAACTCTAGTCGTGCATTCAGGTCTGCATCAATTACTGAAAGTAAAAAAAGGGGGAAATGGGAAAGAAAATACACCAAGAAAGCTTCCATTCTGTCCCTTTGCGTGGAGCAAACTTGTGCATTTTTTGTTAGTGGTCTTTCAAATTCCTTTTTCTAGAGTGATGGACATCAGGTGATGCTGTTTGAGTCAAGCTCAGTCATTATCCATCCCTGTTTGTAGAGTGTTTAACTAAGTGAATTACAAGATTTTACCTTTACTGAATGATTGTAGAGGTTGCTTTAGTGAAGCGTTGGCATGTCGCGTTTGTGCTTGTTTGTCATCAGGATGGGGAGAGGAAGAGACATGTAGCATTCCAAAACAGTACGTAGAGTATTCCAGAAAGAAACCCGGCTCCTCTTTGTGCATAGTTGCTTCACTGATCAGTTTACTTAACTCTGAATAGGAACTTAGTTCTCTGGAAGGCTTATTCTCTTCTCAGGTCGCTCTGATTTACAGGGAGCGGATTCATTTGTCATATGTCTTATTGTCCAACTTTAAGGCTTTTGTAATAGTTCCGTCTTGGAGACGAGTATTTCTTGTAGAGAGCTTTTGCTTCAAATTTGTTTAGCTACTGAAAGTTTTAGAGAGAAAAAGTATCAAGCTTTTCCTTGAGTCATGATGACATCACAGTGCTCACCTTCTGAAAGCTTTGTCCTTGAGTCTAACTTTGGTGGAGACTCTTAGCATTTTTATACTTGAAAATTTATATTTAACTTCCTTTATATTTGCATGTCTTTATTTCCTCAGCATTTAAATGCTCTCTTATGCACTGCATCTATTTCTTTGCCATGGAACTTTAATTAACCTTCATTAAATTCCTTACTGCCTATGTTTCTCTGAACCTGACAAGGAGTTATATTACTTAGATTTAATATGCAGACTCATGGTATGATGTGCAAGCTTGGAAAGGCCTAATTTTTAGTCATTGTAATCAAATTGTTTTTCCATTCCTTTTCATAGGATGTCTTTTGGTTCTGTTGCTTTGTATGACAGATCAGGATTTGAATTCCTTTCTTTGCTTCAGTTAGTACAAAACATTTTGACACCAGCATCATTTCATACAGCAACTTCATTGTTTGAGATTTGCCTTCCTGTAACTTCAATTTCATTGTTTAAGAAGATTGGCATTTCTGTTACTTCTTCATCCCTCATCTCTTTCATTCTGTGATATTTTCACATTCCTGAAGTGATCCTTGTGTGCCTTCTCTTTAACTGCTAGCTATCCTGTTTTTTGTTTTGTTCTATTTTTATTCTTTACCTTTCTCCATGAACTATTGTCTGTTATTGATGATTTTCATGAAGAATATAAAATTAGATATTTTTGTTTTCTCATCTTCCCTTAAGCATGCTTTAAGTATGATTCAAAATGCATTAGGGCTTCAAAGCTCAGGCAGGATGTTCAGTCCTTCTAATGTACTGAAAACCAGGAAAAGGAAGGATTTAGTTGAAGATGAAGATACACTGATACTATTACATGTGAAATAACTTACTCCTTGACTGCCAGCGATAGTTGTCCTCCATTTATATGGAGGCTCAGAGAATATTGTTTCCTTCTGCTCATGTAAGTAAAAAATGGGTGAGAGGTTTAAAAAAAAAAAAAAAAAAGGAGCATGGATTTTGATACTGAATCCTAAGTGCCTCAGAACATGCTGAGCATGTGTGCTGTTCTGTAACTCATTCCTGCAATGACCAACCTGTTGAAAGAACACATTTGTTGATAACAAAATAAGTTCAGTTTAAATGGAAAGCTTTAACAAGGAATATGTAGATTACTATTTTAGGATCTTCTTCAACCTTTAGTAGGCTCATATTTGTGTATATCTCTCTCCAGTGAGTACTATTTCAGCACAGAAAATCTGGAAAGAGATTTCTTTCTGAGGAGAAAGATGGACCATCAAGGATTTTTGCCCATTTCATTAATTGCTGGCTTCCATCGAGTGCAAGCTTTGACTACAAACGCTACGCTCATTTTGGAGGTAAAATAATTCAAAAGCGTGATAGTAGAAATTTGCCTAGTGTAATTTTGTGCTGTCACTTCAATTGAGTAATGAGTCAAGAAAATCGATTTGCAATGACAAGAATTCAGTAAATAGATTATAAACTGAAAAGTTTTTTTTTTCTTTTTATAATGGATTTCTGCCCGCTTTACTGGAGCTGTGGGCAGAACGTTACAGGAAGTGCTTTTCCTGAACATTTGGCAATTGAGGCTGCAAAAGGGAGCTCAGGGGCTGATGTGGGTGGAAGACAGTTAAGTTTTCTTTCTGTTTATGACTAGTTTTTGACTATGCATTATCCTATTTAATACAGTAAGGCTTTCTCACTTAATCTGTGCTCTTCTGATCCTTTGCTGTAAGTTTTGTATGTGGCCTGTTGAGGCACAATATGGTCACAATTTGTTATGTTTGGATACAGCTGAAGATATTTGGGGGAACGAGGGACTCATTAAAATGCCTTGTTGTTACCCAGTTATACTAAATCAAGCTAGGTTAAGGAATACTGGGAGCATTGATTAACAATACCCAGAATAGGCAACACAATTAAGTTTATAGCGGCCTAGATGGGACAATGAAAGAAAAAAAATATTTGTAAGAATTTGCACTAATGTTCTGTAAGAAAAATCTCCCTTGTTCAGCTGAAGTCATGGTTCTCCTGAGGACAGTAACCACCCTTTGGACTTGTACTCCAGGTTGTGCTTAGTGCAAGCAGCAGCCTCTGTCAGCAGTGGCCCCCTGGCCAAGTGGAGCTACTCTCCCCAAAACACCTTTGTGAGCAACCCACGTCTTGGACCATTTCTAGGCATAAGTGCATGTTTAAGACATGTTTGAGTGCATGTTAGTTTTCCATTTTTCCCTATGAAGTCTTCCAGAAAATCCAAACAATTTTCATTTTTGACAATGAAACTTATTGTTTCCTCCTTATCTAAGAGACAGCCTGAAATGTCTTTCTTATTTGAAATAAGATTCCCCTTGCTACTTCAGAAATGCATATATCCTTATTAGACTAGAAGTCCTCACATGCACTGCTCTGTCTAGTGAGCAAAGCTTTGCTCCAAGGAAGGATAAACTCTTCTTTGTCCCTGTGATCTTTGGTATGTCCCAGTGTGGAGTGTCTCAGGAGCTTTCTGTATCCATCAGATAGGATGAATCCTCATGCTGAGGCTGTTAGCCTGCTTTAGAAAAAAAGGAGTGTTAGGAAGAGGAGTGTAGGGGATTGGCATCTGATTAGAGAGGCCGCAATATGGATAGGAAGGCAAGGAAAAGGGGGTTGGTTCCCTGACACAAGGAAGAGACTGAGAATTGAGAGGGGGAAGTGATACTTGATCCGGTGAAAAATTTTTGAATGCGTGATGTCTTGGGATGATGTCTTTAGACTACACCTGAAGTATAAAGAATGGGGAGTGATTTGGGGGAACAACCACAGAGATTCAAATTCTTTTCAGAATTACTGTGCAAAGATGATTATCTTGTGTCTATGGAAAGAATGGTGCTGGATAGGTATCATTTTAAAGTTACAATCTGCTTATCACACAGGCCCTACAGGACAGTGTAGAAGTTGAGATTGTGGATCAGAAGATAAGGAGAAGGGTTGATCCAGAAAAGTGGCCTATTCCAGGTCCTCCTCCACGTAATCTGCCACGGACTGACTTTTCTCAGCTCATCAATTGTCCAGAATTCATACCAGGCCAAATTTTTGGCTCACATACTGGTAAAGGACTTATACAGCCCTAAACTTATAAAATATCTAATTTAGGAAATTATGTTTGTAATACAGATTTTCGAGCACATGCTGTATACTTGGTTATGGTTTATTCAGTTGATAGCACCTGTCAGCCTTGCAACTGCCAGTTTCATGTGACTGATGTGACAGTAGATAAAAATGTCTCATATGTGTTATGGCTGTGAGCATTTTCCAGAATGAGATAGGGCAGATTACAATCCTTTGTTATTATTGCTAATATCATTAGCTGTTTTTAAGTTATTCATAAAATTGTGTTCATTTTGGCAGCAGCAGGAAGTTAACCCTCTAATTGATGCCCCCTGGTTTGGGAAGCAGATTTCATTCACGTTATTAATAGGGAGATGGCTTTGCTTGCTGATGACCCTTGGCAAGTAAATATTAATAAATAAATAAAAATCTATGTGGGAAATAGATGGAAAGAATGTAGGTTTACTTAGGCTCCTTCCATGGAGTTGGAGGATGGTATGGAGAAAACATATTCTTAATGATGCTCTTGTCTTCTGAGGAACGGGTAATATCTCTCAGACTCTTAGAGATAGCTGCCAAAAATTGATGTTTCCCTAAAATGTTGAGTGAACTGTGCAACGTGATTTCCTAAAAATGAAAAGAAAATCTGCTAATCAAAGTTACAATGAACCACAGAGGTAGGAGAATGGTGGTTTCAATTATAGGAAAATAATGGAGCAGTAGAAAGAGGCACTGATCTGCTGTCTCCCAATGTTAGAGTCTGCACCAAGTTCTCCAAGGATGGGAAGCCCATTAAGTCCAAAGGAGAACACTGACACAAGTAATTTTCAGACAATATCTAAAGGATTGTCTGCAAGTTTGCCTGATTTGGACTCTGAACCTTGGATAGAAGTGAAAAAGAGACATCGTCCATCCATGGTCAAAACCAAGGTAAAATCCAACAACTTTCCATTATGTGTTTCTGTTTAAATTTTAAAAAAATGCATTTTTTTTGTGTGTGCCTGCTTTTAGGATATACTGTAAAATGTCCTTCACACTGTAATATCTGTGGTGCTTGATAATGCAATATCATGTATGTTATATATGTTCAGTTCTCATTCTGTCCTGTTTTAGAAAAACAAAGAATGTTTAAAGTCCTGATCCAAGACTCACTAAAGTGAAAAGGAACTGCGTCTTTTTTCCTGCCGAGGGACAGCTGTACTTGTTCATTATTGAAAAGTCTATTGTCAAGCATGTTGAGAAATGTCCTAAAAGCTTTTAATAGAATTCCTTAGAACCATGATTTTCTCCTTTATAAGCTAAGTAAGCATTTGAAAGTGGTTATATCATTTTTAATGATGCATTCATTTATTGGGAATGTCCTATTAAAATTCTCTTTGTCTCCCATTTGGGTAACTTCACTATCCGAATCAAATGTAAAATGCATCCCCATTTTCTTATGTAGGAATCTGCTCCTACACCTGGTCAAACACCAAATCAGCAACAGCCACCCCCACCTTTAGAAGAACAAGAACAAGAAGAACTTGATTTTTTGTTTGATGAAGAGATGGAACAAATTCAAGGTCGTAAGAATAAGTTTACTGATTGGTCAGACAGTGATTCAGATTATGAAATTGATGATCAGGACATAAACAAGATTTTGATTGTAACACAGACACCACCATATATGAGAAAACATCCTGGTGGTGATCGAACTGGCAACCATGTATCCCGTGCAAAAATTACATCAGAACTTGCTAAAGTTATTAATGATGGTTTATACTATTATGAACAGGATCTGTGGATGGAGCAAAGTGAAAATGACACTACTATGAAGGTAATTATCTTTTTTTTTTTTGACCTGAAACTATGCTTTAAAACCATGTCCAAAAGTATTCTAAAATTAAATTCAGTTATCACATATGTATTTCTGTTTGCTACAAATTTTTGGAAGAAAGTTGCCAGCAGTAGTTGCATTTACATGTCTATTGAGTTCTCTGTTGTTATTGTAGGCAGTTGAAAGTAGAACTAGCAAGTTTTCATCCTGTCACAGATTCGGGCTAAAATTAGTGAATGAATAGTTCTAAAATTCTTTTTAATGGTTTGGCAGTAGTTCAACCTTTTCAGCATATTCTTGTTCTATGAATGTGTTTAATAGAATTTGCAAATCCCTGACATCAGAAAGGGGCATATTTGGGGAATACGATTCAAAAAGAGGAAGACAAATTTCTTAAAAATCACTGTTATTTTCAGGTTTTGTTCACCTTGTAGTTTGTCAGAATGATAGCTCTGTGAGTAAATGAAATTTCAGATTGCACATCTTGTTTTATTATAGAAATCCTTTCATTCCTAGCCTGTATATAGGCCTGTAACTTTAAGGGTCTTAAGACTCTGAGAGGAGATTGACACCTTTATGTAATTTTTATGCCAAACAGCTCTAAAATTGGCAGCAGGTTAGTAAACTCAGCACTTTGTAGGTATGGGGTCTATGGCAAAATTCTCCAGTCCTGGCACTTAGTGCTTTTAGCTGAGTAAAAATAATGTCTTTGGTGCAACTGAACCCACAGAGTGGCAGTTTTGTAGACAGCAGCCCTGTCGCTTTAATCACTTGAGTGTACTACGTGTGCACAAACACAGCACTAAACAGTGAGTGCTCTGGGGAAGGGACTTTGTGTGCAAGGGCAACAGTAACTTGTAGGGAAAAAAGGAAAGTACCTTGAAGGATAATGGAATGTGTGAGTACACAAAGGAGCAGACAGAGAGAAATGGTGAGAATAGGGGCAAGAAATGTAAAGGAAGAATCCACAAGATGGAGTTGTTACTACAAAGGAAGTTGCCCAAGAAAAACAGCACGTGGCAAGGGGACTTTATTTATGTGTACTGGCTTTTCTTCTGATGTTGGCTGAGGAATGAAGCGAGGCCTGTCCTTCTGCTCTCTGAAATTGGTAGCATCTTCTGTGGCATGCTCACTGCAGAAGGAAGGTGATTTGAGGCTTGGCAAGGGGCACGATCTCAATCTTCTATGAAAAATCACATGTAGATGGCCTCATCTGCTTCCACTTTGCCATTTGATGGTATAATGGTTTCTTACAGCTATTGCAATCTAAATAGTATTAAAACGTTATATACTATGTTGTTTATACCAGCTTTTTAAACGTATATGCTAAGATCTCCTATCTTCTTTGAAAGTTGAAAGAAATCTTGGCTGTGTATCTGGTTAGTTGTGTGTGAATACCTGCTTGCTTTTTTTTTTTTTTTTTTTTCCCTCACAAAACTCAGCCATTCCTCAGGATGATATTATCATGCTTTGTGTTTACAATTTGTCTTCTCTAATTCAGCAAGAGATTGAAAACTTTAAGAAACTACATCTCATTAGTAAGGAAGAATTTGATAATCTTGCACCTGAGCCAATTGCTGATACAAGCCAAGAAGTTCCTCCAGTGCCCTCAGAGTTACAGAAAGGTAAACGATGTGTATTTTATCTTCACAATCACAGAAATAAAGAAACCTTTTATATCTTTGAACTTTTTTTGCCTTTCATAGTATTTTAATTTAGGTTCTGTCAGCAGCTAAGGAGCCTTTTCTTTGCGAAATTGTCACTTTATCAGTACAGTAGTTCCCCCTGGCCTGGAAGAAAGGGGATGCGAGTTCCCTTGAGCACCTCAGGCTGTACTTGAGCCTCAGTAGGCAGTGGGTCCTCCCGTTTGTCCTTCTTGGGCGTCAGTACGAGCTGCCTTGTGTGTAACTTGCCATTGCAGCGCATATAGTAGTAGTTGGGAAGGGTTTTCTAGAAACCAGTATGGAGAATGGGAAGAAGAGAAAGGGAGATGAGAAGAATTTTCTGCTTCTATCATAATGTGACTGGTAAACTGCAATGTGCAAATCTTCTGACGTACCTCCTATCTGCTGCTGTCAGCACTTGCTAGGATGTTTGCTCTAATGCCTCTAGAGGCCATGTCAGCTCACAGAGCAGCAAGAGCTACCCTTTCATGCAAGGGTTTGCTTTCCATTGCTTTGCCATTGTCAATACACAAGAACTGATAAAACTGAAAACCAGAGAAGCTAAGAGGAGGGTTTAAATGCTTTGATAAATTTATTTATCATTTATTTATACTGAAACATTTATTTCCTCATTCTGAGCAGTCCCTCTGTCCTGCTTGTACACCAAGTGCTTTTTGTCGATTCACTTCCCTTCCTGCAAAGGATGTATTTGACCTGAAACGATATGGGCCTTCAGGAGACTTAAATACTAGGGGAGCTTAGACTTCTGAAATATATATATATATTTTTTTCCAAAACTTAGAAATTTACAGCTTCTGCTCCCTTCAGGCATGCTGGCAGTTGGTAGTAGGGACATACTTGCCTTTCACGATTAGGTCTAAGAAAAAGGATTTATTGTCCTTTTGTTGTTGGTTTTAGAATACATTTTATAATCACAATTAGCAGAATAATAACGCATAAGCAAATTTTGAATGGTGTGCAGAGCTGCAAGAGAGGGCTGGCCATCTCTGCACTGAAAGGGAACACGTAGCTTTGGCAGAGTTATGCTCAGGAGAAGCACTGTGGAAAACAGCAGCCAGCGTGCATCGGTGATGATGGTGTGTTTAATTCTACCAATTCAGGGCTTTTTCACTACTATTTTAGAAAGCTTATTGCAGATTTATACTGTTTTCCTCCACGTTTGTTGTCACTGTTTCACTGCAGTTTGTGTAATACTGCAGCGTAACCTTTCCTGGCCTTCTCTCTCAACCTTCATCTACTTAGCAAAGACCATTTCAGTAAATTGAACATGGTGATCGAGGTAGCAGTTGTATCTAGCCTAGAAGCGGGATAGCTCATGGGTGATGACTATTAATCCTTTTTTAAGTGGGTATTTTTCGGTGAATTTATTTAATGGAAGCTTTTAGAAACAAAGTTTTTAAATTTATACTGATTCGTGCATAAAGACCAGATTATCAGTGTCAGCAAATGTCTTTGAGAGATGTAATGTCTTACATTAATTGAAAGGGAGACAAGGTTGTGGGGGATGTGTGGCATAGTTTGGCTTTGTTTGTGCATTCCCACGGTTCGCTTTTTTGCCCTCTCCCGCTTACAGATTTGATGGCTGAGCCAGCTGGTGAAGCGGGGGCTGTTGAGGTAGCCCCTGCAGCGCCCCTGGCTCGGTCGCTGCCAACAGCAGTTCCGGCCTCTCCCCGCGTCTGCCCTGCGTTCACGCCACGGACGCCGCGCACCCCGCGCCTGCAGGATCCCACCAAAACACCCAGGTTCTATCCTGTTGTTAAAGAGGCAAGATCTGTTGATGTAAAGGTAAACAAAAAGACTTAAGAACTGTTTTCAAAGGATAAAATTGAAAGCCTGTAAAATTCTGCTATTCAGATAACATGACAAGCATGGAAAGGCAAAAAAGAAACACACTTCTTTAAATTGTTTTTTTATCTTTAGTTTACCATATTTGTTCTTTCTTATTATTTATTGCTCCAAAATGGTATCTCTTTTTTTCTGTAACATTTCTTAAAAGTCCATGGTGAAAAGTGTAATGTCTAAAGCTTTTCAATTTGTTAGATAAGGTTAATCTTTAGGTTATGAAGCTGGAGTTTCATGACTTCATAGGGTATTATGTACAGCATAAAACTTTTAGACTTTTGTTTTTGGAGAGAGAAATGAGTGAAATCAAGATAGGGAAATAAATATTTTTTTTTCTTTTTCTTAGACTCCAAGAAAAAGAAAAACACGACACAGTACAAACCCCCCATTAGAATGTCATGTGGGTTGGGTGATGGATTCCAGAGACCATAGGCCAAGAACTTCCTCTGTGAGGTAACATTTCTGAGAGTTCTTTTTGTTTCGTTCGTTTGTTTTTTGTTTTGCAAGGCCATTAGTTCTTAGACTATACACAGGGTGTTCTTTGTTGATCTGTGATGTGATGGCAGTAATACTGAGTTACTGCTTACTGCTGTTTTACTTCAGCGACTTCATTTGCCTCTAAGTAATTATTTAAAATCATTCATTGCAGTAATGTTTAACAGCATCCAAAACTGCCTCTTTTGAAACACAAATAACACAGAAATCGATTTTCTTAAGGTGCATCCTCAGAAGGATTACTGGGAACCCAGGCACACACTTTAATGTTTATCAGAGGATTATGCTCTTCTCATAGCTTCTGCGTAGAGCAGAATGGTTGAAAATACTGATTCTGAAGAAACACAGTGTTTTCAAGACAGAAACGTTTGTTTTCTCTTCAGCAGTTCCAGTACCTCACCTTCAGAAGCAGCTCCATTAGCAGGAGGTTACGAGTGTACTCCAAATTCTCTTCCAAAGTTTCAGCATCCTTCCCATGAACTGTTAAGGGAAAATGGCTTTACGCAGCAGGTGTACCACAAATATCATCGAAGATGTCTAATGGGTAAGACATAAGATGCATTTTCTAAAATTTTAGCTGGAAGTTATCACCTGATACTAGTGTTCTCTATATCGGTCCTAATTCTTAATTTTTCCTAAGAGATTAACAAAACTTATTTAATATTTATATTTTACGAACACTGCTTTCCATATAACTTCAAATTCCCTGACAGTATTGAAAATCTTCAATGCTTTGCACAACTTTTTCTTCATTAATATTTGTGGTTAGACAAATAGTGTACTTAAGAGGAGCTACTTTATTAAGTATTGATCTTCATTTCAAACCTGAATTATTCTTACAATATTTTTGGAAAGTTTAAACTTACAATACGTGAAGATCTTGTGTGTGTATTAGTAATGAAAAAGCATTCAAAAAAAATCTATTTCTAAAATTAAAAATAGCTTTATGTTTTGTTTTGCCTTTTTTTTTTTTTTTTTTTTTTTTCTCTCCTCTCTCTCTTTTTCTGCAGAGAGGAAACGGTTGGGAATTGGCCAGTCCCAAGAAATGAACACGCTTTTTCGTTTCTGGTCCTTTTTTCTCAGAGATCACTTTAACAAGAAGATGTATGACGAATTCAGACAACTTGCTCTGGACGATGCAAAAGAACACTACAGGTATTTTTTTATTTGAAGCTAAGAACCATTTGAGTTCTTACTAATGACTGTGCAGTGTATATGTATGTACATATATATAGCTCAGCCTGGAAAGCGGCATATATTGAAATCAAGTTTTTACTGCCTGTTACAAGAGCTGACAGTAATCAAGCAATGGCAGGACAAGGCGGATGTGGTTGTTTTGGCTTAAATGCTGGAGCTGCGAAGCTCCTGGCCATTGGGTGCCAGCAGTGGCTGTGGCAACAGCAGGGTGAATGGGAAAGAATGAGACTGTGCCACTTAGCAAATGCAAGGAGTAAGGCTGGAAATTTGCATGCTCTAAAGGAATGGCAAGTGTATGCATAACATTTCCACACTTATTTGTTCCTACAGGTATGGCTTGGAATGCTTGTTTAGATTTTACAGCTACGGCCTAGAGAAGAAATTCAGGCAAGAAATCTTTAAGGATTTCCAAGAAGAAACAAAGAAGGACTATGAAGCTGGTAATTATCATAGGCCAGTCATTGCTGGCACCATAGTAGCTGAAAGGTCCTTGGCACTGACTTGTTATATAAGATCACCTAAGGTCAGTTTGCCTTTTTTTTTTTTTTTAACCCCACATTTCTTTTAGCTTATAATTATCTTAAATATGCAGTTACCAGAGAACAATAAGGTATTTAATTAAACCCAACTTTGTAATTTTGAAAAGTTATCTTTTTTTTCTGTTATTAGGTCAGCTATACGGACTGGAAAAATTTTGGGCTTACTTAAAATACTCTCAATACAAGACTCCAGCCATTGACCCCAAACTACAAGAATACCTTAATAAATTCAAGAAACTGGAGGACTTCAGAGTTGATGTAAGTTCCAAGGCCTATTTTAAATAAACTATTTGCTGTGTGAATATTATTGCAGCAAGGCCAAGTGTGCCACAGAATCACAGAATGGTCAAGCTTGGAAGGGACCTCTCGAGATGATCTAGGCCTGGTGCTTGGGGTTATTTCTCCATAGGCACAGGACCCTGTTCTTGCCTCTGTTGAACTTCATGAGGTCACTGATACTCCAATAAGTTGAACTGCACTGGAGCCAGCATTGACCCTGGAGTCCACCAAGAGCTACAGGCCTGCAACTAGGCTCTGCACCACTGATTACACCCTCTAAGCTCTGCCGTTCAGCCAGTTCTCAATCCAAAACAAAAATTCAGATGCAAATGCATTGTTTTGTTCCAGACGTTCTTTTGCAAACTGAAGTATGACACTGAGGTATGGTGGTAAGAACACATCGATCCATTTTCATTGTCTAACGAAATATTATTATTTTAATAATATGAAATGCTAATAAAAGTGGATTTGGAAGGATTTTTCTATTCGCAACACAGCTTTGTCACCTAGTGAGACAGTTGCCTTCTCCCCGACTCTGCTTAGGAACTTGGCAGATAGTCAATGTTCAGCTGACAGTTTTCTGCTAAACTGCAGCAGCCGATATCCACACAGAGGCTTTACTTGCTGCATGCTAAATTAAGGGCCTAATTCACAAACATTTTTTCTGATGGCTTAAATAGGTGAAAAGGCAAATACCTGGTCTTACAGAAAAATCTTAACCAGTTGCCAATGTTTGTTTTCAGCCTCCTATTAGTGAAGAATGTGGCAGAAAGAGACCCTCTGCTGCAACAGGTGAGGATGTGGGTCGGCGCAGACATCAGTCTAATTCTTCTTCTAAAATGCTTCTTGCAGCTAAGCCCATGGCTGCCCATCAGTCCCACGTGCTGGGAAATGTTACCTCTGGGAATGCTGTACAAGAGCCCATTGCCAGCCTAGGCCAGAACAACCTTGCCACAAAATCAATAGAAAGTGACATACCAGAAAAATAGACTTAAGATGAGCTGGTGCCCTTGCGAATCAACTTTTACATCACTATTTTAATGTGGAGATCTTCAAGGAGCACCAATATAATATGCGATTAAAAATGTCTGGGAAGACGAAGGATTGCATTTTCCTCTTTCACAAGCTTGAATTCCAAAACACTTACCTTGGGAGGGTTGTTTTTAGTTTGGGGATCATCAGAAAGATCCTAGGGAAGATTCTGTGGCTTCAGTATTGCTTTCCTCAAGCTTCTGTTTACAAAAACTGCATTCCTTACATATGCAAAAAATACTTGGGGATGCCTTACATTTCAGCTCATGTTTCTTAAAAAAAAAAAAAAAAAAAAAAAATCAAACAAACAAAGGTATGATACATCCATGTTATTTACTGTGCTTTCTTTACCCAGATTTTCCCATTATTTGTATTTTATCAAGGCCAACAAGATATATATATTATATATAATTTTAAATGTAAAGGAAGGATTTATGTGATTGGTTTGCTTCTGAATAAGTAACCTTAAAGAGAACATATCTCTTGTGTAAAAGTACACAAGAATGCGCAGCTACATAAAACTGCCTTTCTGGATTCTATTTAGAGACTAGTTTCTTTTTTCTTTTTTTTTTTTTTTTTTTTTTTCCCAGGGCCTCTACAGTTAATATTTTATTAAGTATGGAGTTTGAGAGGATATAACTGGGATGATTTTACAGACACTTCCTTCAGTACTGGCTAATATGACCATAAGCAACAGTAAAATACAGGGGAAAATGGATCTGTTAATTTTGTACACTTAAATTAACATACAGTATGTGCAATTCAAGTAGGTTGTTAAAATAGCAAACAATATTCAAAGTAATTTCAGTTTAAGAGTTTTCTTGATTTGAATTTTCTTATGGTTGTAAAGTATTCTAACAGGAGAGGTATAATTTAAAAGATATTTTTGCCCCTGTTTCAACTAATAAAATTTAGCTTGGAGGGAAACAAACTATTCCTTTTAAGCTTGTATTTTTGCTTTATTTTGCAATATTTGAATGATGTTCTACTTAAAAATTGCTCTAGCTAAGAGTAAACAATTTCAAATAGGTCTGAAAAATAATTTCAGTTAATGTAAGTTATTTGAATACAAATTTATTTCTGTAGCTGAAAGATAAGGATGTTTGTATC
Organism: Nothocercus julius; assembly: GCA_013398735.1. NCBI lineage: Eukaryota > Metazoa > Chordata > Aves > Tinamiformes > Tinamidae > Nothocercus > Nothocercus julius. The sequence continues at coordinate 2,079,764 of VZSV01000121.1, forward strand.
TTGTACCTACTTTGATTTAGACAACTCAAAAAAGCTGAGTGCATAAATTATCTCTTCCAAAGGTAGGTAAGAATAACAACTTCGGCTTTGTATAATTAGCTAAGTGCAGAAAAGCCTTCAGTTACGTGTGGAGCTAAAGTTCTGTCTAACACCAATGCCTTAATCCTCAAAGGTGTCCTAGCTGACTGAACATCCAGATTTCGAGGTCTAAATTTGTATGGGATTTCAGAAGTTGTTATAAATCAAGTCCATTAATTTTTTCACTCATTGTCTTGTGAACCTCAATGGAACAAATCATGAATGTTTGCATTGTGAATGAACATATAGTAGCAGCGGCCTTCCCGGTTGTTAGTGTGCATTCAATTTAAAAAAAAAAAAAAAAAAAAAAGCCTTTTAGGAGTGGCCTCTTCAAATAGAAAATGAGCTAACACATACAAATGCTTTAAGTAGCATCTTTCAAAGGTGCTGAAGTCATGCATCTCAATCCTGTATTTGATCCATGCTCTTACTATCCAAGAAAATGATGCAAGTGTAAATTTGGATTGAAATTGTATATACAAGTAATAGATCTAAAATATTTCCTTTCACTTTTTCATTGAAACATGTGCGTATTTAGCTTTGTGTGTGTGAAATTTTGTGATACCTTTACAAATTTTATAAAAATACAAAAACAAGTCCTAAGTGTTCTGTTATGAACTTAATTCCTTTGCTGTGTGAAGAGGAAAAGCGGGTGGGGTCCGTGGCTGCCGGCTCGCGCAGGAACCCCTGCTCCCTGGGCGCGCTCGGGCAGCTGGCGCTCAGAAGGCTGCAGCGGGTTCGTGGCACGGGAGGCAGCTTTCTGACGGATACTGATTTTTCACAGGACTCGGTAATTTTCAAAGCAAAACCTGACAAAGGAATGATGAACGTGGCTGTAGGAAAAGGCAGTGACTACCTTCCCTCCTGTGCCTTGTGTTAGCAACTGCTGTGGGTTTGCTTGCTGAAACGGTGCCTTTCATTTAGGTGGAGGAGATCACCTGAGGTGCGCACAGCTCCCACCAGCCTTGCAGCATCCCCTGCAGCTTCCCCAGGGCCAGGTGCTGCTCCCTCTGGGCTGCCCTTGCGCACTGCCGAGGGGACCCTTACCTTGCTGCTCTTTGCTACTGAGCTGAGAAGAGCCAATTTCAGAATAAAATAAAGAGGTTTTGCTGAGCAATAGGCTGGTTTCAGCACATGGCTCCAAGTGGCTACACCCCTGCCAGGGTCTGGCTTAGCTCTTGCAGGGCTCTGCATTTGATTTGAAGGTGCATTTAAGTTCCAGCAGTCTTTCTGGTGTCTTTCATGTCTGGTTCATCCAGCCTTCAGTTTGGCTCCCTTAGAGTACAAGCACTTTTAAGAGTAGTCTATGACTAAAAATTTAGCAAGCTTCAGAAATTCTAGAAATGTCTAGAAATTCTCTTAGATTTTTCTTATTATTGCTATATGACCTAAGTAGTAAGAAACTTCAGAGGGCAGGTTAAATAGCACTGCCATAACACCTTAAGGAAATCTAAGCATCCTGGCCCTGTTACCACTTTGAAGGGAACATCTTGGGTTTGCACCATCCAAGCTGATGCTGTGGAGGGGTGTTTTGTTTATTCCCCTTATTATTATTATTATTAAAAGCATCCTTCAAATGCATGCCTTCAAACACCTAAAACCAAAGGACAGTGATTTCACTTCTGGGTTTTTGAATTTGGTGCCACACTCAGTCAAGAGAAATGAATTTTGATTAGAACTGTAATTGAGGGCTGGTGGTCATGTGTGACAGACCCCGACTTGCCCCCAGACCTTTAGCCCTCCCAAGGGCTTTGGTCTTAGCTGTGTGCCTGATAGATTTTTGCCCAGGTACCTTGAAAATGTGTCAACTCAGTAAAATGTTGCTGCCTTCTGTTACAGAAAAATACACAAATATACAAGATTTCGAAAGAGAAAGGGGCAGGCAGGGACATGCAAGGCTTCTTCCAGGGTGCTTTTCAGGGCTGTGTTTTTTGTTGTTTTGGTGTTTTTGTGTTTCATTTTTCAGGCAAACAGCCCTTACCTGTATGCAAACCAACCTTGAACTAACATAGCAATTTTTAAAACCAATCTGTAAACACCTATTAGTAAACATTCACTTTAAACCATAAATTAGGAATGGAAGGAGTTGCTAGGAACATTTATGCATGAACTATTTGGTTTCCTTATTTAAATAAGCCTTTAAGGGATGAGTTACATTATTACTAGCGTGTTATGCAAGAAAATGACTAAAGAGCCCCATTTCCAGCACATGCACGTCTGAAAGGTTGTTCAGATGACAGTGATGGTGACTTACCCCCCCATCCCCGCTCATCTGTAACACTAAAACCAGAGAGATCTAATACTGTCAGAAGAAAGACAAGGCCACAGGACGCCAAGCAAAGTGTTCTCATAAAAGATATGTTTTAACATGTTGTCAGTATAAACCCATCTTTTTAATTAATACTGATTTTTGACAATATGACTGACAAGTGTTAAAAGGATGAGTCTTTTCAGATCAATTCATTGATTCTATTCATGGCACTGAAGTTCCATATTATTCATGTTCACTTTTTATAAAAAGAAATATTCATTGTACTTTAAAGGGTGTTTTAGACTGCCATCTCTTAAATCATTGGTGAGATGGTAGGTAGGATGAATAAGATGAACTTTGCAACATACTACTGTAGAATGAGTTTTATTTTCTTCTGTATTCTTCAGTTACCATTAACTGTTGCTTTAAAGCAAAAATCAACTTTTACCCACCTGTGATCGCTTTTATGCTCTACTCCTTCTAAGTGGTGAAGATAAATATTTCAGCATTGTTGTTCTTTAAAAAGTACAAAAAAAAAAAAAAAAAATCCGCCAAAAACCGTACACAACTTGTGATTGAACTGGCTGCATTGCTCACTTGGGAGTTGTAGTCAAAACAAAAGCCCCAGGGAAACGTGTAAGGACAGAGGTAGTGCCTAAGCACTGCTAGCTCCTACCCCTGGAGGAAAGCTGCTCAGTAGCTCAGGGTCGCTCTGGCTGTCCCATCTCTGACACCATCTTCTTTGTGCTTCAGTTTTTCTGCCATGCCCACTACTTCTGCAGAGTTGGAGTATTGGCTGGGGCTTATTGCAGTACTGAGGCGCTGGGAGAAGCTTGGGCACTGAATCAGCGCTCAGTTAATAAGGACATGACCTCAGGAGGAGCGAGTGTTGTCCCGGAGGAAGGGAAGCCACTAGCCCCAGCTGTACCTAACCGCACAGTGCAGGCTGGAAGACACTGCCTGTGTAAGGAACTCCTGCAGAAGGGGCCCCCATCCGGCTGTTCCTGCTGCTTGGGCAGCCCAGCTCCAACTTAGATAGGCAGCACAGGGGGTCTACAAAGTCACTCAAAAGAGGATTACTTGAAGTGTTTCGTACTTATGAATATTAAGCTGTTTCAGTCTAACAGCAATAAAAAGGAAGCGGTTCCTGGAATTTTACAGTTCAAAAGAAAGTATATTCCAAAATCTGTTACTGTGAACTTATCACAGGTGAAATCTGCAAGCAGAGGTACAAATACAAGCATAAAATTGTAAGCCATGAACTTAATGGTAGAGTCATGTATGTAGGCAGTGACATTTCTACATTGTTCGTGACATATATATATATATGTATATATCTACAATGTTCTTGTGTCAATAGATGTATTTTAGTGGAATGCTGTTATATCCTCCTCTCCCTACAGACCTAACAGCCTTTTTTTCTTTTTTTTTTTTAAAGCAAAGCTATCAAAATATCTTACAGAAGTCAAAATTCATCTCCAGAACACATTTTAAAAGAAAACAAAAAAGCCCACACAGATTGCTTGTAGCTCTCAAATAAGACCCTGTTATTTGAACTGGGGCAGTTGCATTTGCACATTTGGAAATTACACATTTCATATTTCTAGTATCTATGAAGGGGGATAAGTACTTTCACAAGAATGGAAATTTGAATTTAATTTCCAATCAGACAAACTCTGCCAACATTTTTCACTCTTGTGTCCCCGCTCAGCTAGAGGCTGGCCTGGCATTTTAAAGAAAAGACCCCTGCTGAAGTGGAAGATGGTAGCAGTCCCTTATAACAAATCATATTTGCCTGCTCTTGTCATTTTCTGAATCTTTGTACTTCCTTCCTGAGTGCTTTTCTTTACTTAAACGTTTCTGCAGACTGTTTTGGAGCTACAGCTTTAATCTGTAAGTCAAAAAGCCTTAAAAGCAGTCATCACCTTTAGACTGCAATTCTGCAGCACATTGCCAGAGACTGCAGAACAAAGTTCTTACGTAGTTAGTATTAAGCAACATAATACCTAATAACTACTTCCAATACCATAGATGACACAGGACAAAATCCTTTTACTGTACTTTATATCATTTCCTAAAAAGTTTCTGCCGCATGTACAATCACTCCATTTTTTTCACCATAAACGCACAGGCATAGGTTTAGTCTTTTAATGAGAGCTTACCTGAGCACATCCTCAAAGCTCTTGAAAAGCTGGGACTTCAAGGAAACACTAACAGGAACGCTGTGTGTTAAAAGCAGGGGGTGTTTCATATCCAATTATTTTTTTCCCTTTGCTTAGTATTCCATGATATTCTTATTCTGTTCGATAGCTTCTACATAAAGGCTGACAGCACATTCGGTATTGTACATGCTTTATTAAAATGGTACTCATATTTACAATATCTGCAGAAACAATCCCTCCCAAGTCTTGCATTCAGACAGACACGCACACATACACACGCGCGAACGCCCCTTCGCTCTACAGGGCTGTGAAGGCTGTGCTCCCAAAAGTTAGGCATCTTCTGGAAGAGGAGGAAGGGTGACCTTTTTATTGATTTTTTTTTCTTTTTTATTACTTAAAAAGAAGCATGGGAGTATGTGTTTGGCCATCACAATGCTAATTTAAGTATATGTAGTATTAACATATGGCAGTAACACTGAGTATTCCTCTTTTACATTCTATACACAGAATGATATCAAGGTTTTCCAGTCAACAGAACATTCTAGCTTCAGTCTCAATGCTGCTTGTAGTGACTGCGAAGCCACATTGTGGGGGCTTTCCCTTAAAACAATTCAAGTCTATGCAAGTGAAATAAGGCACAATTAATATTTGATTTGATTTAGAGGATGGGAAAGGGTAGGGGGGAGGAGGCAGGCTTCAGATAATAGTTGTCGCAGAGGAAATAGTTTTACCCAATCCTTTTGAGAAAAGGATGCATTTTAACCCCATCCTAATCTACATGGACCTCTCTTGGAGAACTGAAATATTCTGCCAGGGCTACTAAAGCCCACATACAAAACAAAATTGGAAATTCAAATTTTAACACCAGTTTCAGTAGCCCAACCTACTGATACTGATGCATGTGAGCATATCTTTCTTTAATGCTGAAGGAGAAGACACACATGAAACAAGATTCAAATCTTTCACTGAGCTGAAAGGCTCATGTCTTTAGAGAGCTTGTAGTTTATGCTATTTGAAGGCTTCAGCTTACTGATAAAAAGGAATAGCGTTTTTGCCTTTAAACCCTGGCCCCTCTTCTTCAATGAAGCCTTACCAGACATTACAAATAAACTGCAACAAGAAAGTTTGGCAGCACAAATAATGCCTAGTATTCAAATCTTCACTTGTATGTTATTTTCCTTGTACAAAACCTGTTGAATGTTTTTCGCAGCAGATGAACTGTACCCAAAGATGCAGGACATTCTGTGATGGGGAATAAGAGGTTGCAGTTCCGAAGGCCCCTGACTTTGGTTGTTTACAAAGTTCATTCCTGTTTAGTGTGATCCTTGGTATCTTCCTCATCTGTATATTCTGATGGTTCTTCCCCTGGTTTTAGGAGTCTACCTACGTAGTCGTATTTTTCTGAAAGAGATTTTACGATTGCATTACAATCAAATAGAGCTGCATTTGCTAGTTTGTCTGCACTACTGAAAATTGCCCTTTCTCTACACGCTATGGTTCTGAATCACTGCAATCAGTGGCAATTTTTTTCAGCAAGCTCAGCCTCTTAAATCAATCCTGATACCATTTCTGTTCACTACCTTGTCTACTCTCACTGCTTTGCTTCAGCTCTCCCACAGCTAGTCAGTGAAGCTTTATTACCCAAAGGCTGAAACGTCTTCTAAAAAGCCCAGCACCAATTCCCTCACCTGTTTTGGTTTCAAGTAAAACCGAAAAAGCCTTCCCCCTCCCTCCAGAGGCACTTCTGTGCCTGCCAGACATTACTTCAAGAGGAACCCGTTCAGCGCCTAACACCAAAACAACTCTGAGTCCTAATTTACTTCAGTGGAACCCAAAGCCAACAACTGCTGAGCAGGAATTCCAGAGACTAAACTACACTGAGATGCCACAGGGAATCTGCACTGAAACGGCTGAGAGGAGCACAGCCTTCTCATAAAAAGCTAAAAGAATGGAAAAGCCACTGTGAAGTATAATGAAATCCTTTCTAAAGAAGAAAGGTCTCAAATCCCAGGCTTTTTCCTAAAGTTATTGCACAGCAAAGTTAATATTCTTTTAAAAGAAGCCCCAAGCCCAAATTAGCCATTTTTGTGAACAGTATTTCCTTAAACTACAGATGATCCACTGATTTAAGAAGTTACCTTTAAATTGCATTTCCCACTCTCTAACACTTTCCATCTGTACAGCATTTAAGTCCGATAGGTCATCATATTCATCTCTGAGTGCATCTTTATCTAGACAGAAAGTTGCTAGTCCCCTGGAGGCATCTCTGCCAGCAAATATTCCATATGGACCCTCTGAAAACAAAAAGACAAAATTGATACCTTCAGGTCTTTGTTTATGGCGACTGATCTCTCACTTCTTTATCATCTGAGGAAGCCATACATTAAAAATACCACACATCTGCAGCGATAGGAACAGCAGTAGTTTCAAGAGCACGGCTGTTCAACATTCAACAACAGTGCAATTACATCTTAAATATCACTAGGAGGCAAGTCTGCTGAGGGAAGCAGGATCAGGGAAATAGTCCCGAAGGGGTATCTGGAAAACCCCTGTCATTTGATGCAAGTCAGTTGAAGTAAATTCCAAAGAGACAGGAGGAGGCTGGAGTTCAAAAGAAACCCGCTTCTATTAAACAAAATATAAAATGTTTGTAAGTCAGGCATAAGTAGAACCAGGTTGTATAGTATCTCAGAAATCCATTACATTTTATCCATTACTGCTAGTTAAAATCATTTTACTTACAGAGCAACCATAACTTTCTACATAAGTGACAGCCAATAAGTCTTTGACTTCTTACTTCTGTGGAGTTACCTTGTGGACAATTTTCCTCATTTTTTTAGGGTAGCAGCTCACCCATGCACCTGTCCTGCACTGCTCTTGGAAAACTGCAAATCTGCTTGTTAGAAATTCAAAGCAATGACTTTGTGCCCTTTGACTGGCCCAGAGCAACACAACTGTGCTAATGAAATCTTGAGCTATGCTTGTCAAAGAAATATTGCTACAAAGACAGCAGCATGATTTACAAACCAATGATTTCAGGATTAGGTTGTTAACTGGCTTTCCCAAATTTAGTTAGCTAAAGAGCTCGAAGCGTACCGTTATTTTACATTTTCTTGACCTAAAAGCAAATACCTTGATTAAAAAGAAAGGTCTGCACTAACTGCAGCGGCCAGGTGCACCCAAGGCATTGCAAAAGGGCTCGCTGTGAAGGTAGACAAGCCGGGACACAGCTCTGGTTCTTACCTCTCCCAGGACGGCGTGGCCGGGAGCCTGGGGAAAAGGCCGCACCCACGGGCAAGCAAGAACCCACCGGCTCAGGAACCCATGAGGGCTGAGAGAGGCCGAGTGCAGCCGGCCGCACTCCTGGGGCAGGGAGCCTGGGCACCGCAGGGATTACAAGGAGCCACTTCGTCCTCCCCAGCGCTCATGTCGTCCCGCCACCCGAGCGCTCGGCACTGGGCACCGTCTACGATCGAACCTGGGAGCAGAAGCGCGTCCTGTGTGTCAAAAACAATTCCTATGGCTCTCTGCAAATAAACCAACTGATTTAAAAGCAAAACTTAACGCGAGTACACATCTGAGAGATAGCTATCACCTGAAAGCAAACAAGTGAATCTGGCCATAGGAGAGACAAGCGCAGTGATTAACGACTTCTCCATGCTTATTCTTGCAGACGTTCAGCTCCAGGAAGGGCATGCACAGCAACTACCTCAGTGGTCAGGGGCTATGTCCTTGCACTCAACAGAATCAAGGTCAAACAGCCTTTTTTCCTATTTATATCCTCAATTAGATTTCTATGCGGGAAAAAAAAAAAAAAAATCTTATACCAAGATACAGAATCTATTCATTTACCCTGCTCATTCACTCCTCCTAAAACCGGATAAGGGACAGTGGTGGCCACCATTTTCATCACAATGTGGCGCTTTTTCAAACAAAGCCTCGCTCCCATTTAAACCAGCTACTTCTGCCTGTCCGAATCTCAAACACAGCATCAGGAAGCCCTGAGCACTTCTTACCAAGACCACACTTAATTAATTAATAAATCCTTAATAATAAATTACTAAATAACCTCTTCACACCAATAGTGTTTGCCCCAGACTCCTTCCACAAACATTACTAGCAATTTGAGTAAAAGAGCTTTCAAACTTCTGGCTAACCTGAGTTAGTGCATCACATTGTCGTCCCCCCAACCCAACAACTCTGCACTTAAGTAGTTTTACAGCAACTGCTGAGACTCCACCTCCTGTTCCACCACCTTGATTCCAATTATTTCTATTAAAAACAGAATTACAATATCAATATCAAACCCTGAAGACCCTTTCATCTTAATAACATTCCTGGTTGAAAGAATAAATTAATGCCTTTAGAATTCATCAGTTTGCATTAAGATTAACAAATGCAAAATTTCTGCAGATATATTGGAACATTTTGGGCTTTTCTAAAATTGATTTTAAATATTACTATTCTAACATGCTTAGTACCAAAGTATGCAGCAGTTACAGAGAAATCATCAAGCCAAGTCCAGGTATTTAACAGAATGCCAACTAGTGAAAAGCTGCCTTCGGACTTGACAGTCATCATCCTAAAGCTCCAGTTCCACACACATAATTTAAGGATATGCCACACATACTTTCATCCTTTGTTATAAAGAAAGACAATGATTTAGGATTATTAAAAAAAAAAAAAAACAAAACAAACAAACAAAAAAAAAAAACACAAACTTGTCTTTACCTTAGCTACAGGATTACTAAAACAGAAATAAAGTATGAGATCGGTATTCAATTCAGAATTCAGTATAGATCTTTATGAACAATCCAATTCTTCAAGATTTAAAGATCCCATACTTTACTCAGAAATTACATACAGTATTCTGCATTTATACAGAACATACCATTCAGTTTAAAGGGTCAGTTTTTACAGGCCCAGTTTTTCCTGTGAGCCCAATTTCTTATTTACTAGGCTGACTTTTATATAACTGGTGCCACAGTCTTAATTAAAAGATATTTTATAGATCTGATTTTCTTGCACTTGAATTATCATCCGGGAAAGAAGAATCAACCCTAGGATGAAAATACAATTCAAGAACATTTTTCTGTCATGCAAATGCTAGTGCAATCCTGAAGTACTCTCCCATGAATGTCACTTATAACCAGATGCAATTTAGTCTGCAAGTCCCACCTTTCATCCTTCTTTTATTTCCTTTTGTCTACCTACCTTTTTAGACTGACTCCTACTATAAATAATTGATCATACCACTGGCATACATACCACAGACACTGTCAAAAGAGATGTCAGTACCACAGGTATGTATATATACTAAATCCATTTTTAATCCAGCTGGAATCAAGACTCTAGCACAAAATTGCAGTGGCCTTCCTTCCTTTGCTATGCTCCCAAATGAACTATTTCATAGTTACTTATTTATTTGGGGGGGGGAAGGCAGCTCTTCCTACTCCTCCTACTCCTGTTTCACATCTTATAGCAACAAAAGGGAAGGCAGGGAGGCATCAAATACATTAAAACACATTTATGTCATATGTTACTTGGATACAATTAGTTATAAGCCTTACTGGGTACTTACATCAAGGAAAACTTTGCTCTATGAAGAATCCATTATTAATTTTGCATACTAAAAGTCTGTTATTTAACCTTTGCTTTAGCTTAAATTCAAATTTGTTCAGTATCTGTCTACACATCTCCACACACGTAACACCACATTTAAAGACTTCTGCCTTGTTCCCTATATAAAGCTCTCAGAGTAGGGGCTGGTGCTGCCCCGCACCTGCTAGCCTGCGAAGAATCACAGATCCTTCTGCACTTTGCTTCAGCATCCAATTATAAAACTGGCCTGCATGATGAACTTGGAAGTGTTTTAGCCTGACATTCATCTCTGCTCACAACTGAACTGTGTTGTGAAGCTTAAGAATTGACAAAAATGAAGGAGTTTTTCACCAGTAAAAATACCTCTTGAATCCTTGCTGTATGAACAAGATTTCTGTATCTGCAAGCCTTGTTTGGTTCCCAAATATTTATCTTCAATTTCTCTTTGTTTACATATGTTAAAAAACAACAGACAAGGAAAATGAGTTTAACACTAAAGGGCTGTAAGTAAAACTTTGAAAAGTCTGAAGCTGTCCAGATTGAATGTGGAAGCACTGTTTCTGGCCTTTCTTTTTTCTTTTTTTTTTTTTTTTCCCTACCTTGCCAAAAGGGTAAAGACCAAAATATGTTAAATTGGATCTTTGCACCAGCATGCAAGTGTTTCAGTTCCAGTTCAACTGGTTTGATGAACTGTCTCCCCCAAAACCTATGCTGGTATTCATGTTTTGGGTAGAGAAAAGTATATCCAACTGTTTTGGCTTACACACTAGTTCTGCAGGTCACTGCAGACTGTTGCTACAAGAACACTACTGAAGCTGGACACGACACACTGAAGTTCAGATTGCTTCAACTGCTGGCACTGGGAGCTGCACCACAAATAGTTGCGCAGGGACTTCACACCTGACACAGTGATACTGTAAGAATTATATTCACCCTACAGGTTCTTTGAAGAAGCCCCACAGGTTAAGAAGGTTCAGTGTTAAAGCAGCTTTCGATGCTGAAAGCAGCTGAGAAGCCTGGAAAGGCACTCACCAGATCTGCAACCACATCAATGCTCTGGCACCTGCGGGCTGCATATGGCCACTGCAAGTAATGCCCATTTTCATCTGCGGCTTATAAATACAGGGACAAAATGGCTTCAGCTGAAGATATGAATAAAGATCACTCTTTCTTCTAATGCAAGTGAAAAGGAAAAAAAGGGAGAAGGGCAGCAAATTAAGGACAGTTATACTACTCTACCATTTCATCTACCTTTTCCATTCCAATCAGATAAAAAAAAATCTCCACTACCCATTTAAACTTTTTCATTTGAGTACTGACACGTGTTTGTTCAGCGCTGTTTGCTTTATGAAGCAAGGGAAAAGCCACAAATTACACAAAGCCATTTTGAGACACAGCTAGAAGCTTTCTAGTAAGACCTATCTGTCGGAATTCAAGGTGACTTCATGTGACTGTACCGCTCTAGATTTAGATGAAGGGAAAAGATCTGGCTTAATTTTAAGTTACACTTTGCACGCAAAGTAAGGGCTTTTAGGAGAGAGCCACAAAGGCTACATGCTTCAAAAGAGGGGTCTAAATCTGACTTATTAGACACACAATGGGAGATCCTCACTCTCACTTTTTTTTGCTTCCCTTTTAACCCTGTGAAAGGGTGCAAGAACCAACGACCCAGTTTCAACTAAAGCGGCGGAGGGCAAGCGCTGCCAGAAGAGCCTGCAGTTCAGCAGGCAGGAGATCTCTGGGAGGCAGCTGCCAGCCTGAGGAGGACCTAGATCCCCCACCTCCCTTTTGTGGAAAAGTGGTCCGATCACGAGATTATTCCATAATAAGACAAGCAATGCCAGCCAGGCTTCCGATGGCTTCAACTTTGTCCGGGTGTCACTAACAGAGAGGTCACAAGCTCATCGCAACCATGCTTGAACATCCCTCCTCGGTCAGGTCCCTCGCAGCTCAGGTAACTGGAACCTGAAGGGTTTAAGTAGAAACTAGGGATCTGCCTGAACACACA
>VZSV01000121.1:2096538-2139284 GCA_013398735.1 Nothocercus julius
CCGCTCCCCATAGGGCCCGCGCCGCGAGGTGACACCCTCGCCCGGCTCGCGCGCCGCGGGCGGGTGGCAGTGGACACGCCCCAATGGCTTCAACGGCCCCAACGGCTCGCGAGAGGCTGCGGCTCCCGCCTCTGCGCTTGCTCCCCGCTCACGCCCCAGCGCGCGCGGCACTTGAGGGTGGCGCGGATCGCCGCGCGGCTTAACCGCCGCACCGGCTGCTCAGCGGTCGCGGCAGGTGGCGCGAGTCGCGTGCCCTGTGGCAAGCGCGCTGATAAAGTGGAGCGCGCAGAGGGGGTGGTGGCGCCCGCCTCTGAGGCGGGGGAAGCGCCTCAGGGCCGTCGCGTAGCAGGGGGGCGAAGGGCGGCGGCGGCGGCGGCCAGCGCGGTACCGCCACGTTGTGCGGCGCCCGTTGAACGGTCGCTGAGCGAGTGACGCGTCCGCTCGGGGCTGAGTCCCGCGCGCCGGGGCTCGCGCCAGCGCGGGCGCTCTGCGGGGAGCGCCCTGCAGGTAGCCCTGGGATCTGCTCACTGCTCCTCGCTGCCTGGGGTAAATACCCCCTTTTTTTTTTTTTTTTTTTTTCTCCTCTCTCCCCTCTCGTGCCAGAAAGCGGCGTGGTTGCCAGCAGCAGGCTGAGCCGCCAGTTACTCTTTGTGCTGTGACATCCCGCCCTGACAGCACGTAAGGTGGCGTTTTATTGTGTAATACATCTTGTTCAGTGTGGCCCATGCTCAGGAATCGAGCTCGTTTAGCTATTTCATGATAAAGGCCCTAAGAGCTTGATTTTTTTTTTTTTTTTTTTCAAGGAGGCGGAGCGCTTAAGTCATCTCAGTCAGAGCCTGACTTTTCCTACAGAGAAAACAAAGGCTGGGGCAGCGCTTAGCATTTCTGTGCCTCCCATCTCATGAACGTGTCTCCAGAAAAAAAAAAGCAGACTGCCTCGTCAGCTGAGCAGCCACTCCACAGCTGTGTAACTGGCCCTAGAGAAAATAAGGAGCCTCATTTGTCCTCGTTAGGGTTGGCACATGGTACAGGGAGTGCTTTGGACCTGATGAGCACTGCTACTGCACACAGCTATGTGGTGGCAAAACATGCCTTCTCAATAACATCAGTCTTGGAAATAATTCACAATTTCAAGACTCTGTCACAGCTATGGAAAATGCCAATGTCTTCACAAAGGCAACACAAGAAGCGTGATAATGCTATGCATTTCCATAAAACTTTGCATTTTCAACACCCTGTGTAATGATGTGTTTAATCCACCTTCTGAGCTAGCTTAGTGATGACTACCTCTGTGAGAAACAGGATGAAGTTCTTGCCAGTAGGAGACCTGCAATTAAAATATTATTTCTCTTCCTCCCGGCTTTGTATTTGTTTAACTTGCAAGTAGGCAAGATGTGTAGGTAAGCTCTCCAGTATGAAGAAGGTCCCCTTAGCTCAGTTGTAGCTGGTTTGTAGTTAGCAACAGTTTCTATCAGAGAATTGTAAAAGGTTTGGACTAGGCACAGCTACAGTGCAGGTCAGAAAAAGGTGGAGTTGCAGTTTTACCTCTGGATTTCCTTCCAAATCAGAATTGCCACAACACTTTGCTATTATTTTGGAAGGAGCAATTTGGTCTATTTGACAGCCAGCTATAATGGATCTTAATCAATGAGAGAGGAGCCTAGGTATTGCTGGGGTAAGAAATTGCATCTGTGGGTGGACTAAGTGCACCAGTGTGAGCAGAAGAATGAATGGAAACTCAGGTCTTTTGGATTACCTGGGGAATTCCCAGGTGGGATTAAAAAAAGCTTAAGTACCTTTATAGATTCTGAAATTAAAGCACAGCTAATTCACTTGTTTGGGTTTGAAGTGAACAGCAGGCAAGGTAGGGATACTCGCCTCTCAGTTTCTCAAGAAGAATTTACTGAGCTCTGAAAATACAGGGCTTGCCAAGCTCTTTCTGAGAATAAATATAGAAATATGGCCAAATTTTTAGCTACATATGTTATTGTTTGCTAGCTTTTGTTATTCTTGAACAATTATTTGATATTATAGGGTTTTTTTTTTTAACCTAACAAAAGATAAAGAATAGGTATTCTAATAAAGTGACCAATATACACATCCAATTTCACTTGTTTTTACTGTTTATACTCCAGATCTTGGAAGTAAATAGTCATTACCTTCAATCTCTCTACCATATGTAATATTATTTATTCTAGCAACGGGGAAAAATTTTTTTTTTTTTTTTTTTTACTTTTAAGCTGTATGCTTGCTAGCTTTAGATGATCAGTGTCTTTCAATCTCAGTAAGTTTTCTTCAATATAGAACCTTCTCTGTTCTGCATTATACTGTGTTAGCTATGTTATTGTTACTATTTGTCCTCAGTTTCACTACTTCCCTTTAAGAATTTTGCAGATAAATCAGTTGTCACCTACTTTGTTACACACATAAAATAATTTCTTAACACTTTTCTATTAACTGACAAAATTTGAGCTCTGATGCAAAGGAATATAGGGACTGAAGTTTATTTTGCATAATTTTGAAGCTGAAGAAATAGGTCTTGCCACCCCAAGATGGGCTGTATGCAAGACAGATTAGGAGGTGAACTGTATGTAAAGGAGTGTGGGAGTGTCTTGGGAAATTTGAAATAATGTAACATTGAGTCAGCACCATTGATTTTGAATATTCTTAAACCTATCTTAGTGTATGGAGTACAGTAATGAGTCTGCTTTAAGCTGATACAGCTTATTACTGAGCTGAATACAAAGCTTGATCTCTTTTTTTTAGCATAGTATCTGCTTGAATTCCTGAATGTTTTTTTTTTCCGATGTACTGTATTACACATAATCTTTTTTTTAAAAAAGAAAGTTATATTACTTTACAGGATTTATTAAGTGATACAAAACAGATATAGTTTGTGTACACACATGTTTTTCAGAAGTTTCCTTCAAAAATTTGGAAATATAATGTGAATAGCCTTGTAGCAAAATTCCTCTTAAGTAAAATTTTGAATTGGTGAAAGACTACTAATTCGGCTTAGTCTTTGTAAAAAGTGTGATATCTGAAGAGCCTATTCATAATATCACATAAAACAGACTGGATTAATTGTTAACAAAATAGTTTGATTTTGGACATAAGTTATAATCTGTCTCCCATGGTGTGTTTCACAGGTCTCCAAATACTGGACTGGAACAAGGGGAAAGGAAGCTGTGGGCTCCAGTGAGGTGCTGGGGAGCTGGCTGGCTGGCTGGTGCTGCCTTGCTCAGAGACAGAGGTAAATCTGCTGAAGCCAGAGCCCTGCTTGAACCAGGAGCTGGGAACTGCTCCCTTTCAGGTATGGCTCTCTCAGATTCCTCTGGCTCCCAGCTCTTGGGCCTGCAGCAGCATAAATTATTGAAAATCTGGTCTAGTGAGTTACTGACTTGCATGCTAGAGAAACGTTTTCAATAAAATATGCCAATGTATTGCGTTTGCAAATGCAGGTTTTTAACAAGTCACCTGGTATGAGGTATTTGCAACTCTGTGTTTGCATCTGTGTTTGCAGCTGAGTTTTCAAATGCTTCAGAACTGCAATAATCAGGCTGAAGTGAAACAGCAGAGAAAGTACCCAGGCAGGGCTTTGGGCATAGCCACCTGTCAGCAAGTAGATAGGTTTTCAGGGTAAGTAGGGCACATTCCTACGCTAAGTTGTTATATTTTCATATTTGGCTGTAGATGATTGTAGGACAAATACTAAATTCCACGGCCTATCATTAGATTAGATAATTTCAGAGAATTTGTGGGATGTATCTGCAGAAAATACAGAAACTGTGTCAGAGCTGTGGAAAAAGATTCTTCATCAGATCTCCATAAGGGAATGCAAAGAAGAGGCAAAAAACGTGTGTTGCTCAGGCACAAGGGTATAGCAAGGAGGCTGGAGATGAGCCCTGCCAGGGGAGTGGGAAGTGGAAGATTTGCTGGTGCTCTGCAGTTCTTGAGCTCAGGTTGATTGCACAGGTGTTCTTGCCTTGTGAGGTTGATTGCACAGGTGTTCTTGCCTTGTGAGCCCTTCTCTTCATCTCACAGCTGCAATCCCTCCTGTTCAACCATACTTACTTGGTGAGTGTTGTAATAGTGGCCCCTAGGTAATAAAATAATGTATGTAACATGTAGATTTGCAGTCAGAGAATCTGCTTATGCAGTTGAACTGCTTAGTGTAACTGCAAATAATGTTATCATTTCCATACTCCAAATTTGAATCTTGACCATACAGGTATGACCTTTTCCATAGTGGGCAGAATTGTATCTTGTGTGTTTTTCTAGAATACTGGCAAGCCCAGCACTTAAGTAACCAGATTATGTTTATCAGTGCAATAATGTAGTTTAAATCCTGTAAGAGAACTTTTCTATGGGCTTTAATTTCACAAATTTAAGGATACAAGGAATCCTGAGTTGGCTTTAAAGAGCTGTTTTTTCTTCTTATGGGAAATGCCACTAACATGGACAGTTTTAAAACTGATACTGATGTAGCTCAATTTCAGTTGATTTTTTTTTTTTTTTTCTCTTCTTTCTGACTCAGGAGTGTCTGTGTAAGATATACAAGCATATGTCTTAGTGTTCTGTCCTGTAGCACTGTGTATCACTTGCATTAAAAATCCCTGTGGTAATTTCCTTGGTTAAGCGTAGCCATTGGATTGGGCTTTGTGGGACTGTGTGTAGCTCTCTACCTCAGCTGCTGTACTCTCTATAAATGTTAGCGTTGATGCACAATAGTGCTAGCTGCATGTTAAAGATGTCAAATAGAAGCAGGACACTAATGATGATCCTCCTGTTTTCCATTCTTATGTCTCTTTGTTCTGCTTATCTGTCTTTCCACCTCCTTTTCATTAAGGCTTTGGGACATTTTATACTCTGTTCAGGCTGTGGTCTCCATTGGGGTGGACTTTTCCAGGTTGCTGTTCAGGCAGATAGCCAGATAACCCCTGATTTGTCAAATTGAAGATGTACTGTAAGTATTTAGTAGCAGAGCAGCACACCTGCATTTGATAAACACCAGGGGGAAATGATTACATACCCTAGTTTTGGGCCCAGCAGAAGAAATATCCGCTGTTAATCTTATATTTTAAGGCACCTGGCTCAGTTCAGCATTTAAAAAATGACGTCACAAGGCTGAAGTAAGAGCAAGCTGCTGTCAAAGGATATGATTCAGAGGTCCAGCAGTGCCTGTGTTTTTCATATTTCCTCTGGGGACCTAGCAAGCAACAGAGAAGTGAGTATTATCCAATTAACAGCAGAGCTTTCCTCTACTGTGTCTAATAGGAGGCTTGCTCTACCCAGAGCCTCTTAGGGCAGCTACAGAGCCTTGATTTTTTCCAGCATGAAACTGGTTATAGGTACCCTTGCAGGATAAAAGTAGAGGAACCAGTGTTTCAAGCCACTATCCATTTTTTTTAAACCATATTTGTTACTGTTTTGGTTTCCCTGGAGTGATCAGCTTCTGGTAAGGGCAAAAGTCACTTAAGCAGCTTATGCAGTAGTTTATTGCCTTTCTTCTATCCCAAAGTCCACATGATTATTGAGGGAGAAAAATGGTAAACATGCAACCAAGTGCTAAATGTGTCATAATAATGACTTAGTGGGTTTAAGTGCACTTACATGATCACAGGGCTTGCAGATATTTCATAAGATTAGATGTCTGTTGTCATAATCTGTGGAGCTACTTCGTTTACACACAGTAGGAAACTGAAGTAAAGCCATAACTTAGGTTACTAGTGATAGGCATCATCTTCATTGGAGAAAATATGTCAAGGTTAAAAGCCACTAAAAGTCCGTTTGTTCTTGAGAGTTGAGAGTCTTTTTTTTTTTTTTTTGGATGGAAACTGTGCACACATGCAATCTCAGCTCTTTGGCAAATGTTCATGGTGAGGTGATAGATTGCTGAAGCTTTCTGTAGCAAAGTCCGTGCTTTTCAATTTTTGCCCTCTTTTTTTTTTTTTTTTTTTTTCCATTTTTGAATCAGGAAGGGAGATGAAGGTACAGAATGTGATCAGTTTATGCTTACGAGATGACAGGAATTGCTTCAGCAGCTCCATTGCCTTAGCCCTTTTCTAGTATGCAATGCTTGCCAGAGTTTTGGTCACTTTGTTTAATAAAGTGAACTTTGCTGGGTCATTTCTGTAATTAACACTCACACTCACTACTACATAGCATTCTCTGCAGGCTCTTCGAAATCTGCTTTTCATTGGCTGAAGAAATTCATCTCCAAGAATAGAATATTGTTTCCTTGCTTAGAAAGAGAGCATAACGAAAATATTAAAATTTGTAAGCTGCAGACTTCATCACAAAGAAGTTAAGCAAGGGAATTAATTTTTTTAATTTCTAAAAACGTATATAACCTATTCTCCTCTTATCTTGCAGGCACTCTCAGTATGGAAGGACCAGTTAAGAGACTGAGCAAAGCCAGTGCTACAGAATGCCAACAACTGTGTCTTCTTCCTGATGGCATTACTGGGTAAATGCAAAAGAGAAGCACCAAAATCTAAGATTTACTGCAGTTACACTAGGAACAAGGTATAAGAACAACTTAGTTGCATAAGAAGAAATTGGGAAACAAGGTCCTTGTTAAAAGGGTAGTGAATATTTTCCAGCATCAACAATTCTTATGCAGGTGCAGATTGTGTAAAGAGTAATGAGGCAGTCCCTGAGTAGTAATGAGGCCTGTGTAGTATAGCACTGAACATGTAAAATGGTAAATAAAAGGACACAGCAGACAGACGATAACGGTGTGTGCATTTTATAGACTATTTTCACAGATTTCACTTTAGCTTTAGTTAGCACTTGCTGTGCCAAGCTGCGGTAGGTACTAGAAACTTCTTTTTTTTTCTCTCTTTGCTAGTTGACAGAAGGTTGCATAGTACTGTTCTTAAACATTTCCTTATATATGTTTCTTTGTTTCTTTAGGCACTGGTTGTCCACTTAGTCATAAGGGAATGAGAACTGGCATTGTTCCCAGAAAGTTTTCGTGAAAAATATAGCAAGCAATGCACCGGATCAAATACAATACTCACAAACAAGCAGATGTTGTGATTAACATTTAAATTAACATTTAATTAAAAAAAAAAAATCAACTTAGCCCATGTGATCCATACAGTTAACCTAGCGCTATGTAACAAATACAAATTTATAGACACCTAACCCCAGAAGTTTAATGGGCTTCTATAAAGCCTTGTAGTGTGTCTACATGACATGTGCAGTAGCATTTCTGTAAGCAGAAAACACCCTATATATTAGTAGCAAATTTCTCCCTACAATGGCCTCATCTGAATGCATCTGAATAAATACAGTTTTCCTAATGTTAGTCTTCCTGATATCTTGTGACATGGCAATACCAAGGCGTGGTTGCTTACCAGTTGTGGTGTTCAGATGAAGTCAATTGGCAGCAAAAGTTTGCAGAATCCAAATCCCAACAAAGTCCTCCTTTTTAATTAAAAAGCCAAAAGGTAGTATAGAAAATGAAGTATAGCACAAATTTGCTTAAACTACTTGTAGCATTAGAGGTATCATCCTGCCTTCCAAACACTTGTTCCAAATCTGCAGTGGCTAAGAAAATATCTGGTATTTCTGTGAAGAGCCCATACTCTCTGGGACTTGCTTCCTAGGTCATGTCAGGAGAAGATATATGAGGATTCCCAGAGTCTGTTAGCAACTTGTCACCCTTTATAAGCAATGTCACTAGTTCTGACTGTGGTTCCAGTGTGTCAGATACCTTATCATCATCTACGATGGTTCAGCAGTATTTTTGACATAGGTACAATTAATTTGCTCAAGTCATTCAGAATTAGAGGATTATACATTTCTTGTGGTTAATGCAGCCAGCTGGTCTTCTGGGTGGGTAAATAACGAGCATATGGCCACCAGCACGATCTGGAAGCATCTCTAAAAGCCAATTTTCCTTTCAGGAATATTTCTTATGCTAGAGTATGAAGTCAAGTCATATGTGGGGAGAGACAGTTGTATCCTTTTGGAAGTAATAGCATCCTGTGGCATGAAAGGTATGCATTTATTTTGTATATAATAAATACATTAAAGTGTTTAATGATTTAAAGGACAAGTGGAAAGAAAAGGAATGTAGGTGTTTTGTTGTGGTTTTATTTCTTTGACCTTTTATATTAGTCTGATGCTTGAGGCTAAATCCAGAGTTTCTACTTCACTTATAAGAAGCAGCTGTAAAGTTGGTAAAGAGGCAGATGTAATTGTCACTGAAAGACACTAGAACAGGTAAGCCTGCTCTTTTCCATTTTACAGGAAATAATATTTTCATAAGGGGTAATATCAGCCAGTTCTCTAATTCCAATTCATTTTTCGTTTTATTTATATATCAGGACATTAAGTTTTATATGATCATAAAAGAGCAAACAAAATAAAATGCTATTTAAACAAAATACTCTATTGCATGTGGTCTCTTGGAAGAGACTTAGAGGAAAAGAGCGTCATACCTGTAGTAGGTGGCAGTGATGTTAGTCTGTCAGTGATCAGGTGCGCCTACACTGAGAATGGCAGCGCTGCTCAGCGTGTATCACAGAGGCAGGATTGTGCTTGCCAGGCTGAGCCACCAAGGGTGGGGAGGAAGGGAAAGTGGGAAGGGACTGAAGTCCTTTAAAGCTCCCCTTCCTTTAAAATTTTACTTGCTGTGACACATTTCTTGAAAATGTTTATATGCTAATAGTAGTAAATGAGTTAGACTGGAATACCTTGCAATTCTTTCATTGTTGAGACCTGTTGAAAGTGAGTGTATAATACAAATCAGAATAGCAGCCTTTGACCTGTGTTTTCCACTCACCTAGCAAAGGTGTTTATGACTAAATAAAGCACAAGATGCTGGAAAATCAGGCTCAGTGTGTATGCATTCGTATTCTATCTCTTTTCATCTCAAACTCTTTCCATTTCAATTTGACTAATTACCAGAGCAAGGCTGAAACTAAATGGGAAATTCATCCTCCAAGGAAGCAATGCAGTATATCGTAAGAATCAGTTTGTTAGAATTGGAAGCTGAGGGTCATTAAACAGAAGCAGTCCATAAAGAGGCAGAATGAGAAAGCTTGTCTGTAACATAAGTAGGAATTTGAAGACCTTCCTGTTAATGCCTGTTTTCAGTGAACTTTTGGCAGCAGTGGTCTCCAGAGATTTTTTTTTTTTTTTTTTTTCCTGCAATGGTAGCAGCAGCCATACATGTAATTATAGTAAGACTTTGGGCTAAATCCCTGGCTATGCAGACAGTGCAAAGTGTGTATGCAAATTCAGACATAAAGCTGGTGCTGTTGAAAATGAGACTAACCTGTTTTCCTCTATTGCAGTGCTTCTATGGCTGCAAAGAGGTGAAATATAACACAAAAATTTCTGCTTTGCACATGAGTTCCTGCTGCTTGGACATCGTGTTGGTCCCAGTTTGGAGGACCATTACACTACGGTAGGCTCACTTCACACAGCTGTTTGGCAGGGAGATTTCAAACACACTTGTGCTCTTTGCTCATGCACCTAATAAAGTAAATAAAAGACCAATTAATAAGCAGAAAAAAAATAGAGCAATATAGGCTGCAATCTGCATTCAATAACATCAAATCTGTGCTCTCACAGATTTCCTAGCAGTAAAAGTTTGATCTATATTGGCGTGAGCACAAGACTGCATTTTTATCAAATTAACCAGAGCATATGTTAGTGTTTATTCAGTCTTCATGCCAGCTTTCTGTCAGCTGGGGCAGGATAAATTATACCTGATCCAGCATAAAGTTAGAATGGTACAAACAGACAATATCTCATCAGATAGGAACTCTCCTGGTACAAAATTATTTTTCTGAAGGTATTTCCTATCTCACAGAATGATAGTGGCCACCTTAATATGCTATAAACCCTACACAGTCCTCAGACAAATCTTTTTCAAGTTGGCGCATATCTGTATCTGATTAGCTGTAAACAGACTGACAGTTTTTCCTCAGAGGGCAAGAAGGGGAGTCACAAATTCAAATTCCATTTTACACCTTAGGCAAATACAGAAATTCTTCAGAATATAGTTTGTATAGAAATCCCAAGTGTGCTCCTGTATAAATGTAAATAATGAGACAGGGAAAAAGCAAGCTGCAATAATAATTAGGAATGTAATTCTTGAAATTATGGGATTAGGTTCAAGCTTGTGTTATGAAAGAGGAAGCTTTGTGCTTCTCTTCATGTGCCTTCTTTTAACTATGCGTATACTGTGCCATTTTATGGAATTTTTTGTTCTGAAGATGAATTGTCATGTTTCTGTAAGATTGGCTTAAATGGGATCATGGTGGATCAGCTCATGGTATTGTAACTGAAAAATAGCAAGGATTGTTTGATGTATATGCGGATATTCATTCCAAAGTGTGGTTTGTGTATATCCCTTCAACCTGCACAGGGAGCAACAGTCATCCGGTAAGTGAGTAAAGTCTGCTTGGCGCTGAACGGGTCTGACTGTCCAGCAGCAGACATGGTAGAATCCTCCTTCTAGACAGGCTTTTTTGGATGCTCAAAGGCTCTAGAGACTCAGGCAATTTTACAAATCCTAAAACAAAGAAACTACTCAATAGGTTTGGCTAAAATGCTCACAGGAAGGTCTCATTTCCTTGAATCATAGGGCTTCTTGATTTGCAGGAAACCAGATGGGAAGGAAAGGTATGTTTGCTGTTTCTCACAGTGCAATTTCTTATGAAGTAACAGCGAATTAGTGTAATTCTTAACCATTAAGATCATCAGTCATTTCATCTTTCACTTGGTTATGATATACATGTATCTGTACCTATGTAGGATTAATTTTTGATGGTCCCGCAGCTGCTCTTCAGGTAACTTCCACATTTGCCTCTGCCAGCTGATTTTGTTTGCTGCTCTGATGTTTGTGGTTTATGCAACTGTTGTGTTGAAATTCTAAGTCTTTGTGCTCTATGGAAGAAGCAAAAGAACAGGAAAGCCCAAAATTCAAACACTGAAAGAACTTGAGAGAATTAGTGAGTTGATCACTTACCATCAGGCTCACAAGAAGGCCATCCTATGGGATCACATTAAAGCAAAAGGCACGAGTACACCCAAAAGGAAGAGAACTGAGAAGTGCTGGTTTTCCAGCAGGGCTGAAACCAAGTAGGACATTTTGAAAAGACATGGTCAACCTGCTGTCCATTTTGGACAGGGGCAATAGGAAGATGCTAAGTGTGGTGTGAATACTTGTATAAGCGGTGTCTCCAGGAGCAATTCCATACACAGAAACTCGTGTCTCTGAGTTGGGCATAGCCTGGCATCCCTCCTCATCCTTGCTTACCTCTTACCTCCTCCCACAGTATCCCTATTGCTCACTAATCTTCTGCCCATAAAATACTGTGGTTGTAAGCTGTGCTGTAAGAGAGTCTCTTCAGAACCATTGCACTCAACGTGATTATTAAGTTCTTGGTGTAACGTGATGTTTTGTACACATAGTATTTATTTTTACTCGTGGAATTGGCACTGTTGACTTGAGATCTGAAATAGTTTGTGTGAATGCTGCTTCTCTATTTAAGTTATTGTCGTGCTTGCGTGCCTACGTGTTCCTCTGTTCTGTATGCTTCCATGCCAATCATCATAGCCTTCAGAGAGCGTACCCTGTCATCCAAATTTGTAAGTAAAAGCATTGTGAGCTCACAAGAAATGTCATTATTACATAGTAATAATTATAAAACCTTACCAATGCCTTTTTTAACAGCAAAAACCTTACTAAACACTTTCTAGATATAAATCTTGTTTAAAAAAAGCCTTGCATTGCACCAGTAAGACAAAATGAAGAGGCACATTTTACACATCATCATTTATAATTATGTATAATTGTTGTGATTCCTGTATTGTTAACTCACAGTGGACCTAAATCTCATTACACAGCAATGATAATGGCACTTCTAATTTAGGATTTGCTCACATATGATAGAAGCTTCAAAACAAGAAGGCTTTACAAAGGCTGTAATGTTGCAAGACAGAACCACCTTCTGAATTCTTGAATGGCTCTTTACAGCCTTCTATCCTTTCAAAACACAAATATGACAGTTTTCTTGTAAATAAGAATATTTTTCTTTTTTGTTTGTTTGTTTTTGGCAACACAAATCAAGGCCTTTACCTTAAATAATTCCTGAATTACTGTTAGTAAAGATACTACTTTCTCTGTCTTGGGCTTTATGTTGACTCTTGATTTATATGAGCAGTGTTTTAAGCAAGTGAGAACATGTCCTGTTCTCAAGTCTCAAAGCGTATGAGAAGAGAGGAGAGAAAAGACACGCAGTCTCTATATTTGGAAAGAGCCCAAAAAATCAAAATCAACGAAATCTTTTGCTGTAAATAGGTGAAGGTTTGCATGTACTTCAGGGGAACCCAAATTTGGTGTTTTATTTTCCTGTAGACCACTGAGACTCCCAATACCTCATTCAGGTGCTAAAAACACTATGTTTTCTGCAGTCCCTTAGAGAAGGGCAAGCAAGCTTCCTCACAGACACTGGGCAAGAATTACTGGTGCCTCAGATAAGTGCAGTACATAAAATTATGAACCATGTCCTTGGAACTAGGCAACATGCAGGATGTGTGATTCAGTGCCAGGATGGACTCAGGATGGACATGGTTTTGTTCCATGCACACTTTGCTCAGCAGCAGCCTGTTTTAAAGCCTTCCTAGGACCCAACTCTACTGCCAGCTGCTTGTTCGGGACATCCTTTCAGCTGTGCTAGAACAGCTGTTTGTATGAGTGTTTGGGAACTGAATCAGGCAAGAGCTTAAGGTTACACTGCCCAACAGTATTTTTTCTTTTTTTTTTGCAAAATTTTTCTTGAACGCCTGTGTAGTTCCCTGAGCCTGGTTTCTAGGGTGGCCTTACAAGCAATTGTGCTGGTGGAAGTCGTATGAGTGAGTGTCAAGGGAGCAGGACAGGCAGGAAGGAGGAGATTGGCAGAAGTGAAGTGCCTTAAGGCAGTATCACTGCCCAGCCTTAGGGCTCTGTGGTGCTGCTGCTGACAGCTGAGCTAAGTGTTTGCTGTTTCTCAGAGCCCAGTGTGTGTTGTATAGTCAACCTCTGCAGTGCTGACATATCCACAGGTACGTCCATATCAGTTTGCTCATCAGCAGTGATAAGCTACAGGTTAAATTAAAATAACTTAATTGTCAGCTCTGCAGTGTGCATACCCACTAATTTATTTGCTAGTCATCCTCAACATTTTCTCTCAGTCCTGGACATCTCCACAGTTCAGTGGAGAAGAGTTTCCAGAGAGGCTTTGTAGGTGCAATTTCATGATACACCTAGTCCAGAATAACCATACGCAGCAGTGTGAAGGTATCCCCAAGGATACCTCATCACTGGCACTACTCTCCTCTATCAGATCAATGGTCATTCAGTGTAAGGAGAGTAGATTTCCTTTGAGAATCTTGGAGAATCTGATAGAAGACTAATACTGGGCAGGGAAAGGATTGGGGCCTTAGGTGGCCTTAGGTGAAGGGATTGGCGAAAGTGGAGCTACTTGGACCTAATTCTTCAGTGAGGACACTGCTACAAAAACACTTGGGAAAAGATCCTTCATAACCTTGACAAACTGTTTAGGAGGAATTCCCTGTTCCTTTTGCAAGCCCAATACTCTTGAGTTTGCAAAGTAAAAACACTTTGGATTTGTGGGTCAGAATCTGAATTAGCAGGCTATTTGAAGTTGAAGTTTTTTTTTTTTTGGTGTTAATTTTAATCTGCTACTGATGTCACACATGATGTACAGCATGAATCATTCTACTGAAATCACAGATCTTGATTCTCCACTGCTGTATCCCTTGTGAAGGTCTTCATACCTGTGTACAATACATATGAAATGTTACTACATCAAGTCAACACCTTTTATACCCACTTGACAATCATTTTGTACTTATGTAAATTACTGCCATATGAGGCATCAGAGAATAAAATTACACTATGATAAAAGTGTTGCGTCAGAATCTGATCCCATACAAGTGTTTTGAACAGTTGTGTTAATGGAATATTACAAAACTGAAAAATCATTAGCAGTCCTGCCAATGCTTTAACGTTTTAAGGTCCTATTTTCCATTTCCCTGTAGTCCCTTTATGCTACTCCATTATTTTAAAAGGGCCATAAAGAGAGCACATGTAGCCACTTGGGAATGTTTTCAGTTCTGTGTTGCTCTTGCCTTTGGCACAACAGCTATGTTAGGTTGTGGCTGAGGAGACGGGGTCGTGGCTGGCCTGTCTCTGTGTCGTAGCTATTCTTGGTTGCTGGAACAGCTCCTAGGGGCCCCAGGATGCCAATTGTACTAAAATTGTTGGTAGCTTTAAGACTGTTCAAGCAGCAATTAGCTACCAAATATGGGTAATTGTGACAGAGCCTAGCTTATAGTGCTTGTGCCTGAACAGACTAATTAACGGTTGCACACATGAGAAGAAAAGAGATATCCTTCTTCTAAGGAAGAGAATTATTAAATGAGAAAATTTTATCTAGTATTAAATCTTTTTTTCTTTCAAGTTTTTTTTTTTCTTAGCAGTTTTTGATAATTAAACCTGGAAAACAAAGCACAACTAGATTTTTAAATTAAGTATTTTCACTGTAGGAGTCCTCGTACTGTATCTTCAATTTCATAAATGCCCTTTTATATTTTTAGAAGAAGGTTGTTACATGCAGGAACAGTTTTAAAGTAATTCTTGCCTATGAAAAATGAGGAGTTCTATTTCTGCTATCAGAGATATTCTGATTTAAAGAAGCCTACTTGGAGGCCAAGCATCATGGCTGCTTAAGGCCTTTTTTTCCCCCTATGCAAAATGAGGTGGGGAGGGAGAATAATTTTCTCTGTTTCTGAACATGATTGCAGTCTCCACCCATCAGCATAGCTGTGTTGTCATAATTTGTAATAATTGGATTTTAGCAATAGCTGCTAATTTCTGTGCTGTTCTCTGTCTTTCTCCTCCCATCCTGGTGGATCGAGGGTAAGCTTGAATTTAAGATTATGCTGATAGTACTCTCTGAAATACACAAATGATCCCACAAAATACAGGAGAACTGCATCAGACTTGTTAGCTGTTTGTGGCTGCAGTCGGTGGCCAAATATAGAGTCAAAATCTGTCTATTAATATTTATTTTACCAAGAGGATAAATACAAAAGCTGTAATTATGTAAAAAGTAACCAATTTCTTTCCTAACTGCAAAGGAGAACAAGCAGGGGCAAGCAGACATGCTGTCTTGGTCTATCTGGAGAACGGAGAACTGTGAACTTAAACATGTGTGCACACTCTGCAAAGTTCAAATCGAAATGAATTCCAGACATTTTACAGCCAGGATTTGCTAAATGCAGGTGTTACCTCATTGCGGCACTTGCAGTTCTTTTTTTAATGGACACCTTCTGAGAGGAGCTCATGTAGTCTACGTGCCCCGTTTAAATATCTTCTTACCCTCTATTGTGAAAGCAGATTAAATATAGCACATCACAACTGAACTTCATTCTCTAAAACAAAAAGTAAAGATCTGCTGCTGAATGAATCAATGAAGCCTTTAAACATAAGAGGGTAGTATATAATTAACTATTCAATCTAAATCAGGTGATCAGCAGAGGTCATGGCTAATCCTTGCTTGCTTCTCGTGTCCCCTCGCTGTTGTTGTGTGCTTGGGAATTCAAGTAAGTGGGATCTTCTGTGGTGTTGTAAGAGCTGCCATGGTGATGTGAGGGCATGCTAGCTGGTTCTCTTGCTCTTTGAACTGAGTGTTCTGGTGACCTGACTGGCAAATCATAAAAAGATGTCTAGATAAAGAGCAGTAGTGACACAGGTCTAGCAAGGCAGTCCAATTTGAGATAGTCTTTGGGTGCTTTAACTTGTTTTAAAACAGGATCAAAGTTCTGTGCGTGATGTGGAAAGATGGCAAAAGGCTGATGACACAAGATTTCGAGAGATGCTTATTTACAAAGTGTTTACACAACTAGTATATATTTTGGGCTGCTTTGTAATAAAGATTGGAAATATCTTAAAACTGAAAGACCATAGGACATAGGAACCCAAAGGAAGAAATAAGTAGAACTTGCTCCATGGCTTCACCACCTTTTTGTACAATTCAAAAAAACAAAACAAAACAAAAAAACTCCAAAATAGGAATGGTGAAATGTCTGTACTTCTTCAAAAAGTTTGAGGAATGATGCTGTGGCATGCATATCCCTGGGCTGACCTGGAGGCTTTCTGCCTAAGGCAGTGAAAATACAATTGTATAAACTGCATTTTAGAAATACCTGTCATTGTTCATCACAATTCACATGGTTTTACAGCCTCCATATGCATACTACCTCTGGTAGGAACTGTAGGCTTGATGAAATGGATTAAGGTGTGACACATGCAGCTGTCCATGTGTCCAGACCAGACCCTAAAAGTTCTGTAAGGCAACTTCTGTGGCTTGTGTTGGGATTTTCTGCATTTTTAATTGATGATGATTAGCAATTTTCATGTAAGAAGTTTTGTTTTGTTTTTCCCTATATTCCTATATTTTCTGTACATACAATTTGCCATGACGCCATTAAGATTTTTTTTTTTTTTGGGTGTTTTTTTTTTATGTTAGAGAATTAGAGTGTCTCTGTTTGGCCAAAGAAGGAATTAGCTCAGAGTTCCCCACCCCTGACCAAGGGCCGTTACCCGTCTGTAAGTGCGCGAGTGTTATCACCATGGTGTTCTCGTCTTGCATCACGCTATACAAAAGTCATCTGCCCTTACTTTTTTTCTGGAAGTTCTGCATGGCAGCAGCTAAGTAAGTGGAGAGCACCTGCAATCCTGCGCTTACATTTCCCCAGAGCAAGTATCATCGGCAAGTACTTGCTAACCTAATGGCTTCTGGCAGTTTCCTGATCAGCTCACCAGTTCTTTTAATTTCATTTTGAGGCATGCTGGCACCCGCTATATCAAGAGCTTAAGCGTGAAAGCGGATCTCTGGATTCCAGACTTCTTGACGCCGTATTAATATCTAATGTCGAAGCTGCCTAGGTCCCCCGAACAGGCGGCACTTGGGGTTTCTGCCACATCTCTGAGCTGGCCGGGAGCAAAGCAGCTTTGTTCAGGGGACCCAAGGGCCGTGCTGCGGCATGGTGCTGTTTTCTGACCTGATGCCAGGGCGTGGGAGGGGCAGGAACTTGGAGCTAGAACTGGAGCAGAGGACAAGAAAGCTTCTTTCCCCAGCTGTGCAAATTTATATTGGATTAAGCTGATTGTGAAATCACATTGTCAATCTTTAGGCATTTCTGTGGAAAAAAAGTTTAGATAAAAAGACATTCAAACCAGTAAATGCTACACAGTAATGCTATATTTAGAAATCACTGAACTCCATTCAGGAACAGTACATTCTGAAAAAAGATCTTAGTATGCTTTTGCTTTCCATTTGTACTATGAGATTTGCAATTTGTGATAGACTACTTTTTGCCTTTTTCATTATCTGCACCAGGAATCTACACCTTTGCTATGCAACCATGGTATCCATTTCCATTAATCTTTGCTCATGAGTAAGCTCTTTACACAAGTCACAAGTGCAGGCGTAAGGACTATTCTCCAGATTTTCAAAATCACCATTATCTCTGAGTTCATCTAAGGGCTGTGAATCATGGATAAAGAAAATGTATATTGGTTCACAAAATTAGTGTTCTTCGCAGCTCCCCTGCTTCTTTTCAAGATATCCATTCCCTCATTAGGGTTGCCTCGGATGCATAGTGAAGCTGGATTCGTGGCGTACAATGTGTACTCACAAGTGGTGAGAGGCTCATTTCTGAGCAAAAAATACCTTTTGTTAACACCTTTTCACATCTCATTTTTATAAGTTTAAATGAAATAATTCATAGAAATACGTACCTCATTGTAGAGCAGTGAAGATCAGAGTCTGGCACAGATGGCTCTGACATAGGGATATGGAGTCTTAGGACTCTGAAGATGGCAAAATAGGGATGGGGCTACCTCTGGATCAGGACTCACTTCATTGTGCTGGCCTGTGACCTTCATTGGTCAGCCTTGAATGTACATATGTTAGTGGAGAGAAGTCTGTTGTTATCAACTTCTGGCTTTGGGATTTGATTATACATAAAGAAAAGCAAGTGTTCCCCAGGGTAGAAGGATTGACAATATTTTTATCTGTAGCCCTGGAATTGCAAAATATCTTTTTTCCTTTCAAACTCCTTCTTCCTTTATATTTGCATGGATATTTGTTTTTGGTGAACAAAGGCTACACATGTGGTGCCAGAAATTAAACCCTGAAATGAGTAGTAAAAAGTTAGAGAACGTACATGAAAACATGCACCAATAGTTTTCATGCCTTTAAAGAGCTAAGCTGAAATCAACACTCTGAAATGTCAGGAGATAAGCAATACCAGTCAACAGGAGTATATGCAACCACTCTGGAGATGCAGAAAATAATTTGGCATCAGGTTTAGACATTTCAGATGTCTGAACTGAGGAATGCAGGGTGCTGTAATCCTGCTACTTCTTCGGAGTGGCCAATTCGCTAAATTTTAGGAAGATACTGTATTTTTTTGTGTGTGTTTGTGTGTCAAAGAACATACAGGATGTTAATGGCATGAGGGGAATTCATCCGGAATGTCATATGTCCCCCGCGCTCGCAGTGTTAGCACCAAGCTGTGCGCAGCCCTGGCTGCCACACAGTACGCGCAGTGGCATCGCGCAGAGCAGGTGGGAATCCGCAGGCCCCAGCACAGACAAACCATGGGGCTTGGCAGCATTTTTCTTCTGATATTTGCCATTTGCCTTCAATAGGACAGATGGGCTATTACACTTTCAGGTGTACAGTAACAGGAACAGATTGGTTACCAATCTGAATGATTTTAGTAGTACATCCAACGCAAATAAAGCAAGTTACTGAACAATCTGTAAGTGAAGAGTTTCAGGGCTTTGAATCACCTTTGTCCTTTGTAGATCCAATAACTAATTGCTTGGCAGATTTTTTCATTAGAAGAAATATTACAGGTATAGGTATTTGTTCAATATTTCCTAACTAGAGTAGGTTGTAAAGTTTGACATAGTGGTGGAATAATAAGATTGCCCTGCAACTTCCTGTCTTTCAGGTTTTAAACAGATATGCTATTTATAACAGCAAAGAATTTCTTATTCGATGTTTTGTCTAGAATATTAACTCCCTAGATGTCCTGTCCCAAGGAGGATCAATCCTAAACTGAGCACATCTCTTTAAGTAGCTTGAATTGTAATGTGTAGTTTCAAAGCACCTTTAAAATCTGTGTGAGCCAGTCCACCATTACATATCCAGTATCAGGTGCGTGTTTGAGACTTCGCAGACCAGGAAGGTGGATGATTCACTTGATTAGCCTATGTAGGTGGTTAGGTTAGGTGGTTTCCTGGGCTCCGTCTACATCACCCTCTGTAATATTAGAGTGCTACCCCACCCAGTTGCAGTTCCATCTTGGGGCTGGCGACTCGTGGTGCCGTCTGCCCTGGAAGGGAGCCGGTGACCTCCTCTCTGTACGATGCAAGATTCGCAGTGCAGCAGCTTTTCAGAGGCTTCCTGAAGCGGCGCTGGAATGAAAGAATTGCTGTTTGGTTGGTCTAGCATGATTACAAGCAGACTAGCACCTACTTCCAGAACAAGGTTAAGAAATTAAAGGAGGTCAGAACAAGCCAAGAATAGCAAGCTGTGCTCAGGGGCTTTGCAGGGGGACGCATTCTTGACAGAAGTATGAAGCATTTCAGGAGGTTTTCAGCAGGAAGGTGCAAGCCTGTGGCATGACACTGTATGTAGTGGGGAGAACAGGTAGGAGTTCTAGGGGGAGAGGCAGAGCAGAGCCAGTTTTGCTACTTTGGCAATGATATATATTGGTGCAAAGGCAGTCCCTGCAGTTGCCAGGCCTGTTCCCACTCTCTGACTCAGTCATTCAATATTCTTGTAGCCTGACCTCATTCCTGCCAGATCACTATCTTGGTAATCGCTGCAGAAGCGGAGTAGGAAATGAGAGGGAGAGAGAGGAGCCTGCAGTCTTGAGCGCCAACTGCAAGGCTTTTTTGCCAGATGGTATTCCCCCATCTGAGATCAGCACAGCACGTGGCAGGCTGGAGACACCCTGCCTGCATTTCTAGCCAGTGCCCAGTGGCAGGCACTACGGTTACTATACTGGTAACAAGTGTCATTCTGTCCCAGTCCCCGGCCTTTCCGATGGCCATAAGCAGTTCATCCACATCTGCTCCTCACTAGAATGGCATTAAAGCACATGCATAGCTCTAAACATGACTCCTAAGTTAAGTGTATTTTGTGCACTATATCAGGCTTTGGTTGCTTAAAAAAAAATAACTGGAATGTACAGAATATGATAGAAAGCAAAAAAAAAAATACTGAGGAAATGCGAAATGACTTTTCTGCACATGCTGTTTTATTCACAGAGTTCCTGGTGTACAGAGTTAAGAAGTGAGTCAGGATAGCTGAGACATAGCTGCAGTCTTTCTTCTGTATTCCCAGCAGTGCTCCAGGAGCAAACTCTCACATGCAGTTAAATAGTCAGAGGACATTCACTCACTGCCTTTGTATTACAAAATCAAAAGAAATTCAGACGTGCAGAATAACCTCAGCTGTAGTTGTCTTGTGCCATTATAAATAGTTTGAGACAGAATAGGATGATGGCAGTGGGATGAAATGATAAAACCATGCAGTCCACATTTAGGTCCTGTCACTGAGTTTATCTACAGAGAGGGAATGAAGTGGCCCTCTTAGTTGCTGTTACTGCCCACAGATTTTGAACAGGAATAAAAGGGGAACTAAAACTTTTATATTATTTGATGATCATTAGTTTACTTAATGCTGGGCTAGTTTTACACTTTCATGTGCAGAGCAATTCAAATTTTCATATAGTCACTATTTCAGAAAATGGCAATGTCTTTAAAGCAAATACTTTCCTAATTTATTCTTAAAGAATGTGCATATTTTAAAGTAGCATACTTTTAAAACATCAATGTCTTAAAGATCTGACGAATTTTTTAAAAAGTATGCTACTTTTAAATCACTTATTTAAGGTTTTGCTTCTCTTTCCAAACTGAGCTGTCAAAAAGTAGCCTTTTTTTTCAGTATAATTCTTAGTGATTTTACCTTAGACCTTAGCAAATCATTACTTAGAACAGCAAATCATGTGGGATGGACCTACCTGTCTTCTTACAAAACCTATTTCCTTATCACTCTGTTTCATTTCCAAAGCATACTTTAACTGATTGTGTCAGAAAGTAAGGATTGAATAAATAGCAGACACTAAAATCTCTTCTTCTCCCTTACTTTTTAGGCTCAGAATTTTTCTACAGAAAATTCCTGTGGCTGCCCAGAAGGGAAAGTCCTTCCCAATTGCTCACCTAATTATGCATCTTGTCTGTGCTCTCAAAATATCCACTGACTCCATAAGTCCATCCAGTGGCTGCATGGGGGAACTGCATATTTCAAAAGGTAAATTCCAATTCCTTGGTAATTGCGGCTGCATTTATGGAAGAGGGTAGTTAAGGCTATTACTAGAAATAAGCATGAACCAAAATGCACATTTGGAATACTCTTGGCAATAGGCAACTTTGTAAAGCATCTTTTGAATAATGTTGAAAATTGATTTGCTATTGCAAGAACAGAAATAAGATAAAAGTTATTGATAATTTATTGATATTCAGATGAACTACTTACTAAACCGAGGGAGAAAAACGTGGTAAGTGGAAACTTTTAACTTATTTTCCCTGTGAAAATGAGGCAACTGGGGTCAGGGTGGATGCAAGCTCTTGTGAAAATAGTTTTCTTACATCTCAGCATGCTTGTGTTTCTGGTAAAGCAAACCTATTTGAACTTACATCTCCTGAACATTAAATATAATGTTCGTTGTTAAATGACATAAATACTATGAAAATTAATGTAAAAACTGAGTGCAAGTTCTATACAGTGTGTTTAAGAAATCACACTTTATGTATAGACTATTTCCAGAAAATTCTACTTAAGTTCTGTATTTGAATCTTAACGATACATGAAACTAAATCAGGGTAGCTGATTATTTGGGAATCTACAATTAGATGTGGCATTTTCCCTCGGTGGTGGAAGCAATTTGGACCTCCGTGCCTTGAACCTGGCTCCTAACATTGCTGCTATTGTTGCTGACAGTGCTGCTGGAGTTTGTAACTAGGAAGAATTCCAAAGTGATACTTCTACTAGTCAGAGAGAGTACATTTGCTAAAAGCCTTTTAATTCACTGTACTTGACAAATGCAGGCTTCCAAAATCTTCAGCATCATTACTTGCTTTTTTTCTTCTCATGAAAGTAAATGTAGCTTTAACTTTGCCTTCTAGAGTGAATACATTATGATACAGTGTATAATTATGTGATAGCCTATTATTTGCTGATAGGTGCCCTGCTTTACTTACTGTGTAGGTTGGGAGTGGATAAAGAAAAAAGGACATGTGTGACACCAGCCTTAATCTAGCTTTTCTTAAGTTTACAATGCTTTATTTTTCAATATACCTAAATGGATCTTACCTAGATGGTTTCAGAAATGTTACTAAGATGCTATCATGATAGCCACTTTGAACACCTAACAATAAAGTGGTAGTAGCTATTGCAGGCTGTGGTACAACAGTTGTGTTTCAACTCTCTGTGAGTGATTTTTATAAATTACTTATCTTTGTTTATTGTCTATCTGGAATTGCCACTACTGAGGTAGCTGTGGTTGTAAACTCTTGTAGCTTCTCTCCAACTAGTGACCTGTTTTTAGTAATAACATGTAAAGTTATAACATTACATTTCTTTTTCGGTGCACTGGTTACTACAAAAATTAGAATGTCAAAGTTTTGTGAATATAATACAACTCAAATCTCCTGTTTTGCTGTGGAGACTCTACTTTTAAGTTTTGTTTTGTTTTTTAAATAGAGTAACAGCATCTTATTTGCTAGGTACTCTCCAGATCTGAAGATGCACTATATTTCAGCTCTGTGGGATTTTAAAATAAGATAGTAAGGCTGCAAAGGAACACAGTGAAAGTACACTTCTAGGAGCATTATGAATTAAACCAAATTAAACCAAGCAAAACAAAAAATGTCCAGCACACCCCTGGAACCCATTTTAGCTGCTTTTGCACTGTTTCAGCTTCTCAGAGTTGGCTGAAATCTAATGGATTCACTTTCCTCTTCAGGAGTAACGAGCTGAGTGATACAGAACTGGTGAATCAGCTCCTGACTCTCCTTTCCCTCTCAGCTGTGTCTCTCAGTATATTTTGGGTTGTAGCATAACATAGGTTTCCTTAGAGTTGGCTGTTTCTTTTTTTACTATTAGGTGCTTAATCAGCATTCAAAGGAAAATTTGGTATTGTAAAGTAGCCCTGGTCCTGTCTTTTCTTCTGAGCACAGCTGGAGGATCACCTGGTTGTCTTCTGTTATCTCTTCTTGCCCATTTTAGGATTTTATCATTCGTGTGTCGGTTGTGGCTTCGTCATTTAATGACAGAACCATAAAAGCTCAGCTTCTTAGTACATGGCAATAGCTGCCATATCTCCAGAGGTGTCCACTGTATTATTTCTGTTTGCCCTGTTAAATGTGTAGGGAATCTATGTATTCCCCAGATGATTTACTCTTTGCAATCTAGAAGACAAAGATTACGTAGTATGAGGTCCTGATTTGTTCTGGGCTCCTTACTGAAGATAGGAAGAATAATCAAAATGTGGTAGCCCTTTTCACCAGGCTACAGGAGAGTCTACTTTTTGGAGACTCTGACTGCTTCCAAGCTTACAGAATCTGAGCTGTATCAATGATCTAGTATCCTTTTGTTAAATAAATATAGTATCCTTGTTTTCTAATCCAAAAACTGCTAATCACAGAATCACAGAACAGCTGAGGTTGGAAAGGACCTCTGGAGATCTTCTAATCCAACCCATCTGCTCAAGCAGGGTCACCTAGAGCATGTTGCCGAAGAGCTAATCTTTTAAATCTTCCCCTATGCATATTAGAGCACAATATAATAAGAACTGTCTAATGTCTTTGCAAAGATTGGTTAACTTAATGCCATTATGTCATTTAATAGAGTCTTTCAAATTGTAAAGTCATTCTAAAAATGTTTAGGCAGGGTTTCTGATTTTTCTTTTTTTCCTGTACTTCATATGATTACACTCAGGGAACTCAGAGGCTTCTCCGCTTAGTGTTTTAGTTATGAGGTTACAAGTTGGTTTTGAAAAATTTCTTTCATGAGTCCATGTGTTTCTGAAGGAAGTGCAGACTGAGGAGACAGCACAACACAGATGAGTCACTCCCAGCTCCTGCTCATTCCAGCTTGGGGGTGGCACTGCGTGAGGCACTTGCTCCTGTTGGCCTGTGTGCTGTGTAGGCTCCTGCTCTCCCCTTGAATTAACCTTTTGGCAGAGCTAAAGGAATTGTAGGTAGAAGATACTCACTCTCCCGTGAACCTTCCTCTCCAAAGTGATGCCTGACAAATGGTTAGTGAAGGAGTAGGCAGCAAGTGAGCTTCATCTTTTAGTATTTTTTCTAACAATTTTTTATTCACAAAGTCCTTTACATTTTTACATTACCGGTTACGTTTCCATCTCTGCTCTGGGGAAGGTATGCAATATATTCATTTTACACGTGAAGGAAGTGGGACAAAGACAGCAATGTCTTACTTCAGGGCACGTGCTCAAGAGTGGTGGACGCTCATTTGTTATAGTTTGCACTCCTAGTGAATGCGACTTAATTCCTCACAGCAATAGACAGTTACAATAGACTATTACAAAAAGCAAAGAAATTATCCAAGTGATTCCTTTGTTGGGACAGGATTTTCAAAACCAGAATTTTTGAGTTTTGGCACCTAGGTGCCATCTGTACCATATTGCAGTGCTTACTAACACATCAGGAGCTTATGAAAGCAAAGCTTGAGATATTTCTCATATCAGCAGAACCCTGGGACGATCTTCAAGTCCTGCTTAGCTTTGCTTTTTAGCTGTTCACTGTGAAGCAGGGCTCCTACCTAAACAGCAAGAGGAAAACAATGATATTTAATAGAGAAATCAAACTTAGACACTAAAATGGTAACTGTAAACATTTTTACAGGATGTCTTATTCTGCTGTTGCCAGCGACAGATGCAAACAATTGTGTTTCATGGATGTAATTCAAGCAAGAATTGTGAACTTATTCACTACAATTCGTTTCCTGGCCCTAATTTGTTACATAGAACAGTCTGGGGCTTTAAACTACTGTTGGAATATAAATTGCAGTATGCAACCAGAAAATATCAGTATGTATGTAAATAGGCAGGTTGGGAAGATAATGAGTATATGTAATGCACTAAAGAATAACGAGATGATCTATTTTCATGGCAGATTCCACAGAAAATAATGGTAAGAATCTATGATATGCATGATTTCTGTACAATGACAAAGAGTGGCAACAAAGGAGGAATAGCCTCAGTACACAGAAGATGCATAACTGAGCGAAATTGTTCCTCAGCAGAAAGATCGGCAGGCATCATTAATAAAAAATGGAGAATTTTGCAGATTATGCTGCAAATTACTCCCAAACATTTTGGCCAAATCAGAATGAAAGTGTCCAATTGTATTTGCTTCTGACCCGAATGAGAAAGAGATCTAGTCTGAATGAAAAGGACAAAATAAAAGCATGTATTGTGTATTAGCTAAGGCTATCAGGCTTAAACTTAATCACAGTAAATAGCAACCTTGTTTCTATAGAAATATCTATTTTTGACATTGTGCAGCATAGTAATCTGAAGCAAGCATTTCTGATCATGTGGGTGGATGTTGCATGGTGTTAGTTTGAAGGAGCTTTAAGCATCTAAGCAGGTTAATTTGTTTCAGGGGTTTAAGGTAGGAACTAAGAAGACAGTGTCTACCTTGATCAAAAGTTAGTCATAAAAACATTGCATGTTTGTGTAAAACTATAGAGGTCTCTATGTAGAATGACCTTTGTAACATTGCTAAAATGAGATATATATTTATCTGCGAATATTTATTTTGAATAATTCCCCAAATCTATCAGAATCCCAAAACATGTTCTGATCTCAAATTTGAAAAAGCGGGCAAGGACAAGTAGCATTAGGAGGATATGATTGTTGTGCTCCACCATCCTCCTCTATCCTTTGTAAAGCTCTGCAAATCTAGAGACTTTGTGTTTGGAAACACTGAGAGATCTTGCCCTGGCCGTCCCTCGGTGCAGAGGGGGTTCAGCCGTGAGCTGCCCAGGGAAATACAGGAGTAGCAATGTGGCTCCTGCGGCGATAGCTCCGCGCTGGAATGTGAATGACTCCAGGCAGCCCGTCGGACCTGCGGAGCACAGAAACGACCAGGGAACAGGACTGAACCGTTGGGTGGGACTCCTGTGTTTAGCACTAAATTTGCCTCAAGAAGACACAGGAGATGCTTTTGGCTGATGACCCTTCAGCTATGCCTGTCTTCCCTTGAACCTGGCTGGGGGATCAAATCTCATCCATGTTGCTCTACTGTATGAAGTGAAAAGAACTAAAAGAAGTTTATTTATCTGGTTCCATTCAAAATGGGTCTTCCAGCAGTTCTTCTTGTAGGGTGATATTTTTGTAGTGTGTTTGTAAGAAATAATAGCTGAGCTTAAGCTAAAGTTAAGTAAGAGATTACAGTTAGGTGATCAGTGTTAGAGGCTTTTTTTTTTTTTTCTTCACATCAGAGTCTCCATGAAAATGCTCACTAGGTTTCAGTCCAAAATGTGAAAAAAAGACTAAAAATAATTATTCCTGTGTGAATACACAGTTACTTCTTCTGACAGTAATGCTTTAAAAATCCACAGGCATTGAGAATTATATTAAATATATCCCATATGTTCAGGAGTGAAAAAGAAATTTAAACCGTATTAATTTCAGCCTCAGATGGGATATAACGCTTAATATTTCCTTTTGTAGCCTGCATAGTACCAGATAGCTTTATAAAATTTCTTATTCTAAATGCAGGTGTTTTCTTAGAGCTGTCTTGAAGGCCAAAATACTAATCCTTTCCCCTTGGAAATCTAGAATAATAGTTCACAGTGTAGAACAATAAACCAGTTCTATCCTAGAAATGTTACGATTTCAAAAGGAAAAAAGAAAAGCCTGCAAGCTACCAATTTGATAACACTTTCCATAGCAATATGAGAAATTGATCAAAGATTTGGTTGCATTTTTATACTAGGCTTAAAATGGGCAATCACATGTGGCTTTGGATATATAACTATAGTCCCGTCGCTGGGCCCAGGCTAAGTATAAGAGAACTAGTTAAGAGTTGCTGTTTTTCTCTGCTTGATTATTTTTCATTCTCCATCAGATTGCTTTTTGCTTGTTTGTTTTTTGTTTAGTTAGGAAAATATTACTGGAACTACGTGCATTTCAGAGAAATGCACTTATACACTGTAATAATTCTGAGAATTTATCTGTGTAAAATGTTTCGTCATATATATGAGGATAGTATTTAAAAATATAGACCTTCATTAAATAATTTTAATTGTTTTTGACTGTAATAATACAGTCATAATAAACATACCAAACTAAAAAGGACCATAATAACTTCATGGTTGACCAAATCCTTATGTGGATATTATCCAGAAAAAAAAAAAAAAAAAAAATGTTAATTTAAAAAACAGACCGTATTTACATACGTGGATGAATGTACCTTTGTTTTTAATTCTGTTTCTCTTCCGTACATGTGTGAGGATCTGTGATAGAGCATGTCTGCCACTTCCACTGTTAGTGAGAATCTATGAAGAATCTGGCAGGCTCACTTTAACATGTGATTTCCTCCTGAAATAGGATCTGGAGGCCAAAAGGGAGGTGAAGACTTTATTAATTGTACCTGGGAGTAGGAGAGACAGATCCAATCATCAAACATTCTGTCAGTGTCAGCTGTGTACTCTGAGTTTAAAGTAGCATTTTAAAAACTTACCATGTCAAATATCTCTTCTCATTTTGAAAAAGAGCAAAAAAAAAAAAAAAAAAAAAAAAAAAAAAAAAAAAAAAAGCCGTAGCAAATCTGTCTTTTTGTCAGAAATTTAAGAGCTTCAAATTTCTTTGTAAGGAATGTCTACCAAAACAGCTTGAAACTGAAACTTCAGTAGATTAAGGTGTTTTGGAAATAACAGAGGGCTTTTTTGGCAACTGAGTCTAGATCCATCTACATGACAGGCAGAGAGGAACAAGACATGTAAAGTTTGTGTGTGTGTGTGTGTCCCAGAAACACAGTAGTTAGTGCTCATTCTTGGAGCAAAAGATTTGAGTTTTATTGTTTTTTTGTTTGTTTCTTTTTAATTTGAAGCTAGAATGGGAGGAGAAGACAGAATTCATCTTTTGATGAATGAAGAATGGGATGAACATCAGTTATGGGAGAACAGAAATCAAGGCTTCAACTCATCCAGAGGAGAAATTCAAACATTCCCTACAGAAATAAGTGCGTAGCCATTAGATTACTAAGTACTGCCAGCTGGGAAACACTGTGAATTCTTTCTTGCTTTTCATGAGAAAGGGCTGGTGGGACATGCAGCCCTGTTCTGAAAGAGAAGTGACAGGTCAAAACCCCAGTAGGAGGGTAGACCTGTAATATCTGCTTAAAAGTGTCAAGAATTAGATCCAGTCCCTTTTTTGTTTTCTTTTACTGGTATCATAGGTGATGGTGATAGTCCATTAAATTTGTATGGTTAAAATGCCTAAATGTCCTTCATTTGGTGAGGAACATGGGCACCCTCTCTGAATAGGTCACTTTTGTTGCCATACCTAAATCTCCAATGGCCACATGAATTTTTCTACTCTAAAAGCAACTGAATATTTCCAACAAAATAAAATCCTGGAGTTCTTTGTGCTCATTCAGCAGCAGACAGAAACCACAAATAAGACATTTTTTT
This sequence comes from Nothocercus julius, assembly GCA_013398735.1. Classification (NCBI taxonomy): domain Eukaryota; kingdom Metazoa; phylum Chordata; class Aves; order Tinamiformes; family Tinamidae; genus Nothocercus; species Nothocercus julius. The sequence goes on from VZSV01000121.1 coordinate 2,125,383, forward strand.
TCTTGTGTCAGATGTGAGAATTTGTGCAGACTCTAATAGAATGTGCAACTAAAGGAATGTGGAAAGTTTCGAGCCCTGGTGCCATCTGATATGACAGACTATGAAATTTTGGTGCCAAATCCTGCCCTAATAAAGGCAGATTTATTTCCTTCAGCAAGAGAGTTTCCAGCCTTGTCAGAAAGTATCTTAACCAAAGCAGTGAAGAAAGTTGTGATCCAAATAGGAAAACAAAACAGTTACTAATTAAGACATTAATTTTTTATAAATCTATTGCAACAAAGTTAGATTCAGATTCAGGTAGGTGGGTAAGGGTTTCTCTTCTAAAGGCATCTATTCTGTGTCTTCATTTGCACCTTGTGTCCCCCTCAGCCCGCTGCTGGTGTCCACGAGATGGCACTGTGCCATAGCAGGCTGTTGGGATGCAGCTCCCATCTTAGAGCCTACCTCTAGCTCCACTGAAACCCCAGAGATCTGTTCAGACTTTACTTTCCTTATGTCACAAATATCTGCCCTTCAGGCTTTTATAAACTAGCAGTTGGTGAATATTCCTGATGGGAGGTCTGGGAGAATTCCAGTACATAAAAGGGATCATGTCATTAAAAAAGTTTGGAGCTCCCCCCCATTAATGGAAAACCGTTAATGGGGGGATCTTCTTAGATAAGAACTAGTTGGAGTAAATAGCACTGTTAGGCCGGGGTGCCTCTGAAAAACAGGGTTAATCTATTAAACAGGTCTTGAAATATTTATTTTGTATGTTTGCAGCTATCTTCAAATTCTTAAATATAGGGAGAAAGTTGTTTTTTATTGAGTAAAAGAGTTTAAATAATTCAGGAGATGTATCCCTCAAATCATTTTTTGAGTAGCATGCATAGAGTAAACATCTTATCAAGCCCAGGCCTCCTGAGACTCGCTGGGCTATTCAGGCCGCTGAAGAGCAAGTTAATTAGCTCAGTCGTTACAAAGAGCATGTAAGGGCGGCCTCCCCAGCACAGAGACGTGAACAGAAAAATCCACCTGGTCCCAAAGCTCGTGAGCAGCGCGCAGCAGGGAGCGCCAGTGATTCCTGGGAGAGGAAGCCACCTCCGGCCGGGTTGTGAAACCTGAGAGTGCCACGGGGCCCGTGCGAGTGGCGCCTGTGGGGCTCCTTCTGCTGACTGGGGCCGCACAGAATGGTCCCACGGTGGCTGTCTCCTCTCCTTAATAAATTCTAAACTTCCCTTGACCTTTCTGCTGCGCTCTGAGCTCACATGTGTCTCCACAACTGAGGAGAGGTGCCCCGTGTCTTAAAAGCTTTGGCTGCATCACAGGTGCTAACAGACTTAGTTTGGACACTGTAGAGGAGACACGAAATGTATAGTCCCCTGCATATAGGCCTTGTGATGCAAGAACTATTTCTATTCTTTCTGGTTATTAAAATATCCAAAGAGGGGCAGAACAGTCACTGCCAGGTTGTTCCCTTTGCAGAACAATCAGTGTATATTGCTAGATTTTAAAATCTAGCAAAATGACGTTTCTTCTTAATCAGTGTACCTTTTTGGCTCAACATTTTTCTTTTGCAGGTCTCTTCGCTCTTAGAGGTGACATAACCAGGAACAAACAGTGGCAATGTGTGCCCTTGGGTAGGTGCTCATGGCATTCAGTAGCATGGTTAAGAATTATTAAATGATGCCTATTAAATGACGCCCAACCCCCGTCATGACTTAAAATACTCTTTTCACTCCTAACTGGTTATGGTCCATTCTTCACATTCTTTTGTGTCTCAGACCACGACTGTATCTGTTCTGGAGAGGGCTGCATTTTAGCATCAAGTAAAGCATTCTGGGCATTTACAGCTCCCTAGGTTAGAAAATATCTTATGACATTTTCCCACTGCCTTGTTTACAGATACCTGATGGGACATGGCACATCACTGTCCAACACTAACATCTGCACTGCTCTAGAAGTTAATATACAGTAAGATATCAATGACGAACCCTAATGTGAATCTGACTACATCATTTTATCTGGTGATTTTTTAAAAGAAACAAATAGACTTACATTCTTATCAACAAGCAATGGACCTAATTCTTCTTCATTAAGCTTTTCTTTTTAAACTGTTAGGACCGTCTGCTCAGTGGAGTGTTAATCAATATGAGTTCCAGGTGTCAGAAACAGTTCCTGTATCATCTTTTTCAAAATTCCATGATGAAGTTTTGGGCTCTCCCAGCCTTCATCGCTAGACATTGATGATTTCTATAACATTTCCAATAACAATTGCAAATTTGGACCTGCTGGTGCTGAAGAAAAGTTTTTATTCGCGTTGATTACAACTCCATCTAAACTTGTCCCAAATTCACTGCTAATGGATGGTAAAGATAGCAGTGATAAAGTTTGCAGTATAACCATAATAAAAGAAGGGAAAAAGAAAAAAGGAAAATTAGCCATTAACCTTCATTTTTAGAACCTCTGTAATAAATGTTTCACAGTCAAAGACGTGCTTGTAGCCAGTGTACGCCTAAGCCCCATGCGGTCAAGACCAAAATGTCACTGACAGCATTTTCCCCTTGTTTCCCGGATGAATTTAAACTAGACTTTTTGCTCCTGCCTTAGCACGTGCCCCAGAAGAACATGTCCCACCACTCACCTGCAGGTAGGCCCTTGCTTGCCCTGCACAGGCTGTCCTTCATGCGGCAGCTGCTCTGTACCCCGGCAAATGCCTGCAGAGGATAGGGTCGTTCCACCGTGCTGTGAGCTAAGCAGGGCTGAGGCATTGGAGCCCCTTCCCTTCGAGAAGCTTTCTCTCGTGCATGCAGTGGCACCCGTGGAGGGGCACTTGGTTAGGTCAGGCTGTATGACACATTCTTGGGCTGCAGAGCACACGGACCTTGCACCCTGACACGTACAGGTATTGATCACGGTGTTTGTACAGGTAAGCAGCCATGTCTATGTATATCCATGAGTGTTGCAAACTTACTCTGCTTTGGCCTTGCGCTAAAAGAGAAACAGTAATTTCAAGACATCTACTTCATCTCCAAAATATTTTACTTGAGAAAAATATACAGTGATTTTACTCTTTTAGTTTTGTTTGTTTGCTTGTTTGTTTTAATGTGAAAATCAATTGGAAACATACAGAAAGTGGAACATTAAAAAAATTGAAGACCAGACTGAAGTGCTCTTGAGGACTGTTATTTTTTCTTCTTCAGTATCAGTTTGAATTATCTGTTCAATCTAAGGTCCTTGATTTTTTTCCAGGTTCTATGGAAGACATGTCTAGTTGTTACAGACAACTTCTCTACTTTGTCATAAAACTACTTCTATCCATGTATATAGTAAGGTCTTAGTTCTTTCAACTTTATGGATGCTCCTAAAATCTATTCATATGAACATTCCCTTTGATTTTTTACATTGTATGTAAGAAGTTAAACATATGCATAAGTTGCAAGAATGGAAACTGAATTATTACTTTGTCCTCAGAGAATTAAAATGTCTACTTCTTGCCAAATGATATATAAGATCCTAGATTTATGTCTTCAGTATTCTGCATATCAGCAGACCAAATATATTTACACAGCACAGAAAAATATGATTCCTTGTAAATTTAACAATGGACTTTCACAGTAAGTAGCCCCTAACTCTGGATTAATATATGTGAATTGTAACATAATTTATGTTTTAGATTATATACTAGGATGGGTTGTATATTTTTATACATATGTATGTGTATTTGTATGTGTATAGCCTTGGATGGTAGCCAAGCAATACGTGAGAAATATTGCTCTTGTAGAAGTCTTGAGTGGCCTCCTTCACAGTCATCATTATGCAATTATTTTTCCTCTTCAATAACTACTAGCCCTCAGTGCTATTTCCTTTAGGTAACAGTATTTCTGGCTCATGTCACAGTAGAAAGTATTTCCTCCACCTCCTGTCATCTGCAGGGATTCATTATAAATGAGGTAGTCGCTGTCCTTGTCTAATGAGTGCTGCTAGTACTTCGGTCAGTCCAGTTTAAGGATTAGGAGGATTTATAGATCAGCTGCCTGAAAATATATAAGATTTCCAGCAGTGAAGTAGGCATTTGAAATTCAGATTTTATAAATGGGTGCTTTAAAACTATTTGATGTTTAATCACAGCAATAAAAAGAACTTTATACAAATGCCTCTAAGATTTTGGATGGTGCCTGTATCCTTCCACAACAGCACAATGGAGAAATTACTATTACTTACTGCTGGAATAATCTCTGTTCTTTCTAGCTGGAGTATATTCAAATCCCAGAGTATTTTTACGAAAGAAGAAGATGAAAGCTAAGGTCAGTGATGGATTTAGTCCTGAAGCAGTGGAAATGTAGCTTGTGGGAAAATGGTGTTTTATATGTACTGTCTGTCAGTTCTGTCTAAGATGTGGGCTGCATGACAATATCAGAAAAGATGACTGTACAACAATTTAGTTGCCTCTGTAAAAAACAGGATGTTGCAGCATTACCCATCCTGGCAGGCCTTAGTTTGTAACTTTGGGTGCTACTCACACTGCACGCTGATTAATTTGAGATACTCCAAGCAAGAGGCTGTGCTGGAAACATAGCTTTTCCAAGGTCCTCTTTGATTGCTGGGGGAAAAAGGCTTCTACCAGGGCCAGCTGGCAATGGAGAGGAGGGATTCACCCCAGGTGACTGAATCACTCTCCTGAGGGGGCTGCCTTCCTTCTCCAGGTGCTTCCAGTGCCTGGAGACCATGTTCTCCCCTGCTTTCTGCCACTGCGTTATAGGCTTATGTCATGTCATCCTTGTCCCAAATGCAACCTCCTGGGCTGTTGAAGCCAGTGTTCCCATCAGCTTTCCTTGGACTGGGCTTCACTATACGTGTTTTCACAGAAGAGGTATGATAATTAAATTTTCTGTTTCGTGTAGCAAAAATACACTGTGGACTAATAAGATTCAGCTTGCTATAAACCATAGCTTTAAGATGAGATAGCAACTGCTTTCAGATGTTAGGTTATTTATCTTGCATTTGTTTTCCATGGTGTTTCCTGACACTTATGCTATTTTTTATGTGGAAATAAGATGGTTATTTTTATAAACTCACTTGTGTGTGTTATTTGATGCTGCCTTTAAGTTAGAAGGGTGAATTTATAGGATCAGAACACTAAGACTGTAGATTTTGGAGTAAGTCTGCTCAGCAGTATCTCAGTGGTCCAGGGCAGAGTCCTGCGTGGGATGCACTGGGAGCCCATTTTGTCCCACTCAAGTGCCTTCCTTTACTGTGTAAGGAAAGAGAGAGTGGGAGGTGTGGGAGAGAGGGCCAGTAGTTGGATACGTGCTTGGAGGTGACACACGGAGTCAGGATGTCGGTCTTACTTACCTGTGCGCTAGGCAAATTCTTGCCTTTTGCGTTTTCTCAGACTTTCCAGGTGCCTAGAGATAGGTCACTGAATGTGTCTGGAACTGGGGTAGTTTTGGGTAGTGCTGAGGAGGCAATGTATGTCAAATGAATGAAGGTGCAGATGTTAGATGGTCTCTCCATTATGAGAAATAAAGTCTTTTTATTCTTTATTTCTTTGCCAAGAGCGTTAGTATTGGTGGTTAAAACAGTGCTGTAAATGGGATAGATATTAATGGTTTAAATGGGATAAATAACCCCACTTAATCAGGTTAAAGGGTTACAATCTACAATTTTAAGCAAAAGATTTATAATGGGAGAGGAAGTTTGATAAAGCTGGACAAACTGGAGAACTGGCAATGCCTACACCAGGGAATCAAGCGGATTCCACCACTGCAGGGCAGGTTTTGAAATTTTTGGTGAAACCAAACAAAACAAAGGTCATGTTATAAATTTTAACTGTAATGGATGGCAGGATTTTTTGCTTTGTCTTGTTTCTTGGCTTAACTCCTAAGAGACAGTTGGAAAAAAAAGGGGAGAGGGGGGAAGAAAGAAAAAGTATTAATAAAATCAAGGCAGATTATATTAATCTGTGGCAAAGGAAGAGGCAAGCTGAGGCTGATGTCATTCCTTTTCTTTTGAATGTCCAACTACAGCAGAAATCCAGACAGATTTGACGAGTGTGTATAGACAGGGTAACACTTGCTGTGAAGGCAACAGTGATGTCCGGAGACTTGCCGATAGTCACAGCCTACATTAACTCCAGAAAATACACACAAATAATATTTCTTGGCTCCATTTTCAAAGCAGCATTTGGGAAGTTATGTGCACTAATCCTGTAACAATAACAGGATTTGTGTTTCCACTACGAGTACAGCTTTGAAAATGTAACCGTAAGGGTCTAGTGCAGCAGGCAACATAATCCCCAACGTCCTACCCTCTGAGGGAAGAGGGCAGTTCTTCCAAAATGATTGTCACTAAACTGAAAAAAATGCCCTGTACTCTGGGGAATCCTCACATGAGTCCCTGTAGGGACTCAAGATCATAAATAAATGCAGGAGCAGGAGCAGATAGTGGGGGAAAAAAAATCCTAAACAAGCTGGCTTCTTTTGTATGGTAAGATCCCCGGTATCCCCTCGGAACTGTTAGAACTACTGCAATGAAGAGAAATGAGTGGTCACTTTCAGTACTATATAATTTAAATTGAAAAAATAAAATATGCTATTTTACTGTAAGGGTGATGTAAAGTGCTACATTTTCTACTTCAGTTCCTATGTCTTCAAGGAATAGGACATTCAGAACTTGTACAAACTGAGAATTTTTTGTGTATGTGACTGTGTATAGGGCTTAGCTGATGTGTGACTGAATTGAATAGGATCTTAAGTGAGATACAGTAATTCATGCAGGAAGTAGCAAATACAGTCTGAGAAGTTTCAGGCGGGATCTCTCCACTCACAGCTCCTGTTGACTTCAAAGGCTCTTTATCACAATAAAAACCAATCCCCTATATTAAATATCTGTTGGAATGAATGGCTCTTGGCAGCTTTTTGTATCATATTGAAAGTAGGCAATTTCATAGGATATTGGTTTCCAGTACTGTGGTTTAGAACAGGGTTTATTGATATTGTTATTTGTAACTCTTATTATGAAGAAGGGTATGTTTAATAACTTGGACCACGATAGTGATGTCTAAAGATTACAGTCATGTATATCATCATTGCTGTCAATCTTAATAAAACTGATGATATATGTGAATCAAGTACACAGTCATCTCCGTACTGTAAAAGATTACTCACAAATCGAGAAAGTATCCCGTAACAAAGTACAACAAAGAATATTAAATGTTCTTGAAAATAACCTCCACGTAACTGCCAGTTAAAAGAAAGGAGCGATAGTTTCCAAGACAGACTTTATGGAAAAAGTAGCTAGGCTACAGTAATAATGCTTAAAAGAAGAAAATGGGTTTCGTAGAAAATGACCAGAAGGTGGCAGTACTGCTGAGTTCCTGGAGCCCTCGGCACTCTCCAGTCCTCATTCTGAGCCTGACACTGCTGTTCCCCTAGTATGTCCAAGCAAACTATGCTTTTAAAAGAAAGTAAAGTCCTTGTTGGCTGTTTGGCACAAGACTTTGTGAAATGAAATATATTAATAGGTTTTAAAAATATGTATTCCCCTAATGCCCTTCCTCCTTGCGAATGCTCCTGGGCCCCTGGTGCTTCTCTTGCGATAGTCTTGTGGGGGAAGTTGCTCTTTCTTTGAAGTCAGACCATTTTGCTCGTGCCTTAATTGGCACTAGACTGGAAAATTTAAAATAGCCGGCTAAGACTTGCTTGATCCGTCCACTTAAGAAAAAGCCAGGATAAGGATACAGCTGATGGAAAATCATTTTGCGTTTAGAGATATTTCTGCAGACTTCATTTCAGAAAGGTTGGTTCCTTATGCCTAGAGGAGTCCTGTTGTAATAGAAGTTCACTGGTGGGTGCTAACATGGAAATAGATCTGTTTTAGTTCCTATCGCTGTTATCTTCCCACCTCCTTCAAATGGAATCCAGCCAGTGATGGATCCCTTTTTAATGCTTGGGGAAAAAAAAAAAAAAAAAAAAACAACCTTCCTTTTAACCGTGGGTGATATGGCATATGGTGATATATGGTAATACTGCAATTCTAAATGTATATGATAGAATTATTAGTAACTGTTTCCACAGTGCTGGGACTGAATCTGTGGCAGTAGTTTTTGCTGTGCTCTGTGCCAGTCTGCACAGCCCCGCTTTGGGGGTAGTTTTGCCTCTGCACATCCTATACCGTTTCTGTGTTGCCTTCTCGTTTGGCCTCCTCACAGAATAGGTTTTATATTATCTTTATGGTCACCTTGTCCTCATGGAGGTGTTCATGCTCCTTCCTCCACAGTCATCAGTGTTGCTGCTTTTTCCCAGTAAAGGACCAGAAGAGAAGAGATCCACTGTGCTTTTGGTGCAGTGGGGTTTGTGTGTCTTAGAAGGTGGTTAGAGATGAGCCCTTCAGTGAAGGGACAGAGAGGACGGGAGAGAAATCTTCTCTGTCTGATAAAAGTTCCCTGCACTGATCTCTAGTCCAGAAGGTTTAATAGAAGTTTCTTAGAGGTATTGCCACATTCACTACTCGCAGTATTATGAAAGGCACAAGTGATATCACCACTGCTAGTGCCTAACGTGGTGCAAGAGTATTGCTTTTATTAGCAAGAAGGTTTGGCTTCTATTACTGAGAGCTGCAGCTCTTTGATTATGTACTTCATACCTCGGAAAGTGTAGAAGGTGACAAGAATCTTTGATCAACTGCTAAACTCAGTTGTTGGGACATATTTTGCAGCCTATGATGACTGATCCATTGGTTGTTATCCTCACATAGGGTGAGGTTTCGATTTTCTTGTTCTGAGGTGACACTGGTTTAGTGGCTTGCCTTTGCTGACTGGGTCCGTGAGCTCCCCTGTGCTCCTGACCACGTGTTCTGTTGCTTCCCGTGCAGTTGCCTGATCCTATTAGATAGGGTCAGCCATGCCATGGATTTCTAGTAAAATCTGCACTGTAAAAATGGAGAATTAATGGACGCTGAGATAAGCTACCAGTGAAGTAACTCAACTGTGCGCTGCCTGAAAATATGAAGGGTGGATGCTGAAGGTGCTGTTTTGCCAAACATTGGCTTTGCCAAGAAAGCCAGCATAAAAAAAAAAGCACAAGAACTCTTTCTCCTTCCCTTGATGGCTTGTTTCCAGACATGTGTTCAAGTTGTCTGCCTCCTCAGTTCTGCCAATATAATATTTTCTTGGGACACACTGTAAGCTGGATTGCTGAAATGCTCTGGTTTAAAAAAATGGCCTTTTTTTTTTTTTTTTTTTTTTTTTTTTTTTTTTTTTTGAGGGTTATTTTTAGCCCAGATCATTTCAATGAAGCTAGTATCTTAGGAAACTATACCCTTGGGATAAAATTAAGCGAAACGGCTCAGGTCAGACTAGTGATTTGGCAGCTCATCCTCACTGAAAGAAGGAAGTTGCATCCCCTGCCCCAGCGAAGTCCGCAGTGTTTGGTCCCATCAGCAAGCTGGGTCAGCTCTGATGCCTGCGTGCGTGTTGGTGTGTGCAAGCACACGCAGAGGCATCTGAAGCCTTGCTGCAAAGTGTGGGCCGCGAGGGATGTATACCTAGGGGAAAAAAGGGAAAGAAGAAAGCCTGATCCCGCCTTTAGTGGTGTTAAGCTCTTGTATTGACTCAAACAATAACAAGTATTTTTGTCTTTCGTGCTCATTCTGAAATTTTGCTTGCTGAATTAGAAGCAGTCACAGTAATGACTGTGCTCAGTCTGGAGTCCTACCCTCTTTCCACAAAAATCTGTGGCTCTCTACAGAAAATAAATCACTTGAATAGGCAGCGAACACAAAAGTATTATGAGAACATAGGTAAGACAGACTCTTTAAAAATGCAATAAATATTTATGAAAATGTTCTTGCGTACTTGTTCAAATGTGTACTTATTGTAGTTAGTTCTAACTGTCTGAGTTCTGCATAGGCTAACTCTTGCATCATTAAAACAGAAGTGGATTTTTCATATTACTCTTGAATACTTTTCGTGTTTTCTTTTCTGCACATCCTCAAATCAGTTAACTCATCTTTAACATAGTTTCCAAATTTCAAAGTACTCCTATTTTGTTTTCCTGTGTTTTTTGTTTTTGTTTTCTGTTTTCCATGTGGTTGATCTCTGCTCCAAAATAGCTACTAATAGGACAAGAGGAAATGGCCTCAAGTTGCGCCAGGGGAGGTTCAGGTTAGACATTAGGAAGAATTTCTACATGGAAAGAGTGGAGAAGCCTTGGAACAGGCTGCCCAGGGAAGTGGTCGAGTCACCATCCCCAGCAGTGTTGGAGAAACGTGTAGATGAGGCACCTAGGGACATGATTCAGCAGGCAAGTTGAGGGGCTTGCAGTTGGGCTTGATGGTCTCAAAGGTCTTTTTGAGCCATAATTCTATGTATTGTGCATTAATACAGTGATCCGGTGTTGTAAGCACTGATAAACATGTATTGATTTAATTTATTTGTAACTTGACGAACTATTCTGAATGCTGTTTGCTAGTGATTTTCTCAGGTAGCAGCGGTGCCCCAGCTTTTAGTTGTAAAGCTCTTCTCAGGAAAGCTGCAACCCACAGGGAGGCTCCCCGGGTGTGCCTGTAATGTAAATACAGAAAAGCAGGAATTGTCACCACTCATTATTTTTGGCCTGATAATGTGTCTTTCAGCAGCAGCTATCTAATACGGAAAATTCCCCAAAATTGCCAACTCCAAACTGTATTTACCTAGCTTATCAGGTGTCAAGAAGAGCATTTCTATGATCAGCAGCAGATCCAAACTGGTTAATCACCAAATAGGAGTGACTCCTCTCCCCCCCCCAGCATATTTAGCTCATGTAAATGAAACAGTTGTTTGCAAATCAGCCACGGGCGATTTCCTCATTCTTGGCCCAGGCATCTACTTCCTTCTACCAATACCTGAAGAAAACATTCTCCTCCTTCCTTTATATGAGGGAGCATTTTGATATCTTCCTATCATATTCTATAAATACTCTTATACATATCATTTTTTATGAGCTTTAGCCTTGTTTACACTCCTCTTTTTTTTTTCTTTTTTTTTCTTTTTTTTTTTTTCCATTCCAGTAATTAACTTGTACAAGTTTTCAAGAGAGATACTTTACTGTTAAAAAAGTGATTCTGAAGTCTTGTTAACCTGCACTGGTACAAATGATTTTTAGACTACTACAATTTATGCATGTTCAGATTTTGTGCTCTTAAAGCTGCATAAATTGCCAAACACACCCCAGTAGATGACTAATATCTTTGGTCTTCATTACTTCATTTAAATGCATGATTCCTGCTTGAAATCTCAGTCACACATCGTAAGGCCTAAATGGTTGAAAACTGTGTATACTCACATTGTTGTTGAACTCCAGTCAGCAAAAATCCTTCTTGTAATCAAACATAAGGAGGAAATAATTTGAAAAATATATGCTGTCCTAGTGGATGTTACTTTAGTAAGTTAGAAGATTCTCAATGAGTTTGAAGCAGATATATCTTTAAAACCAGTTATTTCTATAAGGCACCTTTAAATTATTGTAATTTTAATAGGAGAAGTCTTATTAATGAAATATTAAGGGCCCTGACATTCCAGGATATTGTTTCTCCTCAGTATACTATTTAGAAGTCTGAGAACTATGCTGATCTCCTGAAAGTCTGCTGTTCTCTGACTGTCTATAGTGAGTAGTCAGGAATACTGCGAGTATTTAACAAATTATGGAGAATAAAAAGTGAAATCTGTAAGGATAACAGCGATGAATGCTGAAAATAGTCCCAGTTCGATTTTGTATATGCCAGGGAAGAATTTGCTGTATTTTTCTAAACAAGCAGACAAAAAATCTCATCAGCTTTTCTGAATTAGTTTAGGGATGCAGCTCAAAAGGTACACGGTTATATTAAAGGCTATTTTTTTTACGCCTGATAGACTTTTCCCTTGTGTGTGCTTGGAAGCACATAGATAGTTGGGAAATCACTCTGTGATGCTTCCTCTGAATTATGTGTAGCCAAAATCGGACACAGAGCTGATGAAATAGTACAGGATGTGTTAGCAGTCTCTTGCTCTAAGCCATGCTTATAAGAAAATAATATTAATCCCTTCAGAGCAATGTACAACCAAATTATTAAAGTTGGTTCTTGAAGAAACTAAGGCTGTGGTATTTAATAAAAATGTCATGCTCAGTGAGTTATTAGTTCCTCCCTCACTATTGAGAATAGTTTTGAGCTTTTCCTACTCTTACCCAGGAATTTGTATCTTGTGAGGAAAATGCAGCGGTACAAGCTGACTGATGCTTTGGCTGACTGAAGGCTGACTGATGCTTTGGCTGGAGAAGGGTAGATGCTGAGCTGTGACACCAACAGCTGTAAGAAGCACTTGAGTGTGTGAAAGCCATTTCTGAAGGGCTAAGGCGAAGGGGGAGTTTATGTAGCTATATGGACTCTCTGCTGGCATGTCCAACGCAAGGGAATTAGCTGTAGGCCTGAACTCTAATGATTTTTAACACCAGATCTTGCAGAGTTTAATGTAAAAATATAAGTATGTTATAATGCAGTGTTAATAATTTCTCTGAGATGGCTCATGTCTTTATTTTTAAATCCCCTCCATCTGGTTATGGAAACAAAGCAAAACAAACAAAAAAGAAAAAAAAAAAGCTAGCGGCTCAGCTGGCAAAAATCAACATACTTCTGTTGCGAGTACTGCAGCTATACCAATTTGCATCAGCTGAGAAACTAGCCTATAGGTGTTAACAACATGTGCAGGGCAATGGATCTATCCCTAAATACATTTTCTGTGGCAGTTTTCCTTTTTTTCTGTATAGCTAGAATGGGAAGTGCAAAGGTAGTAATTGAAGTGTATTTGTCAATGTACATATATGATTTTTTACTTGCAAACTAAACATGTTATACAAAGATCACTAGGAGACAGTAAACATACAGATTCAGTAAAATACTTCAGACACATTATTCTTATAGATTTCTATTTTAATGATGTTCCTTCTAATAATTACCAAATTGTAAATGTAGGTCATTTTCATGTGCGACTAGTCAGAAATTGGCATTAGGTAGTTTTGTTTTCTTTAAATTGTATCCTTTGAGTCAATAAATCTTGGAGATTTTCTCAAGGGATCAGCATTTTTTTTTTTAGTTTAAAGATGAGTATTTCCTGATATTTTCTGTTTAGAAATTTAACACGTGTCTTTTGCTCTCAAAACATCTTCTATTTCAATTAATATTTTTTATGATAGTCAGAAGAAATATATTTTAAGCATATATTAACAAGATAGTATTTCATATTGCTGATGTATTTAAGCCAGGGGAAAAAAAGTGTATATATGAACATATGCAAGCATATTCCATATGCATCACCATTAAGCTAAAAAAATCTAGGCCCATATTCAACAAAGCCCTAAAATATAAACCAAAATGTAAGCATGCATAGAAAACTTTTCCCAAAGCAAAACTCGTACTTGATTTTGAGAATACACTTAGAGTTTTGTGGAACTAGGACAGTGGTACCGGGCGTTCCCATAGAAGTCTTACCGTCAAAGTTCATCCTGACTTGGACAAAAGCAACCCATCTCAGGCTTTTTTCTGTGGGTCCGTCTGTGTATCTTGTAAGTCTTGGGGAAAAGTCCTGTTCTAGTCTCATGATTTCAAACACTTTTCACTTTTACAGATCTTACATGTTTTTACCACTAATGTAAGTAATTAAAAATTTACAGATGACATCTTACCTCTTAAAATGTTATATAAATGCTAGATATGTATTTTCAAAGGATATAGTCTTGTATGCTTTTTCATTAAAGCTAGTTTTTACACACTATGATTTATGGTTTGAAAATCTCTGAGGCATATTCTGTCATATACTTAGTATATATTAGATTTCTCATTCTCACTTCTCACTTTTTAAGCTTTCTTTGAAAGCAGAGTCTGGCTGAATTGTGATCATGCCTTTTTCTG